>JASSZA010000200.1:1200000-1800000 GCA_031835075.1 Saguinus oedipus
TCTGGATATCAGCCCTTTGTCAGATGCGTAAACTGCAAAGATTTTTTCCCATTCTGATGGTTGCCGATTCACTCTAGTGACTGTTTGTTTTGCTGTGCAGAAGCTGTGGAGTTTGATTAGGTCCCATTTGTCTATTTTGGCTTTTGTTGCCAATGCTTTGGGAGTTTTGTTCATGAAGTCCTTGCCTACTCCTATGTCCTGAATGGTTTTGCCTAGATTTTCCTCTAGGGTTTTTATGGTGTCGGGTCTTACGTTTAAGTCTTTAATCCATCTGGAGTTAATTTTAGTGTAAGGTGTCAGGAAGGGGTCCAATTTCTGCTTTCTGCACATGGCTAGCCAGTTTTCCCAACACCATTTATTAAATAGGGAATCCTTTCCCCATTGCCTGTTTTTGTCTGGTTTATCAAAGATAATATGGTTGTAGATGTGTTGTGTTGCCTCCGATGCCTCTGTTCTGTTCCATTGGTCTATATCTCTGTTTTGGTACCAGTACCATGCTGTTTTGATTACTGTAGCCTTGTAGTATAGTTTGAAGTCTGGTAGTGTGATGCCTCCCGCTGTGTTCTTTTTGCTTAGAATTGACTTGGCTATGCGGGCTCTTTTTTGGTTCCATATGAAATTCATGGTGGTTTTTTCCAGTTCTGTGAAGAAATTCAATGGTAGTTTGATGGGGATAGCATTGATTGTGTAAATTACTTTGGGCAGTATAGCCATTTTCACGATATTGATTCTTCCTAACCACGAACATGGAATGTTTCTCCATCTGTTTGTGTCCTCTCTTATTTCATTGAGCAGTTGTTTGTAGTTTTCCTTAAAGAGGTCCCTTACATTCCTAGTGAGTTGTATTCCTAGGTATTTTATTTTCTTTGTAGCAATTGTGAATGGCAGTTCGTTCTTGATTTGGTTCTCTTTAAGTCTGTTATTGGTGTATAGGAATGCTTGTGATTTTTGCACATTGATTTTATATCCTGAGACTTTGCTGAAGTTGCTTATCAGTTGCAGGAGCTTTTGGGCTGAGGTGATGGGGTCTTCTAGGTATACTATCATGTCGTCTGCAAATAGAGACAATTTGGCTTCCACCTTTCCTATTTGAATACCCTTTATTTCTTTTTCTTGCCTGATTGCTCTGGCTAGAACTTCCAGTACTATGTTGAATAGAAGTGGTGAGAGAGGGCATCCTTGTCTAGTGCCAGATTTCAAAGGGAATGCTTCCAGTTTTTGCCCATTAAGTATGATATTGGCTGTTGGTTTGTCATAAATAGCTTTTATTACTTTGAGATATGTTCCATCAATACCAAGTTTATTGAGGGTTTTTAGCATAAAGGGCTGTTGAATTTTGTCAAATGCCTTCTCTGCATCAATTGAGATAATCATGTGGTTTTTGTTTTTGCTTCTGTTTATGTGGTGAATTACATTTATAGACTTGCGTATGTTGAACCAGCCTTGCATCCCCGGGATAAATCCTACTTGATCATGATGGATAAGTTTTTTAATGTGCTGTTGCAATCGGTTTGCCAGTATTTTATTGAAGATTTTTGCATCTATGTTCATCATGGATATTGGCCTGAAGTTTTCTTTTCTTGTTGAGTCTCTGCCAGGTTTTGGTATCAGGATGATGTTGGTCTCATAAAATGATTTGGGAAGGGTTCCCTCTTTTTGGATTATTTGGAATAGTTTCAGAAGGAATGGTACCAGATCCTCTTTGTGTGTCTGGTAGAATTCGGCTGTGAACCCATCTGGACCTGGGCTTTTTTTGTGTGGTAGGCTCTTAATTGCTGCCTCAACTTCAGACCTTGTTATTGGTCTATTCATAGTTTCGGCTTCCTCCTGGTTTAGGCTTGGGAGGACACAGGCATCCAGGAATTTATCCATTTCTTCCTGATTTACTGGTTTATGTGCATAGAGTTGTTTGTAGTATTCTCTGATGATGGTTTGAATTTCTGTGGAATCTGTGGTGATTTCCCCTTTATCGTTTTTTATTGCATCTATTTGGTTGTTCTCTCTCTTCTTTTTTATCAGTCTGGCTAGTGGTCTGTCTATTTTGTTGATCTTTTCGAAAAACCAGCTCTTAGATTTATTGATTTTTTGAAGGGTTTTTCTTGTCTCTATCTCCTTCAGTTCTGCTCTGATCTTAGTTATTTCTTGTCTTCGGCTAGGTTTTGAGCTTTTTTGATCTTGCTCCTCTAGCTCTTTCAATTTTGACGATAGGGTGTCAATTTTGGATCTCTCCATTCTTCTCATGTGGGCACTTATTGCTATATATTTTCCTCTACAGACTGCTTTAAATGTGTCCCAGAGATTCTGGTACGTTGTGTCTTCATTCTCATTGGTTTCAAAGAACTTCTTTATTTCTGCCTTCATTTCATTGTTTATCCAATCAACATTCAAGAGCCAATTGCTCAGTTTCCATGAAGCTGTGCGGTTCTGAGTTATTTTCTGAATTCTGAGTTCCAACTTGATTGCACTATGGTCTGAGAGACTGTTTGTTATGATTTCAGTTGTTTTGCATTTGCTGAGGAGTGCTTTACTTCCAATTATGTGGTCAATTTTGGAGTAGGTGTGATGTGGTGCTGAGAAGAATGTATATTCTGTGGATTTGGGGTGGAGAGTTCTGTAAATGTCTATCAGGTTTGCTTGTTCCAGGTCTGAGTTCAAGTCCTGGATATCCTTGTTAATTTTCTGTCTGGTTGATCTGTCTGCTATTGACAGTGGAGTGTTAAAGTCTCCCACTATTATTGTGTGGGAGTCTAAGTCCCTTTGTAAGTCATTAAGAACTTGCCTTATATATTTGGGTGCTCCTACATTGGGTCCATATATATTTAGAATCGTTATCTCTTCTTGTTGTATCGATCCTTTTACCATTATGTAATGACCTTCTTTGTCCCTTTTGATCTTTGTTACTTTAAAGTCTATTTTATCAGAGATGAGAATTGCAACTCCTGCTTTTTTTTGCTCTCCATTTGCTTGGTAAATCTTCCTCCATCCCTTTATTTTGAGCCTTTGTGTATCTTTGCATGTGAGGTGGGTTTCCTGGATACAGCACACCGATGGGTTTTGGTTTTTTATCCAATTTGCCAGCCTGTGTCTTTTGATTGGTGCATTTAGCCCATTTACATTCAGGGTTAATATTGTTATGTGTGAATTTGATACTGCCATTTTGATGCTAGCTGGCTGTTTTGCTCGTTGGTTCATGTACATTCTTCATTTTGTTGATGGTCTTTAGCATTTGGTATGCTTTTAGGATGGCTGGAACTGGTTGTTTCTTTCTATGTGTAGTGCCTCTTTCAGGAGCTCTTGTAAAGCAGGCCTAGTGGTGACAAAATCTCTGAGTACTTGCTTGTTCGTGAAGGATTTTATTTTTCCTTCACTTATGAAGCTCAGTTTGGCTGGATATGAAATTCTGGGTTGAAAGCTCTTTTCTTTAAGGATGTTGAATATTGGCCCCCACTCTCTTCTGGCTTGTAGAGTCTCTGCTGAGAGATCTGCTGTGAGTCTGATGGGCTTCCCTTTGTGGGTGACCCGACCTTTCTCTCTGGCTGCCCTTAGTATTTTCTCCTTCGTTTCAACCCTGGTGAATCTGACGATTATGTGCCTTGGGGTTGCTCTTCTTGCAGAGTATCTTTGTGGTGTTCTCTGTATTTCCTGGAGTTGAGTATTGACCTGTCTTGCTAGGTTGGGGAAATTTTCCTGGATAATATCCTGAAGAGTGTTTTCCAGCTTGGATTCATTCTCTTCGTCACATTCTGGTACACCTATCAAACGTAGGTTGGGTCTCTTCACATAGTCCCACAGTTCTTGGAGATTTTGTTCATTCCTTTTTGTGCTTTTTTCTTTAATCTTGGTTTCTCGTTTTATTTCATTGAGTTGATCTTCAACTTCTGATATTCTTTCTTCTGCTTGGTCAATTCGGCTGTTGAAACTTGTGCATGCTTCGCGAAGTTCTCGTGTTGAGTTTTTCAGCTCCTTCAATTCATTCATATTCCTCTCTAAGTTGTCCATTCTCGTTATCAATTCCTCGAATCTTTTTTCAAATCTTTTTTCAAGGTTCTTAGTTTCTTTGCACTGGTTTAGAACATGTTCCTTTAGCTCACTGAAGTTTCTCATTATCCACTTTCTGAAGTCTGATTCCGTCATTTCGTCACATTCATTCTCCGTCCAGCTTTGTTCCCTTGCTGGTGAGGAGTTTTGGTCCTTTTTTTTTGGAGGTGAGGTGTTTTGGTTTCGGGTGCTTTCCTCCTTTTTGCGCTGGTTTCTTCCCATCTTTATGGATTTATCCGCCTGTTGTCTTAGTAGTGGCTGATTTTTCAATTGGGTCTCTGTGTGGACACTGAGATTGTTGATGATGAAGTATTTCTGTTACTTAGTTTTCCCTCTAATGATCTATCCTCTTTGCTGTATGAGTGCTGAGGCAGCTGCAGAACAGTGAGGGATGATATCAGTTTCTTTTTCTGCTGCCCTTGTTCCAGAATGATGCCAGCCAAATGTCAGTCTGATTAGTCCTTTTCTGGGGTGACTCCTTGGATATACAGAGGTCAGGGAGCTGCTTGAGGAGACAGTCTGTGCTTTATAGGAGCTCCAGTGCTGAGCTGTGAGCTCCGTTGTTCATTCAGGGTTGTTGGGAGGTTATGTCTGCTGCAATAGAACTCATAAAACACCACTCTTTTTTTTTTTTTTTTTTTTTTTTCACCCTTAGATGCTCTGTCTCAGGGAGTTGGGGCTTTCTTTATGAGTATCTGTTGCACTGTCCTGCCCCACTAGGTGGCAGTCTATTCACTATTTGCTTGCCGGGGCTCTGACCTCCTAAGGCGGGTCCGCCCTGTTGCGGCCCGGCGGACTCTCTCTGTTATGGCAGGTTGCCTCGGCAACGGCAGGCTGCGTCAGTCCTGGGCGGTACTTAAGTGGGGGTGCACTTTGTCAGGAATGGTGGACGCCCCTCCCTGACCGGGCTGCACCGTCCTAAATGCCGGCAACAAAACTCTCAGCCCCAAGCGCCTCCAGTCGCCGCCCTGCTTGTCCCCGTGAGCGTGGGACCCGCCGAGCCCGATCACCCTGCTCCCTGCCTCAGAGTCCGTCCTCTCTCTCTCTTCCTCTCCCCAAGCTGAAAAGTCGACTCTCTCACTGGCGCCCCAGGAGCCTGCCGATAGGGCACTGGGATCCGTGCGATCTCCCGTGCCGCTGCCCACTACCCCGGCTCAGATCACGTTTCCCAGGAAACTCCTGGTTTGGCTCATTGTCCAAGTCCCGTTCAATCAGATGGACATGCCAATCTGCCCTTCCAAATCTCAGATTGCCGGTTTAACAGGGCACCCTGACCAGTGAGTTCCGCGCCGGGTCCCGCTGCGGCGCCGGCCGAAGAGGCGGCGGGAGCCGGTTGCGTTAGCCGGCTGCTAGCGTCCCGTGTCTCTCCCACACCTGGGACTTTCAACGCTCTGTGGGCATAAAAGGAACATCCGAGAATGCGGCTAGGACTCACCCTCTGCGCCTTCACCGAGAGCTGCAATCCTGAGTCACCTCTACGACGCCATCTTGCCTCCCTCCAGGAGTCTATTTCATATGGCCTGTCATTCGGAGCTTCAGTGCATAATAAACAGCTGTGGAGTAGACAGGACCCTATTTAAGGTAGACCCAAATTAAGCAGCTCCGTGAATGATACACACATGTGTCAGAGTCAGGAGACTATTTGACATAGACACTCATACAAAACCTTTTCGAATACTGCACATGTGGGGAAGAATCACTTGTCTGTTTCATATGGTGATTAATTTGGAGAATCCAAAAATAACGCACACCTGATGAGTAAAATGGGTTCTATTTCATAAGGCCACTCTTTCAGGGTTTTAGTGAATAATATGTATATCTGAAAAGTAAGGAATCTTTTTCACATGGGCACTCGTTCAGGGCCTCTGTGAAGAATACTTCCCTCAAAAATAGTCAAGGGTCTACTTCAAATGGCTACACATTCAAAGTCTCTGTATGTAATGAACACCTGGGCAATACACCTGAGTCTCTTTTTTTGCCCACTTAGTCAGAGACCCATTCAACAGTACACAACAACGAAAGATTTGAGTCTACTTCATGTAGCCACTCATTTAGAGCCTCAGAGGATTATGCACACCAGGGTAGTAGTCGATCATTCTTTTTATGTCCACTGATTTTTTGCCTCACTGAGTGATATACACCTGAAGAATCCTCAGAATTCTATTTGATACTACCACTCATTTAGAACCTTTTTGAATAACTCACAATGGAGCAATAGCCAGGTGTCTATTTTATATGGTCTATCATTCAAAGATTCTGTGAATAGTTAACTTCTATGGGGTATTCAAGACGCTGTTTAACATTACCATGAATTTAGTGCCTTGCTGAATGATACACACCTGTGTGATAGTCAGGAGTCTATATCACATGAACTCTAATTTTGTGTATCGCTTAGTAATACACACCTGGGCAGGGTCCGGAGTCTATTTGGTATGGACAGTCAGACAGAGCCTGTTTGATTAATGCACACATGGATAATAATGAGGAGCCTATGTCATATGGCTACTCATTCAGACAAACAGTGAATAATGCACATGTAATTAGAAGTCTGATTCTTATGGACCCCCTTTCACAGCCTCACTGAATATTACACAATTGTGATATAGTCTGGAGTCTATTTTTTATGGCCACCAATTCAGAGAATCACTAAGTAATGCAAATCTGCGGAATAGTCAGAAGTCTCTTTCCTATGGCCACTTATTAAGGGCCTCACTATGTCTACACACCTGGGGAAATTGTCAGGATTTACCATTATTCCCTCATTCAGAGTCTCACTAAATAATGCACACCTGTGGAATAGGAGACTCTTTCCTATGGCCACTCGTTAGGAGCCTCACTAAGTGTACACACCTGGGGAAATAGTCAGGATTTACCTATGGCCCTTCATTTAGAGTCTCACTAAATAATGCCCACCTGTGTAATAGTCAGGAGACTTTGTCATGTGGCCTTTAATTCGGAGTGTCACTAAATCATGTGATGTAGTCAGGAGTCTATTTCATGTAGACACATATTCAGAGACACAGTGAATAAAACAGGCCCTTTATGTTGTAAGGAATCTAATTTATATGGCCACATCTTCTGAGGCTCACTGTATAATACACACCTGGAGAATAATTTGGAGTCTATTTTCGATGGACATTCATTCAGAGCCTCAGTAAATAATGTACACCTGTGGAGTAGCCAAGAGTCTATTTTATTAGGACACTCATTCATAGCCTCATTGGATAATATGCACGTGTGGGTAAGTCAGGATTCCAAATTATATGGCCACTGACTTGTCACCTCAGTGAAAAATGCACAAATATAAAGTACTCAGCAGTCTATTTCATATAGACACTCATTCAGAGATTCACTCTGTGTTAAATAATACAACACAGAATGAATATTCCACACAGGCTCATTCTGTGTATTAAATAATACAAATACATAATATAGCAGCATCCTGATTCATATGGTCACACAGAATGAGCCTCACTGATTAAGGCACACCTAGGGAAAAGTTAAGAGTCTACTTTAAATAGCCTCTCATTTACAGCCTCTGGGAATAGTGCACACATGTGGAATAAACACTAGACTATTTTATATGGCCACAAAATCAAAGCCTGAGTGAGTAATACACAACTTTGGAATACTCACTTGTCTATTTTACATGCCCAAATATTTAGAGTCAGATTCAATAATACACGCCTGTGGACAGTTCAGAAAACAGTTTCAGATGGCCGAAGTTTCAGAGCCTCCGTGAATAATACATACCTGGGAAATTCTCAGGACGCTATTACATGTGGCATCAATTTCAGAGCTTTCTTGAATAAGAAACACATCTATTGTAGTCAGAATTCTATTTCCTATAACCACATATTCAGAGCCTAACTGAATAACATACATCTTGAAAAAAGTTAAAATTCTATTTCGTATAGACACTCATTTAAAGCCAAATGTAAAAACGCACGCCTGAGGAGCCTTCAGGAGTCTCTGTCTTATGACCACTCATTCAGAACTTCACAGAATAATACAGACCTATGAAAACATCAGGAGTGTATTTCACAATGCCACTTATTTAGAACCTCAGTGAGGAATCATATATATCTGGAAAATACTCAGGATTATACTATATATATCCACTTATTCACAGACTCACTGAATAATGAACAGCTAAGGAATAGTCTGGAGACTATTTGATATGAGTGTTCACCCAGCGACTCAGTGGACAATGCAGAACTGAAAAATTGTCAAGAGGATAGAGTCAAGGGTTTATATAATGTGGTCACTTGTTCAGAAACTCATTGAAGATTACACACATTGAGAATACTCAGTGTCCAAGTCATATGGACACTCTATCACAGCATTACCGAATAATGCACAATGGGGCAGTAGAAAGGAGTCTATTTCATAGGGCTTGTCATTCGGAGATTCAGTGCATAATAAACAGCTGTTGAGTAGACAGAACCCTATTTAAGGTAGTCCCAAATTAAGCAGCTCCGTGAATAATACACACGTGTGTCAGAGTCAGGAATCATTTGACATAGACACTCACACAAAACCTTTTCGAATACTGCACATTTAGGGAAGAATCGCTAGTCTGTTTCATATGGTGATTAGTTTGGAGAATCAAAAAATAACGCACACCTGTTGAGTAAAATGGGTTCTATTTCATAAGGCCACTCTTTCAGGGTTTTAGTGAATAATATGTATATCTGAAAAGTAAGGAATCTCTTTCACATGGCCACTCTTTCAGGGCCTCTGTGAAGAATACTCCCCTCAAAAATAGTCAAGGGTCTACTTCAATTGGCTACACATTCAAAGTCTCTGTATGTAATGAACACCTAGGCAATACACCTGAGTCTCTTTTTTTGCCCACTTAGTCAGAGACCCATTCAACAGTACACAACAACGAAAGATTTAAGAGTCTACTTCATGTAGCCACTCATTTAGAGCCTCAGAGGATTATGCACACCAGGGTAATAGTCTAGCATTCTTTTTATGTCCACTGATTTTGTGCCTCACTGAGTGAGATACACCTGAAGAATCCTCAGAATTCTATTTGATACTACCACTCATTTAGAACCTTTTTGAATAACTCACAATGGAGCAATAGTCAGGTGTCTATTTTATATGGTCTATCTTTCAAGGATTCTGTGAATAGTTAACTTCCATGGAGTATTCAAGACGCTGTTTAACATTACCATGAATTGAGTGCCTTGCTGAATGATATGCACCTGTGTGATAGTCAGGAGTCTATATCATATGAACTCTAATTTTGTGTATCTCTGAGTGACACACACCTGGGGCAGGGTCTGGAGTCTATTTGGTATGGACACTCAGACAGAGCCTGTTTGATTAATGCACACATGGATAATAATGAGGAGCCTATGTCATATGGCTACTCATTCAGGCAAACTGTGAATAATGCACATGTGGAGTAATTAGAAGTCTGTATCATATGGCTTCTCTTTCACAGCCTCACTGAATATTACACATTTGTGATATAGACTGGAGTCTGTTTTTTATGGCCACTCAGTCAGAGAATCACTAAATAATGCACAGCTCCAGAATAGTCAGAAGTCTCTTTCCTATGGCCACTCATTAAGAGCCTCACAAAGTGTACACACCTGGAAAAATAATCAGGATTTAAATTTATCTTCTCATTCAGAGTCTCACTAAATGATGCACACCTGTGGAATAGTCAGGAGACTTTTTCATGTGGCCTCCAATTCAGAGTGTCACTGAATAATGTGGTGCACTCAGGAGACTATTTCATGTGGACATATACTCAGAGCTTAAGTGTATAAGACAGACACTTGATATATTAAGAAATCTATTTGATATGGAAACATATTCTGAGCCTCACTGAATAATACACACCTGAGGAATAATTTGGAGTCTATTTTCGATGGACATATATGCAGAGCCTTGGAAAATGATATACACCTGTGGAGTAGACAGGAGTCTATTTTATTAGGAGGCACATTCATAGCCTCAGTGGATAATATGCACGTTTGGATTAGTCAGGATTCCATTTTATATGGCCACTGATTCATAACATCAATGAAAAATGCAAAAATGTAAAATACTTAGCAGTCTATTTCATATAGACACTCATTCAGAGATTCACTGAATAATACAAATATTTCAGATAGACAGCATCCTGTTTCATATGGTTAAACAAAAAGAACCTCACTGAGTAATGCACACCAGAGGAAGTGTTAGGAGTCTATTTTATATAGCGTTTAATTTACAGAATCAGAAAATAATGCACACGTGTGGAATAGACACTAGTCTATTTCATATGGCTGCAAAATCAAAGCCTTTTTGAATACTGCACATGTGGGGAATAATAACTTGTCTGTTTCATATGGTGTTTCGTTTGGTGAATCAAAAACTTATGCACACCTTTGGAGTAAAATGGGTTCTATTTCAGAAGGCCACTCTTTCAGTGTTTTAGTGAATAATATGTATATCTGAAAAGTAAGGAATCTCTTTCACATGACCACTCATTCAGGGCCTCTGTGAAGAATACTCCCCTCAAAAATAGTCAAGTGCATACTTTAAATGGCTACACATTCAGAGACTCTGTAGGAAATGAACACCTGGGCAATACACCTGAGTCTCTTTTTTATGCCTACTTAGTCAGAGTCTCATTCAATAATACACACCTGGGGAAGAGTTAAGAGTCTACTCCATGTAGCCACTCATTTATAGCCTCAGTGTGTAATGCATACGAGGCTATTAGTCGAGCATTTGTTATATGGCCACTCATTTTGTGCCTCACTGAGTGATATACACCTGAAGAATTCTAAGGATTCTATTTGATACTACCATGCATTTCGCACCTTATTGAATCATTAACAATGAAAAAACAGTCAGGTGTCTATTTTATATGGTCTATCACTGAAAGTTTCAGTGAATAATAAACTTTTATGGAGTAATCAGGACACTGGTTAAGATAGCCACGAATTCAGTGCCTTCCTGAATGATACACCCCTGGGTAATAGCCTGGCGTCTATTTCATATGAACTCTAATTTTGTGTATCGTTGTATAATACCCACCTGGGGACGTGTCAGGTGTCTATTTGGTATGGACACTCAAATAGAATCTGTTTGATTAATGCACAAGTGTATAATAATGAGGAGTCTATGTCATACGGCTACTCATTCAGACAAACAGTGAATAATGCACATGTAAAGTAATTAGAAGTCTGATTCTTATGGACCCACTTTCACAGCCTCACTGAATATTACACACTTGTGATATAGTCTGGAGACTATTTTTTATGGCCACCCAATCAGTGAATCACTAAATAAGGCACACCTGCGGAATAGTCAGTAGTCTCTTTCCTATGGCTACTCGTTAAGAGCCTCACTAAGTGTACACACCTGGGGAAATAGTCAAAATTTACCGTTATCCCCTCATTCAGAGTCTCACTAAATAATGCACACCAGTGGAATAGTCAGGAGACTCTTTCCTATGGCCACTCGTTAAGAGCCTCACTAATTGTAAACACCTGTAAAACAGTCAGGATTCACCTATATCTCTGCATTCAGAGTCTCACTAAATAATGCACACCTGTGGAATAGTCAGGAGACTTTTTCATGTGGCCTCTAATTCGGAGTGTCACTGAATAATGTGATGTAGTCAGGAGTCTATTTCACGTAGACACATATTCAGAGCCACAGTGAATAAAACAGGCCCTTTAAGATGTAAGGAATCGAATTAATATGGCCACATCTTCTGAGCCTAACTGAATAATACACACTTGGAGAATAATTTGGAGTCTATTTTCGTTGTATATTCACTCAGAGCCTCGGTAAATAATGTACACCTGTGGAGTAGCCAGGAGTTTATTTTATTAGGACACAGATTCATAGCCTCAGTGGATAATATGCACTTGTGTATTAGTACAGATTCAAATTTATCTGGCCACTGACTCGTAACCTCAGTGAAAAATGCACAAATGTAAAGTACTCAGCAGACTATTTCATATAGAGACTCATTCAGGTATTCACTAAATAATACAAGTATTTAATATAGAAGCATCCTGTTTCATATGGTCACACAAAATGAGCCTGACTGAGTAAGGCACACCTAGAGAAGTGTTAGGAGTCTACTTTATATAGCCTCTCATTTACAGCCTCAGGGAATAATGCACACGTGCGGAGTAGACACTAGACTATTTTATATTGCCACAATATCAAAGCCTGAGTGAGTAATACACAACTTTGGAATAGTCACTTGTCTATTTTATATGCCCAAATATTTGGAGTCAGAGTCAATAATACACGCCTGCGGACATGTCAGAAAACAATTTCATATGGCCGAAGTTTCAGAGCCTCAGTGAATAATACATACCTGAGAAATACTCAGGATGCTATTACATGTGGCATCAATTTCACAGCTTCCTTGAATAAGAAACAGCTCTATTGTAGTCAGAATTCTATTTCCCATAGCCACATATCAGAGTCTACCTGAATAACATACACCTTGGGAAAGTTAAAATTTTATTTCGTGTAGCCACTCATTTAGAGCCGAATGTAAAACGCACGCCTGAGGAGCATTCAGGAGGCTCTATTTTATGGCCACACATTCAGAGCTTCACAGAATACTACAGACCTATGAAAACGTCAGGAGTGTATTTCACACGGCCTCTTATTCAGAACCTCAGTGAGGAATCATATATATCTTGAAAATACTCTGGATTCTATTATAAACAGCCGCTTATTCAGACACACACAGAATAATGCACAGCTAAGGAATAGTCTGGAGAATATTTGACATGACTCTTCACCCAGCGACTCAGTGCACAATGCAGAAATGAAAAATAGTGAAGAGGATAGGGTCAAGGGTTTATTTTATGTGGCCAGTCGTTTAGAATCTCACTGAAGAATACACACCTTGGGAATAGTCAGTGTCTAAGTCATATGGACACTCAATCACAGCATTACCAAATAATTCACAATGGGGCAATAGTAAGGAGTCTATTTCATATGGCCTGTCATTCGGAGCTTTAGTGCATAATAAACAGCTGTGGAGTAGTCAGGACTCTATTTAAGGTAACCCCAAATTAAGCAGCTCCGTGAATGATACACACACATGTGTCAGTCAGGAGACTGTTTGACATAGACACTCATACAGAAACTTTTCAAATACTGCACATGTGGATAATAATCTCTAGTCGTATTCACATGGTGATTAGTTTGGAGAATCAAAAAATAACACACACCTGTTGAGTAATATGGGTTCTATTTCATAAGGCCACTCTTTCAGTGTTTTAGTGAATAATATGTATATCGGATAAGTCAGGATTCTCTTTCACATGGCCACTCTTTCAGGGCCTCTGTGAAGAATACTCCCCTCAAAAACAGTCAAGGGTCTACTTCAAATGGCTACACATTCAACGCCTCTGTATGTAACGAACACCTGGGCAATACACCTGAGTGTCTTTTTTATGCCCTCTTTGTCTGAGTCTCATTCAATAATACACAACTAAGGAAGAGTTAAGAGTCTACTTCATGTAGCCACTCATTTAGAGCCACAGTGAATAATTCACACCAGGGTGATAGTTGAGCATTTTTTATATGGCCACTCATTTTGTGCCTCACTGAGGGATATACACCTGAAGAATCCTCAGGATTCTAATTGATACTACCACTCATTTAGAACCTTATTTAATTATTCACAATGGAGCAATAGTCAAGTGTCTATTTTATATGGTCTACCATTCAGTTTCAGTGAATAGTAAATTTCTATGGAGGAATCAGGACGCTGTTTAACATAGCCCCGAATTAAGTGACTTGCTGAATGGTACGCACCTTTGTGAAAGACAGGAGTCTATTTTACATGAACTCTAATTCTGCGTATTGCTGAGTAATACACACCTGGGGCAGTGTCAGGAGTCTATTTGGTATGGACACTCAAACAGAGCCTGTTTGATTAATGCACATGTATAATAATGAGGAGTCTATGTCATACGGCTACTCATTCAGACAAACTGTGAATAATGCACATGTCGAGTAATTAGAAGTCTGTTTCATATGGCCCCTCTGTCACAGTCTCACTGAATATTACACACTTGTGATGTAGTCTGGAGTCTATTTTTTATGGACACTCATTTAGATAATCACTAACTAATGCACACCTGCGGAATAGTCAGAAGTCTCTTTCCTATGGCCACTGGTTAAGAGCCTCACTAAGTGTACGCACCTTGAAAAGTAGTCAGGATTTACAATCATTCCCTCATTCAGAGTCTCACTAAATAATGCGCCCCTGTGGAATAGTTAGGAGACTTTTTTATGTGGCCTCTAATTCAGAGCGTCACTGAATAATGTGGTGAAGTCAGGAGTCTAATTAATGTAGACACATATTCAGAGCTTCACTGAGTAAGACAGACACTTGATATAGTAAGGAATCTAATTGATATGGAAACATATTCTGAGCCTCACTGCATAATACACACCTGGGGAATAATTTGGAGTCTATTTTCGATGGACATGTATTCAGAGGCTCAGAAAATGTTGTTCAACTGTGGAGAAGCCAGGAGTCAATTTTATTAGGACACTCATTGATTGCCTCAGTGGATAATATGCACATGTGAATTAGTCAGGATTCCATTTCATATGGTCACTGATTCCTAATATCAGTGAAAAATGCAAAAATGTAAAATACTTAGAAGTCTATTTCATATAGACACTCATTCAGAGATTCACTGAATAATCCAAATATTTGTGATAGACAGCACCCTGTTTCATATGATTAAACAAAAAGAGCCTCACTGAGTAATGCACACCAGGGGAAGTGTTAGGAGTCTATTTTATATAGCCTTTAATTTACAGAATCAGGAAATATTGCACACCTGTGGAAGAGACACTAGTCTATTTTACATGGCCACAAAATCAAAGCCTTTTTGAATACAGCACATGTGGGGAATAATAACTTGTCTGTTTCATATGGTGTTTCGTTTGGTGAATCAAAAACTTATGTACACCTGTGGAGTAAAATGGGTTCTATTTCAGAAAGCCACTCTTTCAGTGTTTAAGTGAATTATACGTATATCTGAAAAGTAAGAAATTTCTTTCACATGGCCACTCCTTCAGGGCCTCTGTGAAGAATACTCCACTCAAAAATAGTCAAGGGTCAAGGAGACTCGCAAAATGGTGTCATTGAGGCGACTCAGGATTGCAGCTCTCAGTGAAAGCAAAGAGGGTGAGTCTTAGCCGCATTCTCGGATGGACCTTTTTTTGCCCACAGAGCGTTGAAAGTCCCAGGTGTGGGAGAGACACGGGACACTAGTAAAGCTGGCTAACGCAGCTGCAGCAGGAGCCAGCACGGAACTCACTGGTCTGGGTGCCCTGTTAAACAGGCAATCTGAGATTTGGAAGGGCAGAATGGCATGTCCATCTGATTGAACGGGACTTGGACAGTGAGCCAGACCAGGAGTTTCCTGGGAAGCGTGATCTGAGCCTGTGCAGTGGGCAATGGCATGGGAGATCTCATGGATCCCAGTGCCCTATCGGCAGGCTACTGGGGCGCCAGTGAGAGAGTCGACATTTCAGCTTGTGGAGAGGGAGAGAGAGAGAGAGAGAGAGAGGATGGACTCTGAGGCAGGGAGCTGGGTGATCGGGCTCAGTGGGTCCAACCGTCACTGGGACAAGGAGGGTGGCGACTGGAGGAGCTTGGGGCTGGGAGTTTTCCTGCTGGCAGCTAGGAGGCTGCAGCCCGGTAAGGGAGTGGCATCCGCCATTGCTGATGCAATCCACCCCTACTGAAGTACCGCCCAGGGCTGATGCAGCCTGCCATTGCTGAGGAAACCTGCCATAACAGAGAGACTCCGCCAGGAAGGGGGAGTGCTCCACAGCAGAAGGGAGCCCAGCAGCAACAGGGTGGACCCACGCTAGCAGGTCAGAGCCACGGCAGGAAAATAGTGAATAGACTGCCACCTAGAGGGGAAAGACAGTGCAACAGATACTCATAAAGAAAGCACCAACTCCCTGACACAGAGAATCTAAGAAGAAAAAAAAAGGGTGGCGTTTTATGAGTTCTATTGCAGCAGACATAAACAACCTCCCAACAACCCTGAATGAACAACAGAGACCACAGCTCAGCACTGGAGCTCCTATAAAGAACAGACCGTCTCCTTAAGCAGTTCCCTGACCCTTGTATATCCAAAGAGTCACCCAAAAAAAGGATTAATCAGACTGACATATGGTGGGCATCTTTCTGGAACAAGACAGCAGAAGAAGAAACTGGTATCATTCCTCACTGTTCCACAGCTGCTACAGGTATACTCCAGACTAGCAGGGCCTGGAGTGGACCTCAGCACTCATACAGCAGAGGGGCTAGACCATTAGAAGAAAAACTAAGTAACAGAAATAATTCATCATCAACAATCTCAGCATCCACACAGAGACCCAATTGAAAAATCAGCAACTACTAAGATGACAGGCGGATAAATCCATAAAGACGGGAAGAAACCAGCGCAAAAAGGAGGAAAACACCCGAAACCAAAACACCTCACCTCTTACAAAGGACCAAAACTTCTCACCAGCAAGAGAACCAAGCTGGACGGAGAATGAGTGTGACGAAATGATGGAATCAGACTTCAGAAAGTGGATAATGAGAAACTTCATTGAGCTAAAAGAACATGTTCTAAATCAGTGTAAAGAAACTAAGAACCTTGAAAAAAGATTTGAAAAAAGATTCGAGGAACTGATAACAAGAATGGACAACTTAGAGAGGAATATGAATGAATTGAAGGAGCTGAAAAACACAACATGAGAAATTCCTGAAGCATGCAAAAGTTTCAACAGCCGAATTAACCAAGCAGAAGAAAGAATATCGGAAGTCGACGATCAACTCAATGAAATAAAACGTGAAACCAAGATTAAAGAAAAAAGCACAAAAAGGAATTAACAAAATCTCCAAGAAATGTGGGACTATGTGAAGAGACCCAACCTACATTTGATAGGTGTACCAGAATGTGATGAAGAGAATGAATCCAAGCTGGAAAACACTCTTCAGAATATTATCCAGGAAAATTTCCTCAAACTGGCAAGACAGGTCAATACTCAACTCCAGGAAATACAGAGAACACCACAAAATACTCCGCAAGAAGAGCAACCCGAAGGCACATAATCGTCAGATTCACCAGGGTTGAAATGAAGGAGAAAACACTAAGGGCAGCCAGAGAGAAAGGTCGGGTCACCCACAAAGGGAACCCCATCAGACTCACAGCAGATCTCTCGGCAGAGACTCTACAAGCCAGAAGAGAGTGGGGGCCAATATTCAACATCCTGAAAGAAAAGAACTTTCAACCCAGAATTTTATATCCAGCCAAACTGAGCTTCATAAGTGAAGGAAAAATAAAATCCTTCATGAACAAGAAAGTACCCAGACATTTTGTCACCACTAGGCCTGCTTTACAAGAGATCCTGAAAGAGGCACTACACATAAAAAGAAACAACCAGTACCAGCCATCCTAAAGGCATACCAAATGCTAAAGAGCATCAACAAAATGAAGAATCTACATAAACCAACGGGCAAAACAGCCAGCTAGCATCAAAATGGCAGTATCAAATTCACACATAACAATATTTACCCTAAATGTAAATGGGCTAAATACACCAATTAAAAGACACAGACTGGCAAATTGGATAAAAAAAACAAAACCCATCTGTGTGCTGTATCCAGGAAACCCACCTCACACGCAAAGATACACAAAGGCTCAAAATAAAAGGATGGAGGACGATTTACCAAGCAAATGGGAAGCAAAAAAAAAGCAGGAGTTGCAATTCTCGTCTCTGATAAGGTAGACTTTAAAGCAACAAAGATCAAAAGCGACAAGGAGGGTCATTACATAATGGTAAAAGGATCGATACAACAAGAAGGGCTAATGATTCTAAATATATATGGACCCAATGTAGGAGCACCCAGATATATAAGGCAAGTTCTTAATGACTTACAAAGAGACTTGTACTCCCACACTATAATAGTGGGAGACTTTAACACTCCACTGTCAATAGCTTACAGATCAACCAGACAGAAAATTAACAAGGATATCCAGGACTTGAACTCAGACCTGAAACAAGCAAACCTGATAGACATTTACAGAACTCTCCACCAAAAATCGAAAGAATATACATTCTTCTCAGCACCACATCACACCTACTCCAAAATTGACCACATAATTGGAAGTAAAGCACTCCTCAGCAAATGCAAAACAACTGAAATCATAACAAACAGTCTCTCAGACCATAGTGCAATCAAGTTGGAACTCAGAATTCTGAAACTAACTCAGAACCACACAGCTTCATGGAAACTGAACAACTGGCTCTTGAATGTTGATTGGATAAACAATGCAATGAAGACAGAAATAAAGAAGTTTTTTGAAACCAACGAAAATGAAAACACAACGTAACAGAATCTCTGGGACACATTTAAAGCAGTCTGTAGAGGAAAATATAAAGCAATAAGTGCCCACATGAGAAGAGTGGAGAGATCCAAAATTGACACCCTATCGTCAAAATTGAAAGAGCTAGAGGAGCAAGATCAAAAAAGGTCAAAACCAAGCCAAAGACAAGAAATAACTAAGATCAGAGCAGAACTGAAAGAAATAGTGACAAGAAAAGCCCTTCAAAAAATTAATAAATCTAAGAGCTGGTTTTTCGAAAAGATCACCACAATAGACAGACCACTAGCCAGACTGATAATAAAGAAAAGAGAGAACAACCAAATAGATGCCATAAAAACGATAAAGGGGAAATCACCACAGATTCCACAGAAATTCAAACCATCATCAGAGAATACTACAAACCACTCTATGCACATAAACTAGTAAATCAGGAAGAAATGGATAAATTCCTTGACGCCTGTGTCCTCCCAAGCCTAAACCAGGAGGAAGCCGAAACTATGAATAGACCAATAACAAGGTCTGAAGTTGAGGCAGCAATTAAGAGCCTACCACACAGAAAAAGCCCTGGTCCAGATGGGTTCACAGCTGAATTCTACCAGACACAAAAAGAGGATCTGCTACCATTCCTTCTGAAACTATTCCAAGGAAGCGAAAAAGAGGAAACCCTTCCCAAATCATTTTATGAGACGAACATCATCCTGATACCAAAATCTGACATAGACTCAACAAGAAAAGAAAACTTCAGGCCAATATCCATGATGAACATAGATGCAAACATCTTTTTTTTTTTTTTTTTTTTTTTTTTTTTTTTTTTATGGCATTATAGGTTTGGGGGTACATGTGCAGAACGAGCAAGATAGTTGCATAGGTACACACATGGCAGTGTGCTTTGCTGCTTTCCTCCCCTTCACCCACACTTGGTATTCATCCCCAGGCTATCCCCCCCAGCCCCCCCCCTGCTGTCCCTCCCCCATTCCCCCCAACAGTCCCCAGTGTATAGTAGACCGCCTCTCTGTGTCCACATGTTCTCATTTTTCTCACCCACCTATGAGCGAGTATATGCGGTATTTCTTTTTCTGTTCTTGTGTCAGTTTGCTGAGAATGATGTTCTCCAGATTCATCCATGTCCCTACAAAGGACACAAACTCATCATTTTTGATTGCTGCATAATATTCCATGGTGTATATGTGCCACATTTTCCCAGTCCAGTCTATCATCGTTGGGCATTTGGGTTGGTTCCAGGTCTTTGCTATTGTAAACAGTGCTGCAATGAACATTCGTGTGCATGTGTCCTTATAGTAGAACGATTTATAATCCTTTGGATAGATACCCAGTAATGGGATTGCTGGGTCAAATGGAATTTCTATTTCTAGGTCCCTGAGGAATCGCCACACTGTCTTCCACAATGGTTGAACTAATTTACACTCCCACCAACAGTGTAAGAGTGTTCCTATTTCTCCACATCCTCTCCAGCATCTGCTGTCTCCAGATTTTTTAATGATCGCCATTCTAACTGGTGTGAGATGGTATCTCAATGTGGTTTTGATTTGCATCTCTCTAATGACCAATGACGATGAGCACTTTTTCATATGTTTGCTGGCCTCATGTATGTCTGCTTTCGTAAAGTTTCTGTTCATATCCTTTGCCCATTTTTGAATGGGCTTGTTTGTTTTTTTCCTGTAAATCTGTTTGAGTTCTTTGTAAATTCTGGATATCAGCCCTTTGTCGGATGCGTAAACTGCAAAGATTTTTTCCCATTCTGATGGTTGCCGATTCACTCTAGTGACTGTTTGTTTTGCTGTGCAGAAGCTGTGGAGTTTGATTAGGTCCCATTTGTCTATTTTGGCTTTTGTTGCCAATGCTTTGGGAGTTTTGTTCATGAAGTCCTTGCCTACTCCTATGTCCTGAATGGTTTTGCCTAGATTTTCTTCTAGGGTTTTTATGGTGTCGGGTCTTACGTTTAAGTCTTTAATCCATCTGGAGTTAATTTTAGTGTAAGGTGTCAGGAAGGGGTCCAATTTCTGCTTTCTGCACATGGCTAGCCAGTTTTCCCAACACCATTTATTAAATAGGGAATCCTTTCCCCATTGCCTGTTTTTGTCTGGTTTATCAAAGATAATATGGTTGTAGATGTGTTGTGTTGCCTCCGATGCCTCTGTTCTGTTCCATTGGTCTATATCTCTGTTTTGGTACCAGTACCATGCTGTTTTGATTACTGTAGCCTTGTAGTATAGTTTGAAGTCTGGTAGCGTGATGCCTCCCGCTGTGTTCTTTTTGCTTAGAATTGACTTGGCTATGCGGGCTCTTTTTTGGTTCCATATGAAATTCATGGTGGTTTTTTCCAGTTCTGTGAAGAAATTCAATGGTAGTTTGATGGGGATAGCATTGATTGTGTAAATTACTTTGGGCAGTATAGCCATTTTCACGATATTGATTCTTCCTAACCACGAACATGGAATGTTTCTCCATCTGTTTGTGTCCTCTCTTATTTCATTGAGCAGTTGTTTGTAGTTTTCCTTAAAGAGGTCCCTTACATTCCTAGTGAGTTGTATTCCTAGGTATTTTATTTTCTTTGTAGCAATTGTGAATGGCAGTTCATTCTTGATTTGGTTCTCTTTAAGTCTGTTATTGGTGTATAGGAATGCTTGTGATTTTTGCACATTGATTTTATATCCTGAGACTTTGCTGAAGTTGCTTATCAGTTGCAGGAGCTTTTGGGCTGAGGTGATGGGGTCTTCTAGGTATACTATCATGTCGTCTGCAAATAGAGACAATTTGGCTTCCACCTTTCCTATTTGAATACCCTTTATTTCTTTTTCTTGCCTGATTGCTCTGGCTAGAACTTCCAGTACTATGTTGAATAGAAGTGGTGAGAGAGGGCATCCTTGTCTAGTGCCAGATTTCAAAGGGAATGCTTCCAGATTTTGCCCATTAAGTATGATATTGGCTGTTGGTTTGTCATAAATAGCTTTTATTACTTTGAGATATGTTCCATCAATACCAAGTTTATTGAGGGTTTTTAGCATAAAGGGCTGTTGAATTTTGTCAAATGCCTTCTCTGCATCAATTGAGATAATCATGTGGTTTTTGTTTTTGCTTCTGTTTATGTGGTGAATTACATTTATAGACTTGCGTATGTTGAACCAGCCTTGCATCCCCGGGATAAATCCTACTTGATCATGATGGATAAGTTTTTTAATGTGCTGTTGCAATCGGTTTGCCAGTATTTTATTGAAGATTTTTGCATCTATGTTCATCATGGATATTGGCCTGAAGTTTTCTTTTCTTGTTGAGTCTCTGCCAGGTTTTGGTATCAGGATGATGTTGGTCTCATAAAATGATTTGGGAAGGGTTCCCTCTTTTTGGATTATTTGGAATAGTTTCAGAAGGAATGGTACCAGATCCTCTTTGTGTGTCTGGTAGAATTCGGCTGTGAACCCATCTGGACCTGGGCTTTTTTTGTGTGGTAGGCTCTTAATTGCTGCCTCAACTTCAGACCTTGTTATTGGTCTATTCATAGTTTCGGCTTCCTCCTGGTTTAGGCTTGGGAGGACACAGGCATCCAGGAATTTATCCATTTCTTCCTGATTTACTGGTTTATGTGCATAGAGTTGTTTGTAGTATTCTCTGATGATGGTTTGAATTTCTGTGGAATCTGTGGTGATTTCGCCTTTATCGTTTTTTATTGCATCTATTTGGTTGTTCTCTCTCTTCTTTTTTATCAGTCTGGCTAGTGGTCTGTCTATTTTGTTGATCTTTTCGAAAAACCAGCTCTTAGATTTATTGATTTTTTGAAGGGTTTTTCTTGTCTCTATCTCCTTCAGTTCTGCTCTGATCTTAGTTATTTCTTGTCTTCGGCTAGGTTTTGAGCTTTTTTGATCTTGCTCCTCTTGCTCTTTCAATTTTGACGATAGGGTGTCAATTTTGGATCTCTCCACTCTTCTCATGTGGGCACTTATTGCTATATATTTTCCTCTACAGACTGCTTTAAATGTGTCCCAGAGATTCTGGTACGTTGTGTCTTCATTCTCATTGGTTTCAAAGAACTTCTTTATTTCTGCCTTCATTTCATTGTTTATCCAATCAACATTCAAGAGCCAATTGTTCAGTTTCCATGAAGCTGTGCGGTTCTGAGTTATTTTCTGAATTCTGAGTTCCAACTTGATTGCACTATGGTCTGAGAGACTGTTTGTTATGATTTCAGTTGTTTTGCATTTGCTGAGGAGTGCTTTACTTCCAATTATGTGGTCAATTTTGGAGTAGGTGTGATGTGGTGCTGAGAAGAATGTATATTCTGTGGATTTGGGGTGGAGAGTTCTGTAAATGTCTATCAGGTTTGCTTGTTCCAGGTCTGAGTTCAAGTCCTGGATATCCTTGTTAATTTTCTGTCTGGTTGATCTGTCTGCTATTGACAGTGGAGTGTTAAAGTCTCCCACTATTATTGTGTGGGAGTCTAAGTCCCTTTGTAAGTCATTAAGAACTTGCCTTATATATCTGGGTGCTCCTACATTGGGTCCATATATATTTAGAATCGTTATCTCTTCTTGTTGTATCGATCCTTTTACCATTATGTAATGACCTTCTTTGTCCCTTTTGATCTTTGTTACTTTAAAGTCTATTTTATCAGAGATGAGAATTGCAACTCCTGCTTTTTTTTGCTCTCCATTTGCTTGGTAAATCTTCCTCCATCCCTTTATTTTGAGCCTTTGTGTATCTTTGCATGTGAGGTGGGTTTCCTGGATACAGCACACCGATGGGTTTTGGTTTTTTATCCAATTTGCCAGTCTGTGTCTTTTGATTGGTGCATTTAGCCCATTTACATTCAGGGTTAATATTGTTATGTGTGAATTTGATACTGCCATTTTGATGCTAGCTGGCTGTTTTGCCCGTTGGTTCATGTACATTCTTCATTTTGTTGATGGTCTTTAGCATTTGGTATGCTTTTAGGATGGCTGGAACTGGTTGTTTCTTTCTATGTGTAGTGCCTCTTTCAGGAGCTCTTGTAAAGCAGGCCTAGTGGTGACAAAATCTCTGAGTACTTGCTTGTTCGTGAAGGATTTTATTTTTCCTTCACTTATGAAGCTCAGTTTCGCTGGATATGAAATTCTGGGTTGAAAGCTCTTTTCTTTAAGGATGTTGAATATTGGCCCCCACTCTCTTCTGGCTTGTAGAGTCTCTGCTGAGAGATCTGCTGTGAGTCTGATGGGCTTCCCTTTGTGGGTGACCCGACCTTTCTCTCTGGCTGCCCTTAGTATTTTCTCCTTTGTTTCAACCCTGGTGAATCTGACGATTATGTGCCTTGGGGTTGCTCTTCTTGCAGAGTATCTTTGTGGTGTTCTCTGTATTTCCTGGAGTTGAGTATTGACCTGTCTTGCTAGGTTGGGGAAATTTTCCTGGATAATATCCTGAAGAGTGTTTTCCAGCTTGGATTCATTCTCTTCGTCACATTCTGGTACACCTATCAAACGTAGGTTGGGTCTCTTCACATAGTCCCACATTTCTTGGAGATTTTGTTCATTCCTTTTTGTGCTTTTTTCTTTAATCTTGGTTTCTCGTTTTATTTCATTGAGTTGATCTTCAACTTCTGATATTCTTTCTTCTGCTTGGTCAATTCGGCTGTTGATACTTGTGCATGCTTCGCGAAGTTCTCGTGTTGAGTTTTTCAGCTCCTTCAATTCATTCATATTCCTCTCTAAGTTGTCCATTCTCGTTATCAATTCCTCGAATCTTTTTTCAAATCTTTTTTCAAGGTTCTTAGTTTCTTTGCACTGGTTTAGAACATGTTCCTTTAGCTCACTGAAGTTTCTCATTATCCACTTTCTGAAGTCTGATTCCGTCATTTCGTCACATTCATTCTCTGTCCAGCTTTGTTCCCTTGCTGGTGAGGAGTTTTGGTCCTTTTTTGGAGGTGAGGTGTTTTGGTTTCGGGTGCTTTCCTCCTTTTTGCGCTGGTTTCTTCCCATCTTTATGGATTTATCCGCCTGTTGTCTTAGTAGTGGCTGATTTTTCAATTGGGTCTCTGTGTGGACACTGAGATTGTTGATGATGAAGTATTTCTGTTACTTAGTTTTCCCTCTAATGATCTATCCTCTCTGCTGTATGAGTGCTGAGGTCCACTCCAGGCCCTGCTTGTCTGGGGTATACCTGCAGCAGCCTCTGCGCCTTCACCGAGAGCTGCAATCCTGAGTCACCTCTACGACGCCATCTTGCCTCCCTCGATGCAAACATCTTAAATAAAATACTGGCTAACCGAATGCAACAGCACATTAAAAAACTTATCTATCATGATCAAGTAGGATTCTTCCCGGGGATGCAAGGCTGTTACAACATACGCAGGTCTAATAATGTAATTCACCACATAAACAGAAGCAAAAACAAAAACCACATGATTATCTCAATTGATGCATAGAAGTCATTTTACAAAATTCAACAGCCCTTTATGCTAAAAACCCTCAATAAAATTGGTATCGATGGAACATATCTCAAAGTAATAAAAGCTATTTACAACAAACCAACAGCCAATATCATACTTAATGGGCAAAAACTGGAAGCATTCCCTTTGAAATCTGGCACTAGACAAGGATGTCCTCTCTCAACGCTCCTATTCAACATAGTACTGGAAGTTCAAGCCAGATCAATCTGGCAATAAATAGAAATAAAGGGTATTCAAATAAGAAAGTTGGAAGCCAAATTGTGTCTATTTGCAGACGACATGATAGTATACCTAGAAGACCCCATCACCTCAGCCCAAAAGCTCCTGAAACTGATATGCAATTTCAGCAATGTCTCAGGATATAAAATCAATGTTCAAAAATCACAAGCATTCCTATACACCAATAACAGACTTAAGGAGAACCAAATCAAGAACGAACTGCCATTCACAATTGCTACAAAGAAAATAAAATACCTAGGAATACAACTCACTAGGAATGTAAGGGACCTCTTTAAGGAAAACTACAAACAACTGCTCAATGAAATAAGAGAGGACACAAACAGATGGAGAAACATTCCATGTTCGTGGTTAGGAAGAATCAATATCGTGAAAATGGCTATACTGCCCAAAGTAATTTACACAATCAATGCTATCCCCATCAAACTACCATTGAATTTCTTCAAAGAACTGGAAAAAACCACCATGAATTTCATATGGAACCAAAAAAGAGCCCGCATAGCCAAGTCAATTCTAAGCAAAAAGAACACAGCAGGAGGCATCACGCTACCAGACTTCAAACTATACTACAAGGCTACAGTAATCAAAACAGCATGGTACTGGTACCAAAACAGAGATATAGACCAATGGAACAGAACAGAGGCATCGGAGGCAACACAACACATCTACAACCATATTATCTTTGATAAACCAGACAAAAACAGGCAATGGGGAAAGGATTCCCTATTTAATAAATGGTGTTGGGAAAACTGGCTAGCCATGTGCAGAAAGCAGAAACTGGACCCCTTCCTGACACCTTACACTAAAATTAACTCCAGATGGATTAAAGACTTAAATGTAAGACCTGACACCATAAAAACCCTAGAAGAAAATCTAGGCAAAACCATTCAGGACATAGGAGTAGGCAAGGACTTCATGAACAAAACACCAAAAGCACTGGAAACAAAAGCCAAAATAGACAAATGGGACCTAATCAAACTCCACAGCTTCTGCACGGCCAAAGAAACAGTCACTAGAGTGAATCGGCAACCATCAGAATGGGAAAAAATCTTTGCAGTTTACACATCTGACAAAGGGTTGATATCCAGAATTTACAAAGAACTCAAACAGATTTACAGGAAAAAAACAAACAAGCCCATTCAAAAATGGGCAAAGGATATGAACAGAAACTTTACAAAAGAAGACATACATGAGGCCAACAAACATATGAAAAAGTGCTCATCGTCATTGGTCATTAGAGAGATGCAAATCAAAACCACATTGAGATACCATCTCACACCAGTTAGAATGGCGATCATTAAAAAATCTGGAGACAACAGATGCTGGAGAGGATGTGGAAAAATAGGAACACTCTTACACTGTTGGTGGGAGTGTAAATTAGTCCAACCATTGTGGAAGACAGTGTGGCGATTCCTCAGGGACCTAGAAATAGAAATTCCATTTGACCCAGCAATCCCATTACTGGGTATCTATCCAAAGGACTATAAATCGTTCTACTATAAGGACACATGCACACGAATGTTCATTGCAGCACTGTTTACAATAGCAAAGACCTGGAACCAACCCAAATGCCCAACGATGATAGACTGGACTGGGAAAATGTGGCACATATACACCATGGAATATTATGCAGCAATCAAAAATGATGAGTTTGTGTCCTTTGTAGGGACATGGATGAATCTGGAGAACATCATTCTCAGCAAACTGACACAAGAACAGAAAAAGAAATACCACATATACTCACTCATAGGTGGGTGAGAAATATAAGAACACATGGACACAGAGAGGCGGTCTACTATACACTGGGGACTGTTGGGGGGAATGGGGGAGGGACAGTGGGGGGGACTGGGGGGGATAGCCTGGGGATGAATACCAAGTGTGGGTGAGGGGGAGGAAGGCAGCAAAGCACACTGCCATGTGTGTACCTATGCAACTATCTTGCTCGTTCTGCACATGTACCCCCAAACCTATAATGCAATAAAAATTAAAAAAAAAAAAAAAAAAAAAAAAAAAGAAAATAAAATACCTAGGAATACATCTCACAAGGAATGTAAGGGACCTCTTTAAGGAAAACTAGAAACCACTGCTCAACGAAATAAGAGAGGACACAAACAGATGGAGAAACATTCCATGTTCGTGGTTAGGAAGAATCAATATCGTGAAAATGACTATACTGCCCAAAGTAATTTACACAATCAATGCTATCCCCATCAAACTGCCATTGAATTTCTTCACAGAACTGGAAAAAACCACCATGAACTTCATATAAAACCAAAAGAGAGCCCGCATAGCCAAGTCAATTCTAAGCAAAAAGAACACAGCGGGAGGCATCACGCTACCAGACTTCAAACTATACTACAAGGCTAAAGTAATCAAAACAGCATGGTACTGGTACCAAAACAGAGATATAGACCAATGGAACAGACCAGAAGCATCCGAGGCAAACAACATATCTACAAACATATTATCCTTGATAAACCAGACAAAAACAGGCAATGGGGAAAGGATTCCCTATTTAATAAATGGTGTTGGGAAAACTGGCTAGCCATGTGCAGAAAGCAGAAACTGGACCCCTTCCTGACACCTTACACTAAAATTAACTCCAGATGGATTAAAGACTTAAACGTAAGCCCTGACACCATGAAAACCCTAGAAGAAAATCTAGGCAAAACCATTCAGGACATAGGAGTAGGCCAGGACTTCATGAATAAAACACCAAAAGCATTGGCAACAAAAGCCAAAATAGACAAATGAGACCTAATCAAACTCCACAGCTTCTTCACGTCAAAAGAAACAGTCACTAGAGTGAATCAGCAACCATCAGAATGGGAAAAAATCTTTGCAGTTTACACATCTGACAAAGGGCTGATATCCAGAATTTACAAAGAACTCAAACAGATTTACAGAAAAAAACAAACAAGCCCATTCCAAAGTGGGCAAAGGATATGAACAGACACTTTGCAAAAGAAGACATACATGAGGCCAACAAACATATGACAAAATGCTCATCATCACTGGTCATTAGAGAGATGCAAATCAAAACCACATTGAGATACCATCTCACGCCAGTTAGAATGGCGATCATTAAAAATATCTGGGGACAGCAGATGCTGGAGAGGATGTGAAGAAATAGGAACACTCTTACACTGTTGGTTAGAGTGTAAATTAGTTCAACCTTTGTGGAAGACAGTGTGGCGATTCCTCCGGGACCCAGAAATAGAAATTCCATTTGACCCAGCAATCCCATTACTGGGTATATATCCAAAGGACTATAAATCGTTCTGCTATAAGGACACATGCACACGAATGTTCATTGCAGCACTGTTTACAATAGCAAAGAATTGGAACCAACCCAAATGCCCAACGCTTATAGACTGGACTGGGAAAGTTTGGCACATATACACCATGTAATATTATGCAGCCATCAATATTGTGTTCTTTGTAAGGACATGGATGAATCTGGAGAACATCATTCTCAGCAAACTGACAGAAGAACAGAAAAAGAAATACCGCATATACTCACTCATAGGTGGGTGAGAAAAATGAGAACACATGGACAAAGAGAGGCTGTCTACTATACACTGGGGTTTATTGGGGGGAATCGGGGAGTGACAGCAGGGAGGCTGGGGAGGGATAGCCTGTGGATGAATGCCAAGTGTGAGTGAAGGGGAGGAAGGCAGCAAAACAGACTGCCATGTGTGTACCTATGCAACTGTCTTTCACGTTCTGCATATGTACCCCAAAACCTATAATGCAATAAAAATTAAGAAAAAATAGTCAAGTGTCTACTTCAAATGGCTACACATTCAGAGACTCTGTAGGTAATGAACACCTGGGCAATACACCTGAGTCTCTTTTTTATGCCCACTTAGGCAGAGTCTTATTAAATAATACACACCTGTGGAAGATTTAACAGTCTACTTCATGAAGCCTCTCATTAAGAGCCTCATTGAATAATCCACACCAGGTTAATAGTCGAGCATTTTTTATATGACCACTCATTTTGTGCCTCACTGTGTGATATACACTTGAAGAATCCTAAGGATTCTATTTGATGCTACCACGCATTTAGCACCTTATTGAATAATTCACAATGCAGCAATAGTCAGGTGTCTATTTTATATGGTCTATCACTCAAAGGTTCAATGAATAATAAAATTCTGTGGAGTAATCAGGACGCTGTTTAAAATAGCCACGAATTCAGTGCCTTCCTGAATGATACACACCTTGGTAATAGCGTGGCATCTATATTATATGAACTCTAATTTTTTTGTATCACTGAGTAATACACACCTGGGGCAGTGTCAGGAGTCTATTTGGTATGGACACTCAAACAGAACCTGTGTGATTAATTCACAGATAAGTAATAATGAGGAGTTTATCTTATATGGCTACTCATTCAGACAAACAGTGAATAATGCACATGTAAAGTAATTAGAAGTGTGATTTTTATGGACCCGCTTTCAAAGCCTCACTGAATATTCCACAATTGTTATATCGTCTGGAGTCTATTTTTTATGGCCACCCATTCAGAGAATCACTACATAATGCACACCTCAGAATAGTCAGAAGTCTCTTTCCTATGGCCACTTATATTGAACCTCACTAAGTGTACACACCTGGGGAAATAGTCAGGATTTACCTATATCCCTTCATTCAGAGTCTCAATAAATAATGCACACCTGTGGAATAATCAGAAGACTTTTTCATGTAGCCTCTAATTCAGAGTGTCACTTAATAATGTGGTGTATTCAGAAGTCTATTTCATGTACACACATATTCAGAGCTACAGTGAATAAAACAGGCCCTTTATTTTGTAAGGAATCTAATTAATATGGCCACATCTTCTGAGCCTAACTGATTAATACACACCTGGAGAATAATTTGGAGTCTATTTTCGATGGACATTCATTCAGAGCCTCAGTAAATAATGTACACAGTGGAGTGGCCAGGAGTCTATTTTATTAGGAATCTCATTCATAGCCTCAGTGGATAATATGCACGTGTGGACTAGTCCGGATTCCAATTTGTATGGCCACTGACTCGTAACTTTAGTGGAAAATGCACAAATGTAAAGTGCTCAGCAGTCTATTTCATATAGACACTCTTTCAGAGATTCACCAAATAATACAAATATTTAATACAGCAGCATCCTGTTTCATATAGCCACACAAAATGAGCCTCACTGTGTAAGGCAAACCTAGGGAAGTGTTAGGAGTCTACTTTTATAGCCTCTCATTTACAGCCTCATGGAATAATGCACACGTGTGGAATAGACACTAGACTATTTTATATGGCAACAAAATCAAATCCTGAGTGAGTAATACACAACTTTGGAATAGTCACTTTTCTATTTTACATGCTGAAATATTTAGAGTCAGAGTCAATAATACACGCCTGTGGACAAGTCAGAAAAGAATTTCATATGGCCAAAGATTCAGCGCCTCAGTGAATAATACATACCTGGGAATTCTCAGGACGCTATTACATGTGGCATCAATTTCAGAGCTTCCTTGAATAAGAAACACCATTATTGTAATCAGAATTCTATTTCCTATAGCCACATATTCAGAGCATAACTGAATAGCATACACCTAGGGAAAAGTTCATATTCTATTTCATATAGCCACTCATTTAGAGCCGAATGTAAAAACGCTTGCCTGATGAGCATTCAGGAGGCTCTATTTTATGGCCACTCATTCAGAGTTTCACAAAATAATACAGACTTATGAAAACATCATGAGCATATTTCACATGGCAAATTATTCAGAACCTCAGTTAGGAATCACATATATATGGAAAATACTCAGGAATATATTATATATAGCCACTTATTCAGAGACTCACTGAATAATGCACAGCTCAGGAATAGTCTGGAGAGTATGTGATATGACCATTCACACAGCGACTCAGTTGAAAATACAGAGCTGAGAAATAATCAAGGGGACAGAGGCAGGAGTTTATTTTATGTGGTCACTCGTTCAGAAACTGAATGAAGAATTCAAACCTTGGAAATGGTAAGAGTCCAGGTCATATGGCCACTCAATCCCAGCATTACCGAATAATGCACAATGGAGCAATAGTAAGGAGTCTATTTTATATGGCCTCTCATTCACAGCTTCAGTGCATCATAAACACCTGTGGAGGAGGGAGGACCCTATTGAAGGGAGCCCTAAATTAAAATAAAGCAGCTCCGTCAATCATACACACGTGTGAAAATCAGGAGATCATTTGTTGTGGACACTCATAGAGAACCTCTTCGAATATTGCATAAGTGGGGAATAATCACTAGTCTATTTCATATGATGGTTCTTTTGGAGAGTCAAAAAATAACGCGCACCTGTGGAGTAAAATGTGGACTATTTCATAAGGACACTCTTTCAGTGTTTTAGTAAATAACATGTATATCTAATAAGTCAGGAATCTCTTTCACATGGCCACTCGTTCTGGGCCTCTGTGAATAATAATCCCCTCAGAAACAGTCAAGGGTCTATTTTAAATGCATACACATTCAGAGTTTCTGTAAGTAATGAACACCTTGGCAATACACCTGAGTCTCTTTCTTATGCCCACTTAGTCAGAGTCTCATTCAATAATACACACCTGAGGAAGAGTTAAGGGTCTACTTCATGGAGCCACTCATTTAGAACCTCAGTAAATAATCTACACTGGGGTAATGGTCGAGCATTTTTTTATATAGCCACTCATTCTGTGCCTCCCTGAATGATACACACCTGGGGAATTCTCAGGATTTTATTTTATATTACCACTCATCTAGAACCTTATTCAATAATTCACAACGGAGCAATAGTCAGGTGTCTAGTTTTTATGGCCTCTCATTCAAAGTTTCAGTGTATAATGAACTTCTATGGAGTAATCAGGACAATGTTTAAGATAGCCATGAATTAAGAGCATTCCTGAATGATAGACCCCTGGGTGGTAGTCAGCAGTCTATTTCATATGAACTCTAATTCTGTGTAAGGCTAATTAATACACACCTAAGGGAGTTTCAAAGTCTACCTGGTATGGACGCTCATACCGAACCTGTTGGAATAATGCACACATGGAGAATAATGAGGAGTCTATGTCATACGGCTACTCATTCACACAAACAGCGAGTAATGCACATGTGAAGTCATTAGAATTCTGTTTCATATGGTTCCTCTTTCACAGCCTCACAGAATATTACCCACTTGTGATATAGTCTGCAGTCTATATTTTATGGCCACTCATTCAGAGAATCACTTAATAATTCACACCTGAGGAATAGTCAGAAGTCTCTTTCCTATGGCTACCCGTTGAGAGCCTCACTAAATGTACACACCTGAAAAAATAGTCAGGATTTACTTGTATCTCTTCATTCAGAGTCTCAATAAATAATGCACACCTGTGGAATAGTCAGGAGACTTTTTTTATTTGGCCTCTCATTCAATGTGTCATTGAACAATGTTGTGTAGTCAGGAGACTCTTTCTTGTGGACACATATTCAGAGCCTCAGTGCATAAGACAGACCCTTGATATAGTAAGAAATCTAATTAGTATCACCACATCTTCTGAGGCACACTGAATAATACACACCTGGAGAGTAATTTGGAGTCTATTTTAGATGGACATTCATTCAGAGCCTCGGTAAATAATGCACACCTGTGGAGTAGTCAGGACTCTCTTTCATTTGGACACACATTCATAGCCTCAGTGTGGATTAATATGCACGTGTGGATTAATCAGGATTCCATTTTACATGGCGACTCACTCATAACCTCAATGAATAATGCACAAATGTAAAGTACTCAGCAGTTTATTTCATATAGCCACTCATTCAGAGATTCACTGAATAATAAAATTATTTGAGATAGACAGCCTCCTGTTTCATATTGTCATACCAAAAGAACCTCACTGAGTGATACACACCTGGGGAAGTGTTAGGAGTGTACTTTTCATAGCGTCTCATTTACAGCCTAAGGGAATAATTCACATGTGTGGGATAGACACTAGTCTGTTTTATATGGCCACAAAATCAAAGCCTGAGTCAGTAATACATGACTTTGGAATAGACACTAATCTATTATATATGCCCAAATATTTAGAGTTAGAGTCAATAATACATGCCCGTAGACTAGTCAGGAAACAATTTCATATTGCCAAAGTTTCAGAGCCTTAGGGAATAATAAACACCTGAGGAAAACTCTGGACGCTGTTACATGTGGCATTTCTTAAGAGGTTCATTGAGTAAAGAACACCTGTATTGTAGTCAGAATTCTATTTCATATAGCCACATACCCAGAGCCTAACTGAATAACAGACAACTTGGGAAAGTCCGGATTCTGATTCGTATAGCCAGTCATTTATACCCGAATATAAAACTCACGCCTGAGTAGTATATAGGAGTCTCTATTACCACACATTCAGACACTCACAGAATAGTACAGATGTATTTAAATGTCAGAAGTGTACTTGAAATGGCCACTTACTCAGTTCCTCACGGAAGAATCATATATATCTGGAAAATACTCAGGATTCTATTATATATAGCCACTTATTAAGGGCCTCACTGAATGATGCAAACCTGGAGAATTGTCTGAAGTCTATTTGATAAGACCGTTCACCCAGCGACTCAGTGGAAAATGCAGAGCTGATAAATAGTCAAGAAGACAGAATCAGGAGTCTATTTTATGTGTTCACTTGTTCAAAATCTTACTGAAGAATACACACCTTGGGAATAGTCAGAGTCCAGGTCATATGGCCACTCAATCACAGCATTACCGAATAATGCACAATGGGGCAATAGTAAGGAGTCTATTTCATATGGTTTCTTATTCAGAGCTTCAGTGCATAATAAACAGCTGTGGAGAAGGGAGATCCCTATTGAAGGTAGCCCCAAATAAAGCAGCTCCGTGAATGATACACACATGTGTGAGAGTCAGTAGACTCTCTGATATGGACGCTCATACAGAACTTCTTCGAATATTGCACATTCGGGGAATAATCACTAGTCTATTTCATATGAGGGTTCGTTTGGAGAGTGAAAACATATTGCGCACCTGTGTAGTAAAATGTGGTCTATTTCATAAGGCCACTCTTTCAGTGTTTTAGCGAATAACATGTATATCTGATAAGTCAGGAATCTCTTTCACATGGCCACTCGTTCTGGGCCTCTCTGAATAATACTCCCCTCAGAAACAGTCAAGGGTCTAATTCAAATGCCTACATATTCAGAGTCTCTGTAAGTAAAGAAAACCTGGGCAATACACCTGAGTCTCTTTTTTATGCCCACTTAGTCAGAGTCTCATTCAATAATACACATCTGGGGAAGAGTTAAGGGTCTACTTCATGTAGCCACTCATTTAGATCCTCAGTGAATAATTCTCACCAGGGTAATATTCGAGCATTTTTATATGAACACTTATTCTGTTCCTTTCTGAATGGTACACACCTGGGGAATTCTCAGGATTCTATTTCATACTACCACTCATTTAGAACCTTACTGAATAATTCACAATGGAGCAATAGTAAGGTGTCTAAATCGTATGGCCTCTCTTTCAAAGTTTCAGTGAATAATGAACATCTATAGAGTAATCAGGACGATGTTTAAGATAGCCATGAATTAAGTGCCTTCCTGAGTGATAGACACCTGGGTGGTACACAGCAGTCTATTTCATATGAACTCTAATTCTATGTAACGCTAGGTAATACACACCTCGAGGAGTTTCAAGAGTCTACTTGTTATGGACACTCATACCGAACCAGTTGGAATAATGCACACATGGAGAATAAGGAGGAGTCTATATCATACGGCTACTCATTCAAACAGTGAATAACGCACATGTGGAGTCATTAGAATTCTGTTTCATATTGGCCCTCTTTCACAGCCTCACAGAACGTTACACACGTGATATAGACTGCAGTCTATATTTTATGGCCACTCATTCAGAGAATCACTGAATAATTCACACCTGCAGAATAGTCAGAACTCTCTTTCCTATGGCTACCTGTTGAGAACCTCACTAAATGTACACATCTGGAAAAATAGTCAGGCTTTACTTGTATCTCCTCATTCAGAGTCTCACTAAATAATGCACACCTGTGGAATAGTCAGGAGACTTTTTTATGTGGCCTCACATTCAATGTGCCATTGAAAAATGTGGTGTAGTCAAGAGACTCTTTTACGTAGACACATATTCAGAGCCTCAGTGCCTAAGACAGACCCTTGATATAGTAAGAAATCTAATTAATATGACCACATCTTCTGAGGCTCACTGAATAATACACACCTGGACTATAATTTGGAGTCTATTTTCGATGGACATTCATTCAGAGCCTCGGTAAATAATGCAGACCTGTGGAGTAGTAAGGAGTCTCTTTCATTTGGACACACATTCATAGCCTCAGTGTATAATATGCACGCGTGGATTAATCAGGATTCCATTTTATATGGCCACTGACCAGTAACCTCAATGAATAATGCACAAATGTAAAGTACTCAGCAGTTTATTTCATATAGCTGCTCATTCAGTGATTCACTGAATAATAAAAATATTTGAGATAGACAGCCTCCTGTTTCATATTTTAATACAAAAATAGCCTTACTGACTGACACACACCTGGGGAAGTGTTAGGAGTGTACTTTACATAGCCTCTAATTTACAGCCTAAGGGAATAATGCACATGTGTGGAATAGGCACTAGTCTGTTTTATAGGGCCACAAAATCAAAGACTGAGTCAGTAATACACAACTTTGGAATAGTCACTAGTCTATTATATATTCCCAAATATTTAGAGTCAGAGTGAATAATACATGCCTGTAGACTAATCAGGAAACAAATTCATATGGCCAAAGTTTCAGAGCCTCAGTGAATAATAAATACCTGAGAAATACTCTGGACGCTTTTACGTGTGGCATTTCTTCAGAGGTTCATTGAGTAAAGAACACCTGTATTGTAGTCAGAATTCTATTTCATATAGCCACATACTCAGAGCCTAACTGGATAACAGACACCTTGGGAAAGTCAGGATTCTGTTTTGTATAGCCACTCATTTACAGCGGAATGTATAAACTCACGCCTGAGTAGTATATAGGAGTCTCTATTATATGGCAACTCATTCAGAGCCTCACAGAGTAATACAGAGGTATGGAACTGTCAGGAGTGTACTTGACATGGCCAGTTATTCAGTTCCTCAGTGAAGAATCATATATATCTGGAAAATGCTCAGGATTCTATTATATATAGCCACTTATTAAGAGATTCACTGAATAATGCACACCTGGAGAATTGTCTGGAGACTGTTTGATATGACCGTCCACCCAGCGACTCAGTGGAAAATGCAAAGCTGAGAAATAGTCAAGAGGACAGAGTCAGGAGTCTATTTTATTTGGACGCTCCTTCAGAAACTGACTGAAGAATACACACCTTGGAAATAGTCAGAGTCCAGGTCCTATGGCCACTCAATCGCAGCATTAGCGAATAATGCACAATGGGGCAATAGTAAGGAGTCTATTTCATATGGCCTCTCATTCAGAGCTTCAGTGCGTTATAAACAGCTGTAGATGAGGGAGGACCCTATTGACGGTAGCCCCAAATAAAGCAGCTCCGTGAATGATACACACATGTGTGAGAGTCAGGAGACCATTTGTTGTGGACACTAATACAGAACATCTTCGAATATTGCATATATGGGGAATAATCACTAGTCTATTTCATATGGTGGTTCGTTTGGAGAGTCAAAAAATAACGTGCACCTGTGGAGTAAAATGCGGTCTATTTCATAAGGCCACTCTTCCAGTGTTTTAGTGAATAACATGTATATCTGATATGTCAGAAATCTTTTTCACATGGCCACTCGTTCTGGGCCTCTCTGAATAATACTCCCCTCAGAAAGACTCAAGGGTCTACTTCAAATGCCTTCACATTCAGAGTCTCTGTAAGTAATGAACACCTGGGCAATAACCCTGAGTCTCTTTTTTATGCCCACTTAGTCAGAGTCTCATTCTATAATACACACGTGGGGAAGAGATAAGGGTCTACTTCATGTAGCCACTCATTTCGATCCTCAGTGAATAATCCACACCAGGGTAATAGTCGAGCATTTCTTTTATGACCACTCATTCTGTGCCTCCCTGAATGATCCACACCTAGGGCATTCTCAGTATTCTATTTTATACTACCACTCATTTAGAACCTTATTGAATAATTCACAATGGAGCAATAGTCAGGTTTCTATTTTTTATGCCTCTCATTCAAAATTTCAGTGACAAATGAACTTCTATGGGGTAAACAGGACACTATTTAAAATAGCCATGAATTAAGGGCCTTCCTGAATGATACACACCTTGTTGGTAGTCAGGAGTCCATTTCATATGAACTCTAATTCTGTGTAATGCTGAGTAATACACACCTGGGGACGTTTCAGGAGTCTATTTTGGATGGACACTCATATTGAACCTGTTGGAATAATGCACACATGGAGAATAATGAGGAGTCTATGTCATACGGCTACTGATTCAGACAAACAGTGAATAACGCACATGCAGAGTCATCAGAATTCTGTTTCATATGGCCCCTCTTTCACAGCCTCACTGAATATTACACACTTGTGATATAGTCTGGAGTCTATATTTTATCGCCACTCATTCAGAGAATCACTGAATAATTCACACCTGCGGAATAGTCAGAAGTCTCTTTCCTATGGCTACCCATTGAGAGCCTCACTAAATGTACACACCTGGATAAGTAGTCAGGCTTTACTTATATCTCCTCATTCAGAGTCTCACTAAGTAATGCACACCTGTGGAATAGTCAGGAGACTTTTTCATGTGGCCTCTCATTCAATGTGTCATTGAAAAATGTGGTGGTCAGGAGACTCTTTCATGTAGACCCATATTCAGAGCCTCAGTGCATAAGACAGACCCTTGATATACTAAAAAATCTAATTAGTATGACCACATCTTCTGAGGCTCACTGAATAATACACACCTGAAGAATAATTTGGAGTCTATTGTCGATGGACATTCATTCAGAGCCTTGGTAAATAATGCAGACCTGCGGATTAGCCAGGAATCTATTCCATTTGAACACACATTCATAGCCTCAGTGGATAATATGCACGTGTGGATAAGTCAGGATTCCATTTTATATAGCCACTGATTTGTAACCTCAATGAATAATGCACAAATATAAAGTACTCAGCAGTATATTTCATATAGCAACTCATTTAGAGATTCATTGAATTATAAATTAATTTGAAATAGACTACCTCCTGTTTCATATGGTCATACAAAAAGAGTCTCACTGAGTGACCCACACCTGGGGAAGTGTTAGGAGTGTACTTTACATGGCCTCTCATTTACAGCCTAAGGGAATAATGCGCACGTGTGGAATAGACACTAGTCTATTTTATATGGCCACAAAATCAAAGCCTGAGTCAGTAATACACAACTTTGGAATAGTCACTAATTTATTCTATATGCTCAAATATTTAGAGTCAGAGTCAATAATACACGCCTGTAGACTAGTCAGGAAACAATTTCATATGTTCAAGGTTTCAGAGCCTCAGTAAATAATAAATACCTGGGGAATACTCTGGACGCTATTACAGGTAACATTTCTTCAGACGTTCATTGAGTAAAGAACCCCTGTACTGTAGTCAGAATTCTATTTCATATAGCCACATACTCAGAGACTAACTGAATAACAGACACTTTGGGGAAGTCAGGATTCTATTTCGTATAGCCACTCATTTACAGCCGAATGTAAAAACTCACGCCTGAGTAGTTTATAGCAGTCTCCATTTTATTGCCACTTATTCAGAACCTCACAGAATAATACAGACGTATGGAATTGTCAGGAGTGTACTTGACATGGTCACTTATTCAGTTCCTCAGTGAAGAATCATATATATCTAAAAAATACTCTGGAGAACATCATTCTCAGCAAACTGACACAAGAACAGAAAAAGAAATACCGCATATACTCACTCATAGGTGGGTGAGAAAAATGAGAACACGTGGACACAGAAAGGTGGTCTACTATACACTGGGGACTGTTGGGGGGAATGGGGGAGGGACAGCGGGGGGGGGCTGGGGGGGATAGCCTGGGGATGAATACCAAGTGTGGGTGAAGGGGAGGAAAGCAGCAAAGCACACTGCCATGTATGTACCTATGCAACTATCTTGCTCGTTCTGCACATGTACCCCCAAACCTATAATGCAATAAAAATTAAAAAAAAAAAAAAAAAGAAAAAAAAAATACTCAGGATTCTATTATATATAGCCACTTATTAAGAGACACACTGCATAACACACACCTGGAGAATTGTCTGGAGACTATTTGATATGACCGTTCACACAGCGACTCAGTGGAAAATGCAGAGCTGAGAAATAGCCAAGAAGACAGAGTCAGGAGTCTATTTTATGTGGTCACTCATTCAGAAACAGACTGAAGAATATACACCTTGGGAATAGTTAGAGTCCAGGTCATATGGCCACTCAATCACTGAATTACTGAATAATGCACAATGGGGCAATATTAACGAGTATATTTCATATGTCCTCTTATTCAGCGCTTCAATGCGTACTAAACAGCTGTGGAGGAGGGAGAACCCTATTGAAGGTAGCCCCAAATAAAGCAGCTCCGTGAATCATACACACATGTGTGAGAGTCAGGAGACTATTTGATATGGACACTCATACAAAACCTCTTCGAATATTGCACATGTGGGGAATAATCACTTGTGTATTTCATATGTTGGTTCGTTTGGAGAGTCAAAAAATAATGCACATCTGTGGATTAAAATACGGTCTATTTCATAAGGCCACTCTTTCCGTGTTTTTGTGAATAGCATGTATATCTGATAAATCAGGAATCTTTTTCACATGGCCACTCGTTCTGGGTCTCTGTGAATAATACTCCCCTCAGAAACAGTCAAGGGTCTACTTCAAATGCCTTCACATTCAGAGTCTCTGTAAGTAATGAACACCTGTGCAATACACCTGAGTCTCTTTTTTTGTGCCCAGTTAGTCAGAGTCTCATTAAATAATACACACCTGGGGGAGAGTTAAGAGTCTACTTCATGTAGTCACTCATTTTGATCCTCAGTGAATAATCCACACCAGGGTAATAGTTGAGAATTTTATATATGGCCACTCATTCAGTGCCTCCCTGAGTGATAAACACCTGGGGAATTCTCAGGATTCTATTACATACTACCACTGAATTATAACCTTATTTAATAATTCACAATGGAGCAATAGTCAGGTGTCTATTTTGTATGGCCTCTCATTAAGAGTTCCACTGAATAATAAACTTCTATGGAGTAATCAGGACACTGTTTAAGATAGAAATAAATTAAGTGCCTTTGTAAATGATACACATCTGGGTGGTAGTCAGGAGTCTATTTCACATGAACTCTAATTCTGTGTAATGCTGAGTAATATACACCTGGGGTAGATTCAGGAGTCTATTTGGTATGAACACTCATACCTAACCTGTTGGAATAATGCACACATGGAGAATAATGAGGAGTCTATCTCATACAGCTACTCATTCAGACAAACTGTGAATAATGCAAATGTGGAGTCATTAGAATTCTGTTTCATATGGCCCCTCTTTCACAGCCTCAATGAATATTACACACTTTTGATATCGTCTGGAGTCTATACTTTATGGACACTCATTCAGAGAATCACTGAATAATTTTCACCTGCGGAATAGTCAGAAGTCTCTTTCCTATGGCTTCCCGTTGAGAGCCTCACTAAATATACACACCTTGATAAATAGTCAGGAATTACTTGTATCTCCTCATTCAGAGTCTCACTAAATAATGCACACCTGAAGATGGTGTCGTAGAGGCAACTCAGGATTGCAGTCCTCAGTGAAGGCAAAGAGGATGAGTCCTAGCCACATTGCCTGACAGACGTTTCTTGCCTGCAGAACTTTGAAAGTCCCAGGTGTGGAAGAGACATGAGATGCTAGCTCTTGCACAGCCAACTCACGTGGCACAAAACTCACTGGTCCGGGTGACCTGTTAAACCAGCAATCTGAGATGTGGAAGGGCAGATTGGCATGTCCATCTGATTGAATGGGTCTTGGACAATGAGCCAGACCAGGAGATTCCTGGGAAACGTGATCTGAGCCGGTGCAGTGGGCAGCAGCACGGGAGATCGCACAGAACACAGTGCGCTATCAGCAGGCTAATGGGGCGACAGTGAGAGAGTCAGCCGTTCAGCTTAAGGATAGGAAGAGTGATAGAGAGAGGATGGACTCGGAGACAGGGAGCTGGGTGATCGGGCTCAGCGGGTCCCACCCTCACAGGGACAAGCAGGGCAGCGATTGGAGGCGCTCCGTGCTGAGAGTTTGGCTGCCAGCATCCAGGACAGTGCAGCCTGGTGGGGGAGGGGCGTCTGCCACTAGGGACACAATCCGCCCCTACTGAAGTACCGCCCAGGGCTGACGCAGCCTGCTGTTGCTGAGGCAACCTGCCATAACAGAGAGACTCCGCCAGCAGGGCAGAGCATGCCACAGCAGAACGGAGACTTGCAGCAACAGGGCAGAACCGCGCTAGCCGGACAGAGCCCCAGCAGGCAAATAGTGAATAGACTGCCTCCTAGCTTTGCAGGACAGTACAACAGATACTCATAAAGAAAGCCCCAACTCCCTGAGACAAAGCATCTAAGAGGCAAAAAAAAACCGGGGGGGTATTATGAGTTCTGTTGCAGCAGACATAAACACATCCTCCCAACAGCCTTGAATGAACAACGGAGCTCACAGCACAGCACTGGAGCTCCTATAAAGCACAGGTTGTCTCCTCAAGCAGCTCCCTGACCGCTGTATATCCAGAGACACCCCAAAAAAGGACTAATCAGACTGATATTTGGCGGGCATCATTCTAGAACAAACCGGTAGCATTCCTCACTGTTCTGAAGCTGCTACAGGTGTACCATAGAAAAGCAGGGCCTGAAGTGGACCTCAGCACTCGTACAGCAGAGGGGCTAGACCAGTAGAAGGAAAACTAAGTAACAGAAATACCTCATCATCAACAATCTGGGTATCCACACAGAGACCCAATTGAAAAATCAGCAACTACTAAGATGACAGGTAAATAAATCAAAAATGATGGAAAGAAACCACTGCAAAATGAGGTAGACACGCGAAACCAAAACACGTCACCTCCTACAAAAAACCAAAACTCCTCACTAGCAACGGAACAAAGCTGGACAAAGAATGAATGTGACAAAATGAGGAAATCAGACTTCAGATAGTGGAAAATGAGAAACTTCAGTGAGCTAAAAGAACATGTTCTAAATCAGTGCAAAGAAGCTAAGAACCTTGAAAAAAGATTTGAAAAAATATTCAAGAAAATGATAAGAATTATTGAGAGAGGAATATGAATGAATTGAAGGAGTGAAAAACACGAGAACTTCGTGAAGCATGCAGAAGATTCAACAGCTGAATTGACTAAGCAGAAGAAAGAATATCAGAAGTCGAAGATCAACTCAATGAAATAAAACAGGAAACCAAGATTAAAGAAAAAAGCGAAAAAAGGAATGAACAAAATCTCCAAGAAATGTGGGACTATGTGAAGAGACCCAACCTATGATTGATAGGTGTACCAGAATGTGAAGAAGAGAATGAATCCAAGCTGGAAAACACTCTTCAGGATATTATCCAAGAAACTTTCCCCAACCTAGCAAGACAGGTCAATACTCAACTCCAGGAAATACAGAGAACACCGCAGAGATATTCCGCAAGAAGAGCAACCCCAAGGCACATAATCGTCAGATTCACCAGGGTTGAAATGAAGGAGAAAATACTAAGGGCAGCCAGAGAGAAAGGTCGGGTCACCCACAAAGGGAAACCCATCAGACACACCGCAGATTTCTCGGCAGAGACTCTACAAGCCATAACAGACTGGAGGCCAATATTCAATATCCATAAAGAAAAGAACTTTCAACCCAGAATTTTATATCCAGCCAAACTAAACTTCATAACTGAAGAAAAAATAAAATCCTTCATGAACAAGCAAGTACTCAGAGATTTTGTCACCACTAGGCCTGCTTTACAAGAGCTCCTGAAAAAGGCACTACAAGTGGAAAGAAACAACCAGTACCAGCCATCGTAAAAGCATACCAAATGCTAAAGACCATCAACAAAATGAAGAAACTACATGAACCAATGGGCAAAACAGCCAGCTAGCATCAAAATGGCAGTATCAAATTCACACATAACAATATTAACCCTAAATGTAAATGGGCTAAATGCACCAATCATAAGACACAGACTGGCAATTCGGATAAAAAAACCAAAACCCATCAGTGTGCTGTATCCAGGAAACCCACCTCACATGCAAGGATACACAACGGCTCAAAATAAAGGGATGGAGGAAGATTTACAAAGCAAATGAAGAGCAGAAAAAAGCAGGAGTTGCAATTTTCATCTCTGATAAAATAGACTTTAAAGCAATAAAGATCAAAAGGGACAAAGAAGGTCATTATGTAATGGTAAAAGGCTTGATACAACAAGAAGAGTTAACAATTCTAAATACATATGGACCCAATACAGGAGCACCAAGATATATAAGGCAAGTTCTTAATGACTTGCAAAGAGACCTAGACTCCCAAACAATAATAGTGGGAGACTTTAACACTCCACTGTCAATAGCAGACAGATCAACCAGACAGAAAATTAACAAGGATATCCAGGACTTGAACTCAGACCTGGAACAAACAAACCTGATAGACATCTACAGAACTCTCCACCACAAATTCACAGATTATATATTCTTCTCAGCACCACATCACACCTACTCCAAAATTGACCACATAATTGGAAGTAAAGCACTCCTCCGCAAATGCAAAACAACTGAAATCATAACAAACAGTCTCTCAGACCATAGTGCAATCAAGTTGAAACTCAGAATTCAGAAAATAACTCAGAACTGCACAGCTTCATGGAAACTGAACAACTGTCTCTTGAATGTTGATTGGATAAACAATGAAATGAAGGCAGAAATAAAAAAGTTCTTTGAAACAAACGAGAATGAAGACACAACGTACCAGAATATCTGGGACACATTTAAAGCAGTCTGGAGAGGAAAATAGATAGCAATAAGTGCCCAAATAAGAAAAGTGGAGAGATCCAAAATTGACACCCTATCATCAAAATTGTAAGAGCTAGAAAAGCAAGATCAAAAAATCTCAGAACCTAGCCGAAGACAAAAAATAACTAAGAACAGAGCAGAACTGAAGGAGATAGAGACACGAATAACCCTTCAAAAATCAATAAATCCAAGAGCTGGTTTTTCGAAAAGATCAACAAAATAGACAGACCACTAGCCAGACTGATAAAAAAAGACAAGATAGAACAACCCAATAGATGCAATAAAAAACAATAATGGGGAAATCACCACAGATTCCACAGAAATGCAAACCATCATCAGAGAATACTACAAACAACTCTATGCACATAAACTAGTAAACCAGGAAGAAATGGATAAATTCCTGGACGCCTGTGTCCTCGCAAGCCTAAACCAGGAGGAAGCCAAAACTATGAATAGACCAATAATAAGGTCTGAAGTTGAGGCAGCAATTAAAAGCCTACCACACAAAAAAAGCCCAGGACCATATGGGTTCACAGCCGAATTCTACCAGACACACAAAGAGGATCTGGTACCATTACTTTTGAAACTATTCCAAATAATTCAAACAGAGGGAACACTTCCCAAATCATTTTATGAGACCAACATCATCCTGATAGCAAAACTCGGCAGAGACACAAGAAAAGAAAACTTCAGGCCAATATCCATGATGAACATAGATCCAAAAATCTTCAATAAAATACTGGCAAACCGACTGCAACAGCTCATTAAAAAACTTGTCCATCATGATCAAGTAGGATTCATCCCAGGGATGCAAGGCTGGTTCAACATACTCAAGTCTATAAATGTAATTCACCACATGAACAGAAGCAAAAACAAAAACCACATGATTATCTCAATTGACACAGAGAAGGCATTTGACAAAATTCCACAGCCCTTTATGCTAAAAACCCTCAATAAACTTGGTATTTATGAAACATATCTCAAAGTAATAAAAGCTATTTACGACAAACCAACAGCCAATATGATGCTTAATGGGCAAAAACTGGAAGCATTCCCTATGAAATCCGGCACTAGACAAGAATGTCCTCTCTCACCACTCCTATTCAACATAATACTGGAAGTTCTAACCAGAGCAATCAGGCAAGAAAAAGAAATAAAGCATATTAAAATAGGAAAGGTGGAAGCCAAATTGTCTCTTTTTGCAGACGACATGATAGTATACCTAGAAGACCCCATCACCTCAGCCCAAAAACTCCTGAAAATGATAAGCAACTTCAGCAAAGTATCAGGATATAAAATCAATGTTCAAAAATCACAAGCATTCCTATACACCAATAATAGACTTAAAGAGAACCAAATCAAGAACGAACTGCCATTCAAAATTGCTACAAACGCAATAAAATACCTAGGAATACAACTCACAAGGAACGTAAGGGACCTCTTTAAGTGAAACTACAAACCACTGCACAACGAAATAAGAGAGGACACAAACAGATGAAGAAACATTCCATGTTCGTGGTTGGGAAGAATCAATATCGTGAAAATGGCTATACTGCCCAAAGTAATTTAGACAACCAATGCTATCCCCATGAAACTACCATTGAATTTCTCCACAGAACTGGAAAATCCACCATGAACTTCATATGGAACCAAATGAGAGCCCGCATAGCCAAGTCAATTCTAAGCAAAAAGAACACAGCGGGAGGCATCACACTACCAGACTTAAAACTATACTACAAGGCTACAATGATCAAAACAGCATGGTACTGGTACCATAACAGAGATATAGACCAATGGAACAGAACAGAGGCTTCGGAGGCAACACAACATATCTACAAGCATATAATCTTTGATAAACCAGACAAAAACAAGCAATGGGGAAAGGATTCCCTGTTTAATAAATGGTGTTGGGAAAACTGGCTAGCCATTTGCAGAAAGCAGAAACTGGACCCCTTCGTGATACCTTACACTAAAATTAACTCCAGATGGATTAAGGACTTAAACGTAAGACCTAACACCATATAAACCCTAGAAGAAAATCTAGGAAAAACCATTCAGGACATAGGTGTAGGCAAGGACTTCATGAACAAAACACCAAAAGCATTGGCAACAAAAGCCACAATAGACAAATGGGACCTAATCAAACTCCACAGCTTCTGCACGGCAAAAGAAACTCACTAGAATGAATCGGCAACCATCAGAATGGGAAAAAATCTTTGCAGTTTACACATCTGACAAAGGGCTTATATCCAGAATTTACAAAGAACTCAAACAGATTTACCGGAAAAAAACAAACAAGCCCATTCCAAAACGGGCAAAGGATATGAACAGACACTTTACAAAAGAAGACATGCATGAGGCCAACAAACACATGAAAAGATGCTCATCATCACTGGTCATTAGAGAGATGCAAATCAACACCACATTGAGATACCATCTCACGCCAGTTAGAATAGCGATCATTAAAAAATCTGGAGACAGCAGATGCTGGAGAGGATGTGGAGAAATAGGAACACTCTTACACTGTTGGTGGGAGTGTTAATTAGTTCAACCATTGTGGAAGACAGTGTGGCGATTCCTCAAGGACCTAGAAATAGAAATTCCATTTGACCCAGCAGTCCCATTACTGGATATATATCCAAAGGGCTATAAATCGTTCTATTATAAGGACACATGCACACGAATGTTCATTGCAACACTGTTTACAATAGCAAAGACCTGGAACCAACCCAAATGCCCATCTATGATAGACTGAATTGGGAAAATGTGGTACATATACACCACGGAATATTATGCAGCAATAAAAAATGATGAGTTTGTATCCTTTGTAAGGAAATTGATGATTCTGGAGAACATTATTCTCATCAAACTGACAGAACAGAAAACGAAATACCACATATTCTCACTCATAGGCGGGTGAGAAAAATGAGAACACATGGACACAGGGAGGGGTCTACTACACATTGGGGACTATTGGGGGAATAGGGGAAGGGACAGCGTGGTGGGCTGGAAAGTGATAGTCTGGGGATAAATGCCAAGTGTGGGTGAAGTTGAGAAAGGCAGAAAAACACACTGTCATGTGTGTACCTATGCAACTAACTTGCACGTTCTGCAATGTACCCCAAAACCTATAATGCAATAAAAATTAAAACAAAATTTTTAAAAAGAAGAAAGCAATAAACACGTATTAGGAATAAAAAAATAATGCAAACCAGTAAAATAGACAGGAGACATTTTTCATGTGGCCTCTCATTCAATGTGTCATTGAAAAATGTGTTGAGTCAGGAGGTTCTTTCATGTAAACACATATTCAGAGCTTCAGTGCATAAGACAGACCCTTGATATCATAAGAAATCTAATTAGTATGGCCACATCTTCCGAGGCTCACCGAATAATACACACCTGGACAATAATTTGGAGTCTATTTTCGACGGACATTCATTCAGAGTCTGGGATCATAATGCAGACCTGCGGAGTAGCCAGGAGTCTATTTCACTTGGACACACATTCATAGCCTCAGTGGATAATATGCACGTGCTAATTAGTCAGGATTACATTTTAATATAGCCACTGACTCGTAACCTTAATGAATAATGCACAAATAAAAAGTACTCAGCAGTCTATTTTATAGAGCCATTCATTCAGAGATTCACTGAATAATAAAAATATTTGAGACAGACAGCCTCCTGTGTCATATGGTCATACAAAAAGAACCTCAATTAGTGACACACACCTGGAGAAGTGTTAGGAGGGTACTTTACATAGGCTCTCATTTACAGCCTATGGGAATAATGCACACGTGTGGAATAGACACTAGTGTATTTTATATGGACACAAAATCAAAGCCTGAGTCAGTAATACACAACATTGGAATAGTCACAAGTCTATTCCATATGCCCAAATATTTAGAGTCAGCGTCAATAATACATGCCTGTAGACTAGTCACGATATTATTTCATATGGCCAAAGTTTCAGAGCCTCAGTGAATAATAAATACCTAAGGAATACTCTGGACACTATTACATGCAGCATTTCTTCAGAGGTTCATTGAGTAAAAAACCCCTGTATTGTAGTCAGAATTCTATTTCAAATAGCCACATACTCAGAGCCTAACTGAATAACAGACACCTTGGGAAATACAGGATTCTATTCTGTAGAGCCACCCATTTACAGCTGAATGTAAAAACTCATGCCTGAGTAGTATAAAGGAGTCTCTATTATATGGCCACACATTCAGAGCCTCACAAAATAATACAGACATATAAAAATGTTAGGAGTGTACTTTACATGGCTACTTATTCAGTATCTCAGTGAAGAATTATATATATCTGGAAAATACTCAGGATTCTATTATATATAGCCACTTATTAAGGGACTCACTGAATAATGCACACCTGGAGAATTGTCTGGAAACTATTTGATATTGCCGTTCACCCAGCGACTCAGTGGAAAATGCAGAGCTGAGGAATAGTCAAGAGGACAGAGCCAGGAGTCTATTTTATGTGGTCACTAGTTCAGAAACTGTCTGAAGAATACACATTTTCGGAATAGTCAGAGTCCAGGTCATATGGCCACTCAATCACAGCATTACCGAATAATGCACAATGGGGCAATAGTAAAATGTCTATTTCATACGGCCTCTCATTTGAAGCTTCAGTGTGTAATAAACAGCTGTGGAGGAGTGTGGACCCTATTGATGGTAGCCCCAAATAAAGAATGATACACACATGTGTGAGATTCAGGAGACTATTTGATATGGACACTCATACAGAACCTCTTTGAATATTGCACATGTGGGGAATAATCACTAGTCTATTTCATATATGGTGGTTCGTTTGGAGGGTCAAAAAATAACGTGCACCTGTGGAGTAAAATGCCGTCTATTTCATAAGGCCACTCTTTCAGTGTTTTAGTGGATAACATGTATATCTAATAATTCAGGAATCTCATTCACATGGCCACTCGTTCTGTGCCTCTGTGAATAATACTCCCCTCAGAAACAGTCAAGGGTCTACTTCAAATGCCTACACATTCAGAGTCTCTGTAAGTAATGAACACCGGGGCAATACACCTGAGTCTCTTTTTTATGCCCACTTAGTTACAGTCTCATTCAATAATACACACCTGGGGAAGAGTTAATAGTCTACTTCATGTAGCCACTCATTTCAATCCTCAGTGAATAATTTACACCAGGATAATAGTCGAGAATTTTTTATATGGCCACTAGTTCTGTGCCTCCCTGAATGATACACACCTGGGGAATTCTCAGGATTCTATTTTATACTACCACTTGTTTAGAACCTTATTGAATAATTCACAATGGAGCAATAGTCTGTTGTCTATTTTGTATGGCCTCTCATTCACAGTTTCAGGGAATAATGAACTTCTATTGAGTAATCAGGACACGGTTTAAGATAGCCATGAATTAAGTGCCTTCCTGAATGACGCACCTGGGTGGTAGTCAGGAGTCTATATCATATGAACTCTAATTCTATATAACGCTGAGTAATACACACCTTGGGGAGTTTCAGGAGTCTATTTGGTATGGACACTCATAACGAACCTGTTGAAATACTGCACACATGGAGAATAATTAGGTGTCTATGTCATATGGCTGCTCATTGAGACAAATAGTGAATAACGCACATGTGGAGTCATTAGAATTCTGTTTCATATGGCCCCTCTTTCACAGCCTCACTGAATATTACACACTTGTGATATAGTCTGGGGTCTATATTTTATGGCCACTCATTCGGAGAATCACTAAATAATTCACACCTGCAAAATAATCAGATGTCTCTTTCCTATGGCTACCTGTTGAAAGCCTCACTAAATGTACACACCTGGATGAATAGTCAGGCTTTACTTGTATCTCCTCTTTCAGAGTCTTACTAAATAATGCACACCTGTGGAATAGTCAGGAGACTTTTTCAAGTTGCCTCTCATTCAATGTGTCATTGAAAAATGTGGTGTAATCTGGAGACTTTTTCATGTATACACATATTCAGAACCTCAGTGCATAAGACAGACCCTTGATATAGAAAGAAATCTAATTAGTATGGACACATCTTCTGAGGGTCACTGAATAATACACACCTGGAGAATAATTTGGAGTCAATTTTTGATGGACATTCATTCAGAGCATTGGCAAATAATGCACACCTGTGGAGTAGCCAGGAGTCTATTTCATTTGGAAACACATTCATAGACTCAGTGGATAATATGCACGTGTGGATTAGTCAGGATTACATTTCCTATGGTCACTGACTCGTAACCTCAATGAATAATGCACAAATGCAAAGTACTCAGCAGTCTATTTCATAGAGCCACTCATTCAGAGATTCACTGAATAATAAAATTATTTGAGATAGACCGCCTCCTTTTTCTCATGGTCATACAAAAGAGGATTACCGAGTGGCACACACCTGGAGAAGTGTTAGGAGTGTACTTTATATAACATCTCATTTACTGCCTAAGGAAATAATGCACACGTGTGGAATAGACACTAGTCTATTTTATATGGCTACAAAATCAAAGCCTGAGTCAGTAATACACAACTTTGGAATAATCACTAGCCTATTCCATATGCTCAAATATTTAGAGTCAGTGTCAGTAATACAGGCCTATAGAATAGTCAGGAAAGCATTTCATATGGCCAAAGTTTAGGAGCCTTAGTGAATAATAAATACCTGAGGAATACTCTGGACGCTATTACATGTGGCATTTCGTCAGAGGTTCATTGAGTAAAGAACCCCTGTATTGTAGTCAGAATTATATTTCATATAGCCACATACTCAGAGCCTAGCTGAATAACAGACACCTTGGGAAAGTTTGGATTTTATTTCGTATAGCCACGCATTTATAGCCCAATGTAAAAACTCACGCCTGAGTAGTATACAGGAGTCTCTATTTTATGGCCACTCATTCAGAGCCTCACAGAATAATACAGACGTATGGAAATATCAGGAGTGTCCTTGACATGACCACAGGAGAGAGGGGATACACACAAAAGAGAGGGAAAATACACACAAAAGAGAGGGTTGATATACACAGAAGAGAAAAATGATACACACAGGAGAGAGGAGGATAAACACAGGAGAAAGGAGGATACACACTAAAGAGAGAAATGTACTCACAGGAGAGGGTGATACACACACGAGTGAGGAGGATCCACACAGGAAAGAATAGAATACACAGGAGACAGGATGATACACACAAAAGAGGGAAGGATACGAACAGAAGAGTGGAGATACAAACAGGAGATATGAAAGTTCACACAGGAGAATAGAGGATACACACATGAGAGAGATGGATACACACAGGAGAGAAAAGTATATACACAGCAGAAAGGAAGATACACACAGGAGAGAGGGCATACACACAGGAGTGAGAAAGATCCACACAGGAGAGAAGGGAGTGCACACAGGAGAGAGGTGGATACACACAGAAGGGGGGCATACACATAAAAGAAAGGAAATACAAACAGGAGAGATGGGGGATACACACGGAGTGTGGTGATCCACACAGAATAGTTGAGGGTACACACAGTAGAGAGGGGGTACACAAAAAAGAGAAGAGAATACACAAAGGAGAAAGGGATACACACAGAAGAGTAGGGAATAAACAGAGGAGAGAGGAGGACACACAAAGGAGAGAGGAGGATAAACACAGAAGAGAAAGATACACACAGGAGAGAGGGGCTTACACAAAGAAGAGAAGAAAACACACAGGAGAAAAAGAAATAAACACAAGAAAGAGAAGGACACACAGGAGAGGAAGATACACACAGGAGAGAGAGGCGTAGACACAGGAGAAAACAGGATACACAGCAGAGAGAAAGATACCCACAGGAAAGAGGAGATACACAAAGGAGAGCGGGAGATACGCACAAAAAAGAGAAGAAATACACACAGGAGGGAGGGTGTTACACACAAAAGAAAGGAGGGATACGCACAAAAGAAAGAAGGGATACTCACAAAAAAGAAGGATGCACAGAGGAGAGGGGGATACACACAGGAGAGAGGAGGATGCAAACAAAAGAGAGGAGGAGACAACAGGAGAAAGGAGAATACACGCAGGAGAGAGGAGGAAAAACGCAAGATAGAGGAAGATACACATAGGAGAGAGGAGGATACACACAGGAGAGAGAAAGATACACACAGGAGAGAGGAGAATACACAGAGAAGAGAGGAGGATACAAACAGGAGAGAGGGGGATACACCGAGGAGAAAGGAGGATACACAAAGGCGAGAGGAGGATACAAACAGAAGTGAGAATACACACAGAAAGGAGGACCATAAACCCAGGAGAGGGGGATACACACAACAGAAAAAAAGTACACACAAAAAAGAGGAGAATACACACAGGACAGGGAGATACACACAGGAGAGTGGGGCGTACACACAGGAGAGAGGAGGATACAAACAGCAGAGAGGAGGATACACACAGAAGAGAGGGGATACACACAAGAGAGAGGAACATATAAACTGGAGAGAGGGAAGATAAACACAGGAGAGAGGGTGGATACAAACAGGAGAGAGGAATGATACACACAGGAGAGAAAAAAGATACACACAGAAAAGAGGACGATACACACAGAAGAAAAAAGGATACACACTGGTTAGAGAAAGATACACACAGGAGAGAAGGATACACACAGGAGTGAAAAGGATACACACAGGAAAGAAAAAAATACACACAGGAGAGAGGACGATACACACAAATGAGGAAAGGATACACACTGTAGACAGAAGGATACACACAGGAGAGAGAAGAATACACACGGGAGAGGGGTGATACACACAGGAGAGATGAGGGTTCACATAGGAGAAAAGAGGATACATACAAGAGAGAGACGGATACACACAGGAGAGAGGAGAATACACACAGCAGAGAGGAGGATACACACAGGAGAAAGGGTATACATACAGGAGTGAGGAAGATCCACACAGGAGAGAATAAAATGCAAACAGCAGAAAGGTGGATACAAAGAGAAGTGGGGCATACACACAGCAGAGAGTAGGAATTATGCAGGAGAGAAGAAAATACAGGCAGAAGAGAGGAGGATACACACAAGAGAGAGGGAGATACACACAGGAGAGAGGGGGCATACACACGGAGAGTGGTGATACACACAGGACAGTGGAGGGTACACACAGGAGAGAAAAGAATACACAAAGGAAAAAGGAATACACACAGGAGAGTAGGGAATAAACAGAGGAGAGAGGATGATACACACAGGATAGAGGAGAATAAACACAGGAGAGAAAAATACACACAGGAGAGAGGGATGTAGACACAGAAGAAAGAAGGATACACACAGCAGAGAGGAGGATACACAGAGGAGAGAGGGGGATACACAGAGGAGAGAGAAGAGATACACAAAGAAGAGAGGAGATACACAGAGGAGAGAGGGAGATACACACAGGAGAGAGAAAAGATACACACAGGAGAGAGGGGGTTACACACAGGAGAAAAGAGGGATACACACAGGACAGAGAATTGATACCCACAGAAGAGAGAAGGATACACACAGGAGAGAGGAGGATACACACAGGAGAGAGGAGAACGCACACAAGAGAGAGAAGGATACATACAGGAGAGAGGAGGAGACACACAGGAGAAAGAAGGATACACGCAGGAGAGAGGATGATGCACACAGGAGAGAGAAGGATACACGCAGGAGAGAGGACGATACACACAGAAGAGAGAAGGATACGGACAGGAGACAGGAGGATACACACAGCAGAGTGGAGGATACACAGAAAGGAGAGGAGGATACACAGAAAAGAGAGGAGGATACACACAGGAGGGAGAGAAATACACACAGGAGAGAAGGGGATACGCACAGAAGAGGGGTAATACACACAGAAGAGAGAAGGGTACAAAAAAGAGAAAGGGGGATACAACAGAAGTCAGAAAGATACACAAAGGAAAAGGGGATACACACAAAAAAGAGGAGGACACACGGATGAGAGAAAAGGATACACAAAGGAGAGAGGAGGATACACACAGGAGAGGGGGATAACAACAGGAAAGAGGGGCATACACACAGGAGAGGGGGATACACACAGGAGAAAGGGGGATATACACAGGAGAGAAAAGGATACACACAGGAGAGGGGGACACACACAAAAACAGGGGTGTACACACAGGAGAAAGAAATATACACACAGCAGAGAAAATAAAACACACAGGAGAGAGATGATACACACAAGAGAGAAGAGGATACACAGCAGAGAGGGAAATACACACAAAAGAGAGAAGGATACACACAGGAGACAGAAGGATACACACAGGGTAGTGGGGGATGCACAAAGTAGAGGGGTGATACACACAGGACAGAGGAGTGTACACACAGGAGATAGGGGAATACACACAGGAGAGAGAAGGATACACGCAGGATAAGGGGATACACACAGGGAAGAGAGGGATACACACAAGAGAAAGGATACACACAGGAGAGAGGGGCATACACACATAAAAGGGTGATAAACAAAGAAGAAAGGGGATAAACACAGGAGAGAAATGTATACACACAGGAAATGGTGATACACACAGGATAGAGGAAGATACAAACTGGAGAGAGGGAAGATACACACAGGAGAGGGTGAATACACAAAAAAGTGAGGAGGATACACACAAAAGAGTGAAGCATACACACAGTACGGAGGGGAATACACACAGGAGAGTGGGGGATACACACAGAAAAAAAGGATAAATACAAAACAGAGGAGAATACACACCAAAAAGAGAAGGATACAGATAGAAGAGAGGAGGATACACGCAGGAGATTGGAGGATACACAGAAGAGAGGAAGATAAACAGGGGAGAGCGGAGGATACTCGCAGGAGAGAGAAGGATTCACACGAGAGAGGAAAAATATACACATGAGAGAGGTGGATACACACAGGAGTGGCGTGATACACACAGGAGAGCTGAGGGTAAACACAGTAGAAAGGAGGAGACACACAGGAGAGAGAAGGATACGAACAGGAAAGAGGAGGATACACGCAGAAGAGAGAAGAATACACACAGGAGAGTGGAAAATACACAGAAAAGAGTGGAGGATACACACAGGAGAGAGAGAAATACACACAGGAGAGAAGAGGATACACAAAATACAGGAGTGATACACACAGGAGAGAGAAGGGTACACATAGGAGAAAGGGGGATACAAACAGAAGTCAAAAAGATACACAAAGGAGAGGGGGATACACACAGGAAAAGGGGACATACCGATGAGAGAAAAGGATACACACAGGAGAGAGGAGGATACACACAGGAGAGGGGGATAACAACAGGAAAGAGGGAAATACACACAGGAGAGGGAAATACACACAGGAAAAAGGGAGATATACACAGGAGAGAAAAGAATACACACAGGAGAGGGGGACACACAGAAAAAGAGGAGCATACACACAGGAGAAAGAAAAATAAACACAGCAGAGAAAAGAATACACACAGGAGAGAGAGGATACACACATGAGAGAATAGAATACACAGGAGAGAGGAAAATACACACAAAAGAAGGAAGGATATACACAGGAGACAGAAGGATACACACATTGTAGTAGGGGATACAGAAAGGAGAGGGGTGATACACACAGGAGAGAGGAGGGTACACACAGGATAAGGGGATACACACAAGATAGAGAGAGATACACACAGGAGAAAAAAGGATACACACAGGAGAGAGGGGGGATACACACAAGAAAGAGGGGGACGCACACAGAAGAGAGTAGGATACATAAAGGCTAGAGGGGGATACACACAGGGGAGAGGAGGAATACTAACAAAAGAGAGGGGAATAAACACAGGAGAGTTAGGCATAAACACAGAAGAAAGATGATACACACTGGAGAGAGTGGGATATGCACAAGAGGAAGAAAATATGCACAGTAGAGAGGAGGATACTCACAGGAGAAAGAAGGATACACACAGAAGAGAAACTGATACACACAAGAGAGAAGAAGATACACACAGGAGAGGGCGATACATACCAGAGAGAGGAGGATCCACACAGGAGACAAGGAAATACACATAAGAGAGAGGGGTATAACCACAGGAGACGGGTATACACGCAGGAGAGAAAAGGACAAACGCAGAAGAAAAAAGAGTACACGCAGGACAGAGGAGGATACCCGCAGAAGAGAGGGGGATACACACAGGAGAGAGAAAAATACACACAGGAGAGAAGGGGGATACACACAGGAGAGAGGAAAATACACAAAGGAGCGAGGGATACACACAGGTGAGAAAAGGATACACACAAGGAAGTGGGGCATAAACACAGAAAAGGGGGGATACACACAGGAGAGAAAAATACACACAGGAGTGAGAAGGATGCACACAGGATAAATGGAAATACACAAAGAAAAAGAAAGATACACACAGGAGAGAGAAGGATACACACTGGAGGGAAGGATACATACAGGAGAGAGGAAGACACACATAGGAGAGAGGAGAATATTCAGAGAAGAGAGGAAGATACACACAGAAGAAAAAAGGATACACACAGGAGTGGGGGATACACACAGAAGAAAGGGGGATATGCAGAGTAGAGAAAGATACACAGAGGAGAGGGGGATACATACAGGAGAGAGGGGCATACATAAAGAAGAGAACAGGATACCCGCAGGAAAGAGGAGAATACACACAGAAGAGAGGGGGATACACACAGGAGAGAGGAAAATACACACAGGAGACAAAAGGATACACACAGGAGAAAAAAAGATACGCATAGCGGAGAAAGATACACAGAGAAGAGAGGGGCATGCATACAAAAAAGGGGGATACACACAGGAAAGGGTGATACACACAAGAGAGAGAAGCATAAACACAGGAGAGAAAAGGATACACACAGAAAAGAGGAGGAAACAAATAGAGGAGAGAGAGAATACACACAAGTGACAGGGGTATACACACAGGAGAAAGGGGTAATACACACAGGAAAGAAAGGTGTTACACACAGGAGAGATGGAAGAAACACAGAAAAGTGAAGGAATAAACACAGGAGAGAGGAGGATACACACAGGAGAGAGAAGAAAACACACAGGAGAGAGGAGTGTAAACACAGTAGAGGAGCATACACAAAGGAGAGAGGGAGATACACATAGGAGAGTTGGATACATAGAGGAGACAGGAAAATACACACAGGAGAGAGGGGTTACAAAGAGGAGACTTGGATACATACAGGAGACAGGGAAATACACACAGGAGAGAGGGGGATACACACAGGAGAGGGGAATACACACGGGAGAGAAGGTATACACACAAAAGTGAAGGGAATACACACGAGGACATACACACAGGAGAGAGGGGAATACACATAGCAGAGAGAAAGATACACACAGAAAAAAGGAAGATACACACAGGAGAAAGGAGGATACACACAGGAGAGGGCGAAACACACAAGAGAAAAAGGTTCCACACAGGAGAGAGGGGAATACACATAGGAGAGAGGACTATACACACAGGAGAGGTGTATACACACAGGAGAGAGGAGGATTCATGCAGAAGAATGGAGGAAACTCGCAGCACAGAGGAGGATACCCGCAGGAGAGAGGAGGATACACACAAAAGAGAGAAAAATGCACACAGGATTGAAGGGGATACACACAAGAGAGAGAATTATACACACAGGAGAGAAAAGAATACCACAAAAGAGAGGAGGATACACACAGGAGCGAGGGATACACACAGGTGAGAGAAGAATACACACATGAGAGAGGGGCGTACACACAAAAAAGGGGAGAACACAGAGGAGAGAGGAAAATACACAAAGGAGAAAGTGATACACACAAAAGAGAAAAATACACACAGGAGCGAGGAAGATGCACACAGGAGAAAGGGAAATACACACAGGGAAAAAGAGAATACACACAGAAGAAAGGATACACACAGGAGAGGGGGGATACACACAGGAGAGAGGATGATACACACAGGAGAGAGGAGTATACACAGAGGAGAGAGGAAGATACACAGAGAAGAGAAGATGATGCACACAGAAGTGGGAGATACACACAGAAGAGAGGGGAATACGCACAGGAGAAAGAGATACACAGAGGAGAAAGTGGGATACACACAGGAGAGAGGGGGATAAACACAGGAGAGAGGGAAATACATACAGAAAAGAGGGGCATAGACAGAGGAGAGGAAAGGACACACGCAGGAGAGAGTAGAATACACAAAGGATTGAGGGGGATAGAAACAGGAGAAAGAATGATACACACAGGAAAGAAAAGGATACGCACAGGAGATAAGAGGATACACAAAGGAGAGGGAGATACACACAAGAGAAACAAGCATACACTCAAAAAAAAGGTATACAAACAGGAAAAAGTGGGATACAAACAGGAAAAAGTGGGATACACACAGGAAAAATTGATACACGCAGGAGAGAGGGGCATAAACACAGGAGAGTGGAGGATACACACAGGACAGAGGAGAAAACAAACAGGAGAGAGGGGATACACATAAGTGGAAGGGGGATACACACAGGGGAGAAAGGTGATACACACAGGAAAGAAAGCTGCTACACACAGGAGAGAGGGGGAAACCCACAGGAGAGCAGAGGGATACATGCAGGAGAAAGGAGGTAACACACAGGAGAGAGGAGGATACACAGTGGAGAGAGGAGTATACACACAGGTGAGTGGCATACACACAGCAGAGAGGGGGAAACACGCAGGAGAGTTGGATACGTACAGAAGACAGTCAAATATACACAGGAGAGAGAAAAATACACACAAAAGAGGGGGATATACACAGGAGAGAGGATATACACACAGGAGAGGGGGTACACATTAAAGAGAGAGGGATCCACACAAAAGAGAGGAGAATACACACAAGAGACAGGGGCATACAGACAGGAGAGAGAAAAATACACATAGGAGAGAGGAAGATACACAAAAAAGAGAGAGGATACATGCAGAAAAGAGGAGTATACACAGGAGAGAGGTTAATACACAGAGGAGAGAGGGCGTTACACAGAGGAGAGAGGGCGGATACACACAGGAGAGAGGAGAATACACACAGGAGAGAGGAGGATACACACAAAAGAGAGGAGCATACACACAGGAGAGAGAATGATATGCACAGGATAGACGGGTATTCACAAAATAGAGAGGGGGATACACACAGGAGAGAGGGGGATACACAAGGAAGAGAGGGGTATACACACATGTTAGGAAAATACACAAAGGAAGAGGGGCATACACACAGAAAAAAGAAAAGATACACACAGGAAAGAGGAGGATACACACAGGAGAAAGGAGGATACACATAACAGAGGGACGGATACACACAGGAGAGAGGAGGATACGCACAGGATAGGGTGATACACACAAGAGAGAGGGGGATCCACACAGGAGAGGGGAATACACATAGGAGAGACGGGTATACACACAGAAAAGAAGCAACACGCAGGAGAGAGGAGGATACACACAGGAGAGAGGAGGATACACGCAGCACAGAGGAGGATGCCCGCAGGAAAGAGGGGGATACACACAGAAGAGAAAAAAAATACACACAGGAGAGAAGGGGAATACACACAAGAGAGAGAATGATACACACAGGAGAGAAAAGGGTACACACTAAGTAGAAAAGGATACACACAGGAGCGAGGGATACGCACAGGTTAGATGATACAAACAGAAGAGAGGGGCATCCACACAGAAAAGGGGGATACAAAGAGGAGAGAGGGAAATATGCTAAGGAGAAAAAGATACAAACAAAAGAGGGAAATACACACAGGAGCGAGGGGGATGAACGCAGGATTAAGGAAAATACACACAGGAAAGACGAGGATACACACAGGAGAAAGAAGGATACACTCAGGAGAGGGGGCATACACACAGGAGAGAGAAAGATACACACAGGAGAGAGGAGGATACACAGATGAGAGAGAAAGATACACACAGAAGAGAAGAGGATAAACACAGGAGTGGGGGATACACAGAGAAGAGAGTGGGATACTCACAGGAATGGGGGATACACAGAGGAGCGTGTGGAATACACACAGGAGAGAGAAAGATAAACACAGGAGAGGGAGATACATATAGGTGTTGCGCTAACTGCGTGTACCAAGCTTGTTTATTATTTCCCTTTTAACAGGCAGGTTCGTGGGAAGAAAACACCAGACAGAGAATAAAATAAAGTGATAGAAAATTTTTTTTTATTTTTTATGTTTTATTTTTATTTTTATTTTATTTTTTAATTTTTATTGCATTATAGGTTTGGGGGTACATGTGCAGAACGTGCAAGACAGTTGCATAGGCAGACACATGGCAGTGTGTTTTGCTGCCTTCCTCCCCTTCACCCACACTTGGTATTCATCCCCAGGCTATCCCCCCTCAGCCTCCCACCGCTGTCCCTCCGCCATTCCCCCAACAGTCCCCAGTGTATAGTAGACCGCCTCTCTGTGTCCATGTATTCTCATTTTTCTCACCCACCTATGAGTGAGTATATGCAGTATTTCTTTTTCTGTTCTTGTGTCAGTTTGCTGAGAATGATGTTCTCCAGATTCATCCATGTCCTTACAAAGGACACAAACTCATCATTTTTGATTGCTGCATAATATTCCATGGTGTATATGTGCCACATTTTCCCACTCCAGTCTATCATCGATGGGCATTTGGGTTGGTTACAGGTCTTTGCTATTGTAAATAGTGCTGCAATGAACATTCGTGTGCATGTGTCCTTATAGTAGAACAATTTATAGTCTTTTGGATAGATACCCAGTAATGGGATTGCTTGGTTAAATGGAATTTCTATTTCTAGGTCCCTGAGGAATCGCCACACTGTCTTCCACAATGGTTGAACTAATTTACATTCCCACCAACAGTGTAGGAGTGTTCCTATTTCTCCACATCCTCTCCAGCATCTGCTGTCTCCAGCATGGTACTGGTACCAAAATAGAGATATAGACCAATGGAACAGAACAGAAGCATCGGGGGCAACACAACATATCTACAACCATATTATCTTTGATAAACCAGACAAAAATAGGCAATGGGGAAAGGATTCCCTATTTAATAAATGGTGTTGGGAAAACTGGCTAGCCATGTGCAGAAAGCAGAAACTGGACCCCTTCCTGACACCTTACACTAAAATTAACTCCAGATGGATTAAAGACTTAAACGTAAGACCTGACACCATAAAAACCCTAGAAGAATATCTAGGCAAAACCGTTCAGGACATAGGAGTAGGCAAGGACTTCATGACCAAAACACCAAAAGCATTGGCAACAAAAGCCAAAATAGACAAATGGGACCTAATCAAACTCCACAGCTTCTGCACGGCAAAAGAAACAGTCACTAGAGTGAATCGGCAACCATCAGAATGGGAAAAAAATCTTTGCAGTTTACACATCTGACAAAGGGCTGATATCCAGAATTTACAAAGAACTCAAACAGATTTACAGAAAAAAAACAAACAAGCCCATTCAAAATGGGCAAAGGATATGAACAGAAACTTTACAAAAGAAGACATACATGAGGCCAACAAACCTATGAAAAAGTGCTCAGCATCATTGGTCATTAGAGAGATGCAAATCAAAACCACATTGAGATATCATCTCACATCAGTTAGAATGGCGATCATTAAAAAATCTGGAGACAGCAGATGCTGGAGAGGATGTGGAGAAATAGGAACACTCTTACACTGTTGATGGGAGTGTAAATTAGTTCAAGCATTGTGGAAGACAGTGTGGCGATTCCTCAGGGACCTAGAAATAGAAATTCCATTTGACCCAGCAATCCCATTACTGGGTATCTATCCAAAAGACTATAAATCGTTCTACTATAAGGACACATGCACACGAATGTTCATTGCAGCACTGTTTACAATAGCAAAGACCTGGAACCAACCCAAATGCCCATCGATAATAGACTGGACTGGAAAAATATGGCACATATACACCATGGAATATTATGCAGCAATCCAAAGTGATGAGTTTGTGTCCTTTGTAAGGACATGGATGAATCTGGAGAGCATCATTCTCAGCAAACTGACACAAGAACAGAGAAAGAAATACCGCATATACTCACTCATAGGTGGGTGAGAAAAATGAGAACACATGGACACAGAGAGGCGGTCTACTATACACTGGGGACTGTTGGGGAAAATGGGAGAGGGACAGCGGGGGGGGCTGGGGGGATAGCCTGGGGATGAATACCAAGTGTGGGTGAAGGGGAGGAAGGCAGCAAAACAGACTGCCATGTGTGTACCTATGCAACTATCTTGCACGTTCTGCACATGTACCCCAAAACCTATAATGCAATAAAAATAAAAAAAAAGAAAGATACACACAGAAGGGAGGAAGATCCAAAAAGGAGAGGGGAAATACAGACAGGAGAGAGGGTGATACACACAGGAGAAAGGGGTGATACACAGAAGAGAGAAAGAAATTACACACAGGAGAGAGGGGATACACACAGGAAAAGGAGGATACACACAGGAGAGAAGATACACAAATGAGAGAGGAGGATACACACTGGAGAGCGGCATACACACAGGAGAGAGGGGATACAAAAAGGAGATTTGGATACATACAGGAGACAAGGTAATACACACAGGAGAGAGGGGTATACACACAGGAGATGAGGATACCGAGAGGAGAGAGGGAGATACATACAGGAGAAAGGAGAATACACACAAGAGAGAGGGGCATAGACACAGTAGAGAGGAGGATACACACAGGAGAGAGGGAGATACACACAGGAGAGAGGGGGATACAAACAGGAATGCGTGGAATACACACTAAAGGGAGGGGAATACACACAGGAGAGAGAAGGATACACACAGAAGGACGCGGATACACACAGGAGATAGAAAAATACACACAGGAGAGGGAAGGATACACACAGGAGAGAGAAGGATACACACAGGGGAGAGGAAGATTCACAAAAAAGAGGGGTAATACACAGGAGAAAGGAGGATACAAACAGGCAAAAGGGATACACACAGGAGACGGAAAAGTACACACAGGAGAGAGAAGGATACACACAGGAGAGGGGGACAAACAAAGGAGAGAGGTGCATACACACAAAAGAGAGAAGGATACACACAGGAGAGGGGGGTACACACAGGAGATGGAAAATGCACACAAAAGTGAGGCAAATACAAACAGGAGAAAGGGGTATACACACAGAAGAGGGGGATACACACAGCAGTGTGTATCCAGTGGGAGAAGGATAAATACAGGAGAGAGGAGGATACACACAAAAGGGAAGAGGATACAAAGAGAAGAGGGGAGGATACACGCAGGAGAGATGATTGTACACACAGGAGAGGGGGAGATACACACAGGAGGAATGGGGATACACACAAAAGGAGGGGGATACCCACAGGAGAGAGGAGAATACACACAAGCCAGAGGAGAATACACACAGGAGAGAAAGAAATACACACAGGAGGGAGGGGCATACACACAGGAGAGAGGGAGATAAAAACAGGAGAGTGTAGTGTACACACAGGAGGGAGGGAAATACACACAGAAGAGAGGGGGATACACACTGGAGAGAGGAGGATACACACAGCAGAGATTAGGATACACTCAGGAGAGAGGAGGATACACACAGGAGAGAGGAGGATACACAAAGGAGAGAAGGAAACACACAGTAGAGAGGGAGATACACACAGGCGAGGGGGGTACACACAGAAGTGGGGAAAGGCACACAGAAGGGAAGGGGATACACACAGGAGAGAGGGATACACACAGTAGATAAAAGCACACACAATAAAAGAGAGGAGGATACACACAGCAGAGAGGGGGGATACACACAGGTGAAAAGAAGACACTCTCAGGAGAGGGGGGCATAGACACAGGATGGAGGAAGATACAAACAGGAGAGGGTTGGTACACACAGGGGGAGAAGGATAAATACAGGAGGGAGGAAAATACACATAAAATGAATAAGGATACAGACAGAAGAGAGGAGGATACACGCAGGAGAGAAAAGAATACACGCAAAATCGAGGAAAATACACACAGGAGAGAGGAGGATACACGCAGGAGAGAGGATTATACACACAAAAGAGAGGGTTGAGAAACACATTAGAGGGAAATACACACAGGAAAAGAAAGGTACACACAGGAGAGAGGGGTATACACACGAGAGAAAAGGATACAAAAAGGAGTGGTGAATACACACAGAAGAGTGTGAAATACACCAAAAAGAGGAAAGGATACACACAGAAGAGATGGGAAAACACACAGAAGAGAGGGGCATACACACTGAAAAGGGTGATACACACAGGAGAAATGGGGATACACACAGAAGAGATAACAATACACACAGGAGATGGGGATACACACAGGAGAGAAGGGCGTACACTAAGGAGAGAGAAGGATACACACAGCAGAGCGGAGGATACACAAAGTAGAGAGGGAAAACACACAGGAGAGGGGGATACACACAGGAGAGAGGAGGAATACACACAGGAGAGAGGAAGATACACAGGAGATTAGAATACACACAGGATAGAGGAGGATACACACAGAAGAGAGAAGGAAACACACAGGAGACAGAAGGATACACACAGGAGAGAGGGGGATACACACAGGAGAGGGGTGATACACACAGAAGAGAGGAAGGTACACACAGGAGAGAGAAGGATACACACAAAAGAGTGAAGGATACACACAGGAGACATATGGATACACACAGGAGAGAGGAAGATACACAAAGGAGAGGTGTGATACACAGAGGAGAAAAAGAAATACACACCAGAGAGAAAAAGATACACAGATGAGGAAGTAGGATACACACAGGAGAAAAAGATACACAAAGTAGAGTGGGGCATACACACAGGAAAGTAAAATACATACAGTGAAAAAAGGAACAAACACAGGAGGGAGGAGGATACACACAAGAGAGGGGGATACACAAAGGTGAGAGGGGCGTACACACAGGAGAGAGTAAGATACACACAGGAGAGAGGAGGATACAAACAGGAGAGAGGGGATACACACGGAAGAGAGGGAGATACACACAGAAGAAATGGGGGATACACACAAGAGAGAAAGGGGTTACACACAGAAAAGAGAGGGGAAACACAAAAAAGAGAGGAAAATTACACACAGGAGAGAGAAAGATACACACAGGAGAGAGGAAAATACACACAGCAGAGAGAAGAATACGTACAGGAGAGAGGAGGATACACACAGGAGAGAGGAGGATACACAAAGTAGAGAGGAGGATACACATAGGAGAAAGGCATACACACAGGAGAGAAAATGATAAACAGAGGAGAGTTGGGTACACACAAGAGACAAGGCAATACACACAGGAGAGAGGGTGATACACACAAGAAACAGGGGAATGCACACAACAGAGAGAGCATACATACAGAAGAGATGAGAATACACAAAGGAGAGGGGGGATACACACAGGAGAAAGGGGGATACAAACAAGAGAGTGAGGCATACACAAAAGAGGGAGGGGAATACACACAAGAGAGAGAAGGCTACACACAGGAGAGAGGAGTATACACAAAGAAGAGAGGGAAACAAACAATAGAGAGGAGGACACACACAGGCGAGAAAGATACAGACAGGAGACGGTGTGATACACACAGGAGAGAGGAAGATACACAAAAAAGAGAAGAATACACGCAGGAGAGAGGAGTATAAACAAATAATAGAGGAGGATACACACAGGAAAGAAGGGGGATAGACACATGATAGAGGGGGATACCCACAGGAGAGTGGGGCATACACACAGGAGGGAAGGTAATACACACAGGAGAGAGAAGGATACACACCGGAAGAGAAGAGTAAATACCAGAGAGAGGAGGATACACACAGGAGAAAGGAGGATACACAAGGGAGAGGGAGATACACACAGGAGAGAGGGGGATACATGGAAAAGAGAAAAGAATACACACGGGAAAGAAAAGGATACACACAGGAGATGGGAATACACAGGAGAAAGGGGCATACACAGAGGAGAGAGTGATACACACAGGAGAAAGGGGGATACAAACAGGAAAGAGAAGAATACACACAGGAGAGAAGGATACAGACAGAAGAGAAAGGCATACACACAGGAGAAAGGAGAATACACAAAGCAGAGATTAGGATTCACACAGGAGAGAGGGGTAAACACAGGATAAAGAAGAATACACACAGGAGAAAGGGGGGATACACACAGGAGAGAGGGTGTATACACAAAGGAGAAAGGGGATACACAGAGGAATGAGGAGAGATACACACAAAAGAGAGGAGCATACACACAGGAGAGAGAAGCATACACACAGGAGAGGGATAGATACACACAGGAGAGAAGGATAAACACAGTAGAGAGAAAGATACACACAGGATAGAGAAGGATACACACAAAATAGAAAATGATACACACAGAAGACAGAAGGATACACACAGAAGAGAGGGGGATAAACACATGAGAGGGGAATACACACAGGAGAGAAAAAAGATACAAACAGGAGACAGGGATACACAAAGAAGGGAGTTGGATACACAAAAAAGAGAGGGGGATACACACAGGAGAGAGGGGAATAAACACAAGACAGATGGGCAGAAGCACAGGAGAGAGGAGAATACAAAAAGGAGAGAGGGGGATACACACAGGAAAAAGGGGGATACAAACAGGAGGGTGCGGCATACACACAGAAGAAAGGGGGATACACACAGAAGAGAGGAGGATACACACAAAATAGAAAATGATACACACTGGAGACAGAAAAATACACACAGGAGAGAGGGAGATAAACACAGGAGAGAGAAATGCACACAGGAGAGAAAAAGAAACACACAAGAGACAGGGATACACAAAGAAGGGAGTTGGATACACACAGGAGACAGGGGGACACACACAGGAGAGAGGAGAATACACACAAAAGAGATGGACATACCCACAGGAGAGAGACTACGCAAATAAGGGAGGGGGATACACACAGAAAAAAGGGGGATACAAAGAGGAGAGTGCGGCATACACACAGAAGGGAGGGGGTTACACACAAGAGAGAGGAGGTTACACACAGGAGAGAGGAGGATACACAAAGAAGAGGGGGAAACACACAAGAGAGGGGGGATACACACAGGAGAGAGGAGGATACACACAGAAGAGAGGAGGATACACACAGGAGAGAGAAGAATACACAAAAGAGAGGGGGATACACACAGGATAGAAAAGGTTACACATAGGAGAGAGGAGGATACACACAGGAGAGAGGAGGCTACACATAGGAGAGAGCAGGATACACAAAGAAGAGGGGAAAACACACAAGAGAGTAGGGGATACACACAGGCAGGGGGATAAACACTAGAGACGGTGGGATACACACATGAGAGGGGGGATACACAAAGGAGAGAGGAGGATACACACAGGAGAAAGGAGGATACACAAAGAAAAGGGGGAAACACACAAAAGAGAGGGGGATACACACAGGCGAGGGAGATAAACACTGGAGACAGTGAGATATACACAGGAGAGAGGGGGATACAAAAAGGAGAGGGGGATACAAACAGGATGGAGGGGTAAACACAGAAAATAGAGAAGGATACACACAGGAGAGAAGGGTAATACACACAGGAGAGTGGGGTATACACACAGGAAAGTGGGGCATAAACACAGAAGGGAAGGGCATACACACAGGAGAGAGGGGGATGCAGAAAGTGGGAGAAGGATAAATACAGAAGAGAGGAGGATAAACACAAGTGAGTGGAGGATACAAACAGAATAAAAGAGAATACACGCAGGAGAGAGGAGTATACACAAAGGAGAGAAGATACGCACAGGAGAGAGGAGATACACACAGGAGAGAGGAGCATACAGACAGGAGAGAGGAGGATACACAAAGGAGAGAGATAGATACACACCGGAGAGAAAGATAAACACAGGAGAGAGGAAGATACACAAAGGACAGAGGAAGATACACACAGGAGAGAGGAGGATACACACAAAAAAGAAAAGGATACACACAGGAGAGGGGGATACAAAAAGGAGAGAAAAAGATACTCACAGAAGACAGGAATACACAAAGAAGGGAGTTGGATACACACAGGGGAGAAGGGGATACACATAGGAAAAAGGGGAATACACACAAGAGAGAGAGGCATACCCACAGGAGAGAGAATACACAAAGGAGAGATGGGGATAAATACAGGAAAAAGAAGGATACAAACAGTAGAGTGTGGCATACACACAAAAGGGAGGGGGATACACACAGTAGAGAGGGGGATACACACAACAGAGAGGGTCTTACACAGAGGAGAGGATGATTCACACAGGAGAAAGGGAGATACACACAGGTGAAAGAAGAATACACACAGAAGAGGTAGATACACACAAGAGAGAGGGGCGTACACACAGGAGAGAGGAGGATAGACACAGCAGAGAGGAGAATACACATAAAAGAGAGGGGATACACCCAAAAGAGAGGGAGATACACAAAGAAGAAAGAGGGATACAAACAGGAGAGGGGGAATACACAGAGGGATGAGGAAAGATACACACAGGAGAGAGGATCATACACACAGGAGAGAGGAGGATACACAGAGGAGAGAGAAAGATACACGCAGGAGAGAGGAATATACACAGGAGAGAGGAAGATACACACAGGAGCAGGACACACACAGAAGCGAAAAGGATACACAGAGAAGACACAAAAATACACAAAGTAGAGAGGGGCATACACACAGGAGAAAGGGGGATACACGAAAGAGAGAGGAGGATACACACAGGAGAGGGGGATACACACAGGTGAGAGAGGCGTACACACAGGAGAGAGGAAGATACACACAGGAGAGTGGAGGATACAAACAGGAGAGAGAGTATACACACAGGAGAGAGGGGGATAACCACAGAAGAAAGGGGGGATGCAAACAGAAGAGAAAGGGGTTACACACAGGAGAGTGGGGGAAACACAAGGGAAAGAGGAGGGACAGACCAAAAATATAGGAAGATACACACAGGAGAGAAAAAATTACACACAAGAGAGAGGAGAATACACACAGGAGAGAGGAGGATACACACAGGAGAGAGGAGGATAAACAAAGGAGAGAGGAGGATAAACAAAGGAGAGGTGCATACACACAGGAGAGAGGGGGATACACACAGGAGAGTTGGATTCACACAGGAAACAGGGTAATACACACAGGATTGTGGGCGATACAAAGAGGAGTGGGGGATAAACACAGGAAAGAGTGGGATACACACAGGAGAGAGGGGAATACACACAAGAGAGAGGGGCATACACACAAGAGAGAGGAGGATACACACAGGAGAGAGGGGGATACACACAGGAAGAAGGAAAATACAAACAGGAGAGTGCAGCATACACACAGAAGGGAGGGCGATACACGCAGGAGAGAGGAAGATACACACAGGGGGAGGGGGATACACACAGGAGAGAGGAGGATACACAAGGAGAGAGGAGGCTACACAGAGGAGAGAGGAGGATACACAAATAAGAGGGGGAAACACACAAAAGAGAGGGAAATACACACAGGCGAGAGGGATAGGCCCAGGAGACGGGGAGATACACACAGGAGATAGGGGGATACACACATTTGTCATCAATTTCAGAACTTCATTGAATAATAAACACCTGTATTGTAGTCAGAATTCTATATTATATAGCTACATATTCAGAGCCTAACTAAATAACATACACCATGGAAATAGTCAGGATTCTATTTCGTATAGCAACTCATTTAGAGCCGAATGTAAAAACGCACGCCTGAGGAGTATTCAGGAGTCTCTATTTTATGGCCACTCATTCAGAGCTTCACAGAATTATACAGACCTATGGAAATTTCAGGAGTGTATTTCACATAGCCACTTATTCAGAACCTCAGTGAGGAATTATATATATCTGGAAAATACTCAGGATTATATTATATATATAGCCACTTATTCAGAGACTCACTGAATAATGCACACATAAGGAAGAGTCTAAAGACTATTTGATATGACCCTACACCCAGAGACTCAGTGGACAATGCAGAACAGAACAACACTAAAGAATGATAGAGTCAGAAGTTTATGTTATGTGGTCACTCGTTCAGAAACTCACTGAAGAATACAGACCTTTGGTATAGTAAGACTCCATATCATATGGCCACTGAATCACAACATTACGGGATAATGCACAAAGGGGCAATAGTAAGGAGTCTATTTCATATGGCCTCTCATTCATAGCTTCAGTGCATAATAAAGAGCTGTGGAGTAGTCAGGACCCTATTTAACATAGCCCCAAGTTAAGCAGCTCCATGAATGATACACACATGTGTCAGAGTCAGGAGACTGTTTGATATAGACACACATACAGAACCTTTTTGAATACTGCACATGTGGGGAATAATCACTAGTCTGTTTCATATGGTGATTCGTTTGGAAAATAAAAAAAAACACACACCTGTGGAGTAAAATGGGTTCTATTTCATAAGGCCACTCTTTCAATGCTTTAGTGAATAATATATATATTGGATAAGCCAGGAATCTCATTCACATGGCCACTCGTTCTGTGCCTATGTGAATAGTACTCCCCTCAGAAACAGTAAAGGATCTACTTCTAATGCCTACACATTCAGAGTCTCTGTAAGTAATGGACACCTGGGCAAAACACCTGAGTCTCTTTTTCATGATCACTTAGTCAGAGTCTCATTCAATATTACACACATGGGGAAGAGTTAAGAGTCTACTTCATAGAGCCACTCATTAAGATCCTCAGTGAAAAATGCACACCAGGGTAAGAGTTGAGAATTTTTGATACGGCCACTCATTTTGTGCCTCACTGAGTGATATACACCTGAAGAGTCCTCAGGATTCTATTTGATACTACCACTCATTTAGAACCTTATTGAATAAATCACAATGGAGCAATAGTCAGTTGTCTATTTTATATGGTCTATCATTCACAGTTTCAGTGAATATATAACCTCTATGTAGTAATCAGGGCGCAGTTTAAGATAGCCACTAATTAAGTGCCTTGCTGAAAGATACACACCTGGGCGGTAGTCAGGAGTCTATTTAGTATGAACTCTAATTTTGGGTATCACTGTGTAATACACACCTGGGGCAGGGTCAGGAGTCTACTTGGTATGGACACTCAAACAGAATATGTTGGATTAATGCACACATGTATATAATGAGGAGTCTATGTCATACAGCTACTCATTCAGTAAAACAGTGAATAATGCACATGTGGAGTAATTAGAAGTCTGTTTCATATGGCCCCTCTTTCACAGCCTCACTGAATATTACACACTTGTGATATAGCCTGGAGTCTATTTTTATGGCCACTCATTCAGAGTCTCACTAAATAATGCACACCTGTGGAATAGTCAGAACTCTCTTTACTATGGTCACTCGTTAAGAGCCTCACTACGTGTACACACCTGGGGATATAGTCAGGATTTACCATTATCCCCTCATTCAGAGTCTCACTAAATGGAATAGTGAGGAGACTCTTTCCTATGACCACTCGGTAAGAGCCTCACTAAGTGTACACACCTGGGGAATTACTCAGGATTTACCTATATCCCTTCATTCAGAGTCTCACTAAATTGGCACACCTGTGGAATAGTCAGGAGACTTTTTCATGTGGCCTCTAATTCGGAATGTCACTGAATAATGTGATGTATTCAGGAGTCTATTTCATGTAGACACATATTCAGAGCAACAGTGAATAAAACAGGCCCTTTATGTTGTGAGGAATCTAATTATTACGGCGACATCTTCTTAGCCTCACTGAATAATACACACGTGGAAAATAATTTGGAGTCTATTTTCGATGGACATTCATTCAGAACCTCGGTAAATAATGTAAACCTGTGGAGTACCCAGGAGTCTATTTTATTAGGACATTCATTCATAGCCTCAGTGGATAATATGCACGTATGGATTAGTCCGGATTCCAACTTATATGGCCACTGACTCGTAACCTCAGTGAAAAATGCACAAATGTAAAGTACTCAGCAGTCTATTTCATATAGACAATCATTCAGAGATTCACTAAATAATACAAATATTAAATATAGCAGCATCCTGTTTCATATGGTCACACAAAATATGCCTCCCTGAGTAAGGCACACCTAGGGAAGTGTTAGGAGTCTACTTTATATAACCTCTCATTTAAAGCCTCAGGAAATAATGCACACGTGTGGAATAGACACTAGACTATTTTATATGGCCACAAAATCAAAGCCTGAATGAGTAATACACAACATTGGAATAGTCACTTGTCTATTTAACATGCCCAAATATTTAGAGTCAGAGTCAATAATACACGCCTGTGGACAAGTCAGAAAACCATTTCATATGGCCAAAGTTTCAGAGCCTCAGTGAATAATACATACCTGGGAAACACTCAGGAAGCTATTACATGTGGCATCAATTTCAGAGCTTCCTTGAATAAGAAACACCTCTATTGTAGTCAGAATTCTATTTCCTATAGCCACATATTCAGAGCCTGACTGAATAACATACAACTTGGGAAAAGTTAACATTCTATTTCCTATAGCCACTCATTTAGAACCAAATGTAAAACTGCACGCCTGAGGAGCATTCAGGAGGCTCCATTTTATGCCACTCATTCAGAGCTTCACAGATTAATACAGACCTACGAAAACATCAGGAGTGTATTTCACATGGCCACTTATTCAGAACCTCAGTGAGGAATCATATATATCTGGAAAATACTCAGGATTATATTATATATAGCCACTTATTCAGAGACTCACTGAATAATGCACAGCTAAGGAATAGCCTGGAGACTATTTAATGTGACCCTTCACCCAGCGACTCAGTAGACAATGCAGAACTGAAAAATAGTCAACAGGATAGAGTCAAGGGTTTATGTTATGTGGTCACTCGTTCAGAATCACACTGAAGAATACACACCTTGGGAATAGTCAGTGTCCAAGTCATATGGACACTCAATTAGAGCATTACCGAATAATGCACAATGGGGCAATAGTAAGGAGTCTATTTCATATGGCCTGTAATTTGGAGCTTCAGGGCATAATAAACAGCTGTGGAGTACTCAGGACCCTATTTAAGGTAGCCACAAATTAAGCAGCTCCGTGAATGATACACACATGTGTTAGAGTCAGGAGACTATTTGCCATAGACACTCATACAGAATCTTTTTGAATGCTGCACAGGTGGGGAATAATCACAACTCTGTTTCATATGATGATTACGTTAGAGAATCAAAAAATAACACACACGTGTTAAGTAAATTGGGTTCTATTTCATAAGGCCACTCTTTCTGTTTTTTTAGTGAATAATATATATATATATCTGATAAGTCAGGAATCTCTTTCACATGGCCACTCATTCAGGGCCTCTGTGAAGAATACTCCCCTCAAAAATACTCAAGGGTCTACTTCAAATAACTACACATTCAAAGTCTCTGTACATAATGAACACTTGAGCATTACACCTGAGTCTCTTTTTTATGCCCACTTAGTCAGAGACTCATTCAGTAATACACAACAAAGGAAGATTAGAGTCTACTTCATGTAGCCACTCATTTAGAGCCTCAGTGAGTAATGCACACGAGGATAATAGTCGACAATTTTTTATATGGCTACTCATTTTGTGCCTCACTGAGTGATATACACCTGAAGAATCCTCAGGATTCTATTTGATATTACCACTCATTTAGAACCATACTGAATAATTCACAATGGGGCAATAGTCAGGTGTCTATTTTATATGGTCTATCATCCAAAGCTTCAGTAAATAGTAAACTTCTATGGAGTAATCAGGACGCTGTTTAATATAGCCATGAATTAAATGTCTTGCTGAATGATACACACCTGTGTGATAGTCAGGAGTCTCTTTCATATGAACTCTAATTTTGTGTATTGCTGAGTAATATACACCTGGGGCAGTGTCAGGAGTCTATTTGGTATGGATACTCAAACAGAGGCTGTTTGATTAATGCACACATGGATAATAATGAGGAGCTTATGTCATATGGCTACTCATTTAGACAAACTGTGAATAATGCACATGTGGAGTAATAAAAAGTCTGTTTCATATGGCCCCTGTTTCACAACCTCACTGAATATTACACATTTGTGATATAGTCTGGAGTCTATTTTATATGGCCACTCAGTCAGAGAATCACTAAATAATGCACACCTGCGAAATAGTCAGAGGTCTCTTTCCCATGGCCACTCGGTAAGAGCCTCACTAAGTGTACAGACCTGGGGAAATAGTAAGGATGTACTTTAATCCCCTCATTCAGAGTCTCACTAAATAATGCACGCCTGTGGAATAGTCAGGAGACTTTTTTATGTGGCCTATAATTTGCAGTGTCACTGAATAATGTGGTTTCTTCAGGAGTCTATTTCATGTAGACACATATTCAGAGCTTCAGTGAATAAGACAGACACTTGATATAATATGGAATCTAATTGATATGGAAACATATTCTGAGCCTCACTGAATAATACACAGCTGGGGAATAATTTGGAGTCTATTTTTGATGGACAAATGTTCAGAGCATCGGAAAATGATGTACACCTGTGGAGTAGTAGGAGTCTATTTTATTAGAACACACATTCATAGCCTCAGTGGATAATATGCAGGTGCGAATTAGTCAGGATTCCATTTTATATGACCACTGACTCGTAACCTCAGTGAAAAATGCAAAAATGTAAAATACTTAGCAGTCTATTTCATATAGACACTCAATCAGAGATTCACTGAATAATACAAATACTTGAGATAGACAGCAACCTGTTTCATATGGTTAAACTCTCAGAGCCTCACTGAGTAATGCACACCAGGAGAAGTGTTAGGAGTGTAATTTATATAGCCGTTAATTTACAGAATCATGAAATAATGCACACATGTGGCATAGACACAAGTCTATTTTATATGGCCGCAAAATCAAAGCCTTTTTCAATACTGCACATGTGGGGAATAATCACCTGTCTGTTTCATATGGTGTTTCTTTTTTTTTTTTAATTTTTATTGCATTATAGGTTTTGGGGTACATGTGCAGAACGTGCAAGATAGTTGCATAGGTACACACATGGCAGTGTGTATTGCTGCCTTCCTCCCCTTCACCCACACTTGGTATTCATTCCCAGGCTATCCCCCCCCCAGCCTAACCCACTGTCCCTCCCCCATTTCCCCCAACAGTCCCCAGTGTATAGTAGACCGCCTCTCTGTGTCCATGTGTTCTCATTTTTCTCACACACCCATGAGTGAGTATATGCGGTATTTCTTTTTCTGTTCTTGTGTCAGTTTGCGGAGAATGATGTTCTCCAGATTCATCCATGTCCTTACAAAGGACACAAATTCATCACTTTTGATTGCTGCGTAATATTCCACGGTGTATATGTGCCACATTATCCCAGTCCAGTCTATCATTGATGGGCATTTGGGTTTGTTCCAGGTCTTTGCTATTGTAAACAGTGCTGCAATGAACATTCGTGTGCATGTGTCCTTATAGTAGAACGATTTATAGTCTTTTGGATAGATACCCAGTAATGGGATTGCTGGGTCAAATGGAATTTCTATTTCTAGGTCCCTGAGGAATCGCCACACTGTCTTCCACAATGGTTGAACTAATTTACACTCCCACCAACAGTGTAAGAGTGTTCCTATTTCTCCACATCCTCTCCAGCATCTACTATCTCCAGATATTTTAATGATCGCCATTCTAACTGGTGTGAGATGATATCTCAATGTGGTTTTGATTTGCATCTCTCTAATGACCAATGATAATGAGCACTTTTTCATATGTTTGTTGGTCTCATGTATGTCTTCTTTTGTAAAGTTTCTGTTCATATCCTTTGCCCATTTTTGAATGGGCTTGTTTGTCTTTTTTCTGTAAATCTGTTTGAGTTCTTTGTAAATTCTGGATATCAGCCCTTTGTCAGATGTGTAAACTGCAAAGATTTTTTCCCATTCTGATGGTTGCCGATTCACTCTAGTGACTGTTTCTTTTGCCGAGCAGAAGCTGTGGAGTTTGATTAGGTCCCATTTGTCTATTTTGGCTTTTGTTGCCAATGCTTTTCGTGTTTTGTTCATGAAGTACTTGCCTACTCCTATGTCCTGAACGGTTTTGCCTAGATTTTCTTCTAGGGTTTTTATGGTGTCAGGTCTTACGTTTAAGTCTTTAATCCATCTGGAGTTAATTTTAGTGTAAGGTGTCAGAAAGGGGTCCAATTTCTGCTTTCTGCACATGGCTAGCCAGTTTTCACAACACCATTTATTAAATAGGGAATCCTTTCCCCATTGCCTGTTTTTGTATGGTTTATGAAAGATAATATGCTTGTAGATATGTTGTGTTGCCTCCGATGCTTCTGTTCTGTTCCATTGGTCTATATCTCTATTTTGTTACCAGCACCATGCTGTTTTGATTACTGTAGCCTTGTAGCATAGTTTGAAGTCTGGTAGCATGATGCCTCCCGCTGTGTTCCTTTTGCTTAGAATTGACTTGTCTATGCGGGCTCTTTTTTGGTTCCATATGAAATTCATGGTGTTTTTTTCCAGTTCTGTGAAGAAATTCAATGGTAGTTTGATGGGGATAGCATTGATTATGTAAATTACTTTGGGCAGTATAGCCATTTTCACGATATTGAATCTTGCTAACCACGAACATGGAATGTTTCTCCATCTGTTTGTGTCCTCTCTTATTTCATTGAGCAGTTGTTTGTAGTTTTCCTTAAAGAGGTCCCTTACATTCCTTGTGAGTTGTATTCCTAGGTATTTTATTTTCTTTGTAGCAATTGTGAATGGCAGTTCGTTCTTAATTTGGTTGTCTTTAAGTCTGTTATCGGTGTATAGGAATGCTTGTGATTTTTGAACATTGATTTTATATCCTGAGACTTTGCTGAAGTTACTTATCAGTTGCAGGAGCTCTTGGGCTGAGGTGATGGGGTCCTCTAGGTACACTATCATGTCGTCTGCAAATAGAGACAATTTGGCTTCCACCCTTCCTATTTGAATACCCTTTATTTCTTTTTCTTGCCTGATTGCTCTGGCTAGAACTTCCAGTTCTATGTTGAATAGAAGTCGTGAGAGAGGGCATCCTTGTCTACTGCCGGATTTCAAATGGAATGCTTCCAGTTTTTGCCCATTAAGTATGATATTGTCTGTTGGTTTGTCATAAATAGCTTTTATTACTTTGAGATATGTTCCATCAATACCAAGTTTATTGAGGGTTTTTAGCATAAAGGGCTGTTGAATTTTGTCAAATGCCTTCTCTGCGTCAATTGAGATAATCATGTGGTTTTTGTTTTTGCTTCTGTTTATGTGGTGAATTACATTTATAGACTTGCACATGTTGAACCAGCCTTGCATCCCCGGGATGAATCCTACTTGATCATGATGGATAAGTTTTTTAATGTGCTGTTGCAATCGATTTGCCAGTATTTTATTGAAGATTTTTTGCATCTATGTTCATCATGGATATTGGCCTGAAGTTTTCTTTTTTTGTTGAGTCTCTGCCAGGTTTTGGTATCAGGATGATGTTGGTCTCATAAAATAATTTGGGAAGGGTTCCCTCTTTTTGGATTATTTGGAATAGTTTCAGAAGGAATGGTACCAGATCTTCTTTGTGTGTCTGGTAGAATTCAGCTGTGAACCCCTCTGGACCTGGGCTTTTTTTGTGTGGTAGGCTCTTGATTGCTGCCTCAACTTCTGACCCTGTTATTGGTCTATTCATAGTTTCAGCTTCCTCCTGGTTTAGTCTTGGGAGGACACAGGCATCCAGGAATTTATCTATTTCTTCCTGATTTACTAGTTTGGGTGCATAGAGTTGTTTGTAGTATTCTCTGATGATGGTTTGAATTTCTCTGGAATCTGTGGTGATTTCCCCTTTATCGTTTTTATTGCATCTATTTGGTTTTTCTCTCTTTTCTATTTTATCAATCTGGCTAGTGGTCTGTCTATTTTATTTATCTATTCGAAAATCCAGCTCTTGGATTTATTGATTTTTTGAAGGGTTTTTCGTCTCTCTATCTCCTTCAGTTCTGCTCTGATCTTAGTTATTTCTTGTCTTTGGCTAGGTTTTGAGCTTTTTTGATCTTGCTCCTCTAGCTCTTTCAATTTTGACGATAGGGTGTCAATTTTGGATCCCTCCACTCTTCTCATGTGGGCACTTATTGCTATCTATTTTCCTCTCCAGACTGCTTTAAATGTGTCCCAGAGATTCTGGTACGTTGTGTCTTCATTCTCGTTGGTTTCAAAGAACTTCTTTATTTCTGCCTTCATTTCATTGTTTATCCAATCAACATTCAAGAGCCAGTTGTTCAGTTTCCATGAAGCTGTGCGGTTCTGAGTTATTTTCTGAATTCTGAGTTCCAACTTGATTGCACTATGGTCTGAGAGACTGTTCGTTATGATTTCCATTGTTTTGCATTTGCTGGGGAGTGCTTTACTTCCAATTATGTGTTCAATTTTGGAGTAGGTGTGATGTGGTGCTGAGAAGCATGTATATTCTGTGGATTTGGGGTGGAGAGTTCTGTAAGTGTCTATCAGGTTTGCTTTTTCCAGGTCTGAGTTCAAGTCCTGGATATCCTTGTTAATTTTCTGTCTGGTTGATCTGTCTGCTATTGACAGTGGAGTGTTAAAGTCTCCCACTATTATTGTGTGGGAGTCTAAGTCTCTTTGTAAATCATTAAGAACTTGCCTTATATATCTTGGTGCTCCTACATTGGGTCCACATATATTTAGAATCGTTATCTCTTCTTGTTTTATTGATCCTTTTACCATTATGTAATGACCTTCTTTGTCCCTTTTGATCTTTGTTGCTTTAAAGTCTATTTTATTAGAGATGAGAATTGCAACTCCTGCTTTTTTTTGCTCTCCATTAGCTTGGTAAATCTTCCTCCATCTTTTTATTTTGAGACTTTGTGTATCTTTGCGTGTGAGGTGGGGTTCCTGGATACAGCACACTGATGGGTTTTGGTTTTTTATCCAATTTGCCAGTCTGTGTCTTTTGATTGGTGCATTTAGCCCATTTACATTCAGGGTTAATATTGTTATGTGTGAATTTGATACTGCCATTTTGATGCTAGCTGGCTGTTTTGCCCGTTGGTTCATGTACATTCTTCATTTCGTTGATGGTCTTTAGCATTTGGTATGCTTTTAGGATGGCTGGAACTGGTTGTTTCTTTCTATGTGTAGTGCCTCTTTCAGGAGCTCTTGTAAAGCAGGCCTAGTGGTGAGAAAATCTCTGAGTACTTTCTTGTTCGTGAAGGATTTTATTTTTCCTTCACGTATGAAGCTCAGTTTGGCTGGATATGAAATTCTGGGTTGAAAGTTCTTTTCTTTAAGGATGTTGAATATTGGCCCCCACTCTCTTCTGGCTTGTAGAGCCTCTGCTGAGAGATCTGCTGTGAGTCTGATGGGCTTTCCTTTGTGGGTGACCGGACCTTTCTCTCTGGTTGTCCTTAGTATTTTCTCCTTCATTTCAACCCTGGTGAATCTGACGATTACGTGCCTTGGGGTTGCTCTTCTTGCAGAGTATCTTTGTGGTGTTCTCTGTATTTCCTGGAGTTGAGTATTGACCTGTCTTGCTAGGTTGGGAAATTTTTCTGGATAATATCCTGAAGAGTGTTTTCCAGCTTGGATTCATTCTATTCGTCACATTCTGGTACACCTATCAAACGTAGGTTGGGTCTCTTCACATAGTCCCACATTTTTTGGAGATTTTGTTCATTCCTTTTTGTACTTTTTTCTTTTATCTTGCTTTCTCGTTTTATTTCATTGAGTTGATCTTCAACTTCTGATATTCTTTTTTCTGCCTCGTCAATTCGGCTGTTGAAACTTGTGCATGCTTCGTGAAGTTCTCGTGTTGTGTTTTTCAGGTCCTTCAATTCATTCATATTCCTCTCTAAGTTGTCCATTCTTGTTATCAATTCCTCGAATCTTTTTTCAAATCTTTATTCAAGTTTCTTAGTTTCTTTGCACTGGTTTAGTACAAATTCCTTTAGCTCACTGAAGTTTCTCATTATCCACTTTCTGAAGTCTGATTTCATCATTTCATCACATTCATTCTCCGTCCAGCTTTGTTCCCTTGCTGGGGAGGAGTTTTGGTCCTTTTTTGGAGGTGAGGTGTTTTGGTTGTGGGTGCTTTCCTCCTTTTTGCACTGGTTTCTTTCCATCTTTATTGATTTATCTGCCTGTCGTCTTAGCAGTTGCTGATTTTTCAATTGGGTCTCTGTGTGGACGCTGAGATTGTTGATAATGAAGTATTTCTGTTACTTAGTTTTCCCTCTAATGGTTTTTCCCCTCTGTTGTATGAGTGCTGAGGTTCACTCCAGGCCCTGCTTGTCTGGGGTATACCTGCAGCGGCTACGGAACAGTGAGGGATGATACCAGTTTCTTCTTCTGCGGTCCTTGTTTCAGAATAATGCCAGCCAAATATCAGCCTGATTAGTCCTTTTCTGGGGTGACTCCTTGGATATACAGGGGTCAGGGGGCTGCTTGAGGAGACAGTCTGTGCTTTATAGGAGCTCCAGTGCTGAGATGTGAGCTCCGTTGTTCATTCAGGGTTGTTGGGAGTTTGTTTATGTCTGCTGCAATAGAACTCATAAAACACCACCCTTTCCCCGCCCCTTAGATGCTCTGTCTCAGGGAGTTGGGGCTTTCTTTATGAGTATCTGTTGCACTGTCCTGCCCCCCTAGGCGGCAGTCTTTTCACTATTTGCCTGCCAGGGCTCTGACCTGCTAGCGCCCGTCCACCCTATTGCTGCTGGGCTCCCTCGGCTGTGGAGTGCTCCCGGCTCCTGGGAGACTCTCTGTTATGGCAAGTTGCCTCGGCAATGACGGGCTGTGTCAGTCCTGGGTGGTACTTCAGTGGGGGTGGGCTGCGTCAGCAATGGTGGACGCCCCTCCCTCACCAGGCTGCACCATCCTAGATGCCGGCAGCAAAACTCTCAGCCCCAAGCACCTCCAGTCGCTGCCCTGCTTGTCCCCGTGAGCATGGGACCCGCCAAGCCCGATCACCCAGCTCCCTGCCTCAGAGTCCGTCCTCTCTCTCTCTCTCTTCCTCTCCCCAAGCTGAAAGGTCGACTCTCTCACTGGTGCCCCAGTAGCCTGGGATAGGGCACTGGGATCCATGAGATCTCCCGTGCTGCTGCCCACTACCCTGGCTCAGATCACGCTTCCCAGGAAACTCCTGGTCTGGCTCATTGTCCAGGTCCCGTTCAATCAGATGAACATGCCAATCTGCCCTTCCAAATCTCAGATTGCCGGTTTAACAGGGCACCCAGACCGGTGAGTTCCACGCCAGGTCCCGCCGTGGCGCTGGCTGAAGAGGTGGCGGGAGCCGGCTGCGTTTGCCGTGTGCGCTACCGTCCCGTGTCTCTCACACACCTTGGACTTTCAACGCTCTGTGGGCATAAAAGGAACATCCGAGAATGTGGCTAGGACTCACCCTCTGCGCCTTCACTGAGAGCTGCAATCCTGAGTCGCCTCTACAACGCCATTTTGCCTCCTCCCCTCATATGGTGTTTCATTTGTTGAATCAAAAACTTACACACACCTGTGAAGTAAAATGGGTTCTATTTCAGAAAGCCACTCTTTCAGTGCTTTAGCGAATATTATGTATATCTGAAAAGTAAAAAATCTCTTTCACATGGCCACTCGTTCAGGGCCTCTGTGAAGGATACTCCCCTCAATAATAGTCAAGTGTCAACTTTAAATGGCTACACATTCACAGACTCTGTAGGCAATGAACACCTGGGCAATACACCTGAGTCTCTTTTTATGCCCACTTAATCCAAGTCTCATTCAATAATACACACCAGGGGAAGAGTGAAGGGTCTACTTCATGTAGTCACTCATTTAGAGCCTGAGTGAATAATGCACACCAGGGTAATAGTCGAGCGTTTTTTATATGGCCACTCATTTTGTGCCTCACTGAGTGATATACACCTGAAGAATCCTCAGGATTCTATTTGATACTACCACGCATTTAGCATCTTATTGAATAATTCACAATGGAAAAATAGTCAGGTGTCTATTTTATATGGTCTATCACTCAAAGTTTCAGTGAATAATAAACTTCTATGGAGTAATGAGGACACTGTTTAAGATAGCCATGAATTCAGTGCCTTCCTGAATGATACACACCTGGGTAATAGCCTGGCCTCTATTTCATATGAACTGTAATTTTTTTTGTATAGTGTAGTAAAACACACCTGGGGCAGTGTCAGGAGTCTAATTGGTATGGACACTCAAACAGAACCTGTTCAATTAATGCACACATGTATAATAAAGAGGACCCTATATCATATGGCTACTCATTCTGACAAACAGTGAATAATGCACAATTAAAGTAATTAGAAGTCTGATTCTTATGTACACTCTTTCACAGCGTCACTGAATGTTACACACTTATGATATAGTCTGGAGTCTATTTTTTATGGCCACCGATTCAGAGAATCACTAAATAATGCACACCTGTGGAAGACTCAAAAGTCTCTTTCCTATGGCCACTTGTTAAGAGCCTCACTAAGTGTACACACCTGGGGAAATAGTCAGAATTTACCATTATTTCCTCATTCAGAGTCTCACTCAATAATACACACCTGTGGAATAGTCAGGAGACTTTTTCATGTGGCCTCTAATGCGGAGTGTCACTGAATAATGTGAGGTAGTCAGGAGTCTATTTCATGTAGACACATATTCAGAGCAACAGTGATTAAAACAGGCCATTTATGCTGTAAGGTATCTAATTAATATGGCCACATCTTGTGAGCCTCACTGAATAATACACACCTGGAGAATAATTTGGAGTCTATTTTTATGGATAGTCATTCAGAACCTCAGTAAATAATGTACACCTGTGGAGTAGCCAGGAGTCTATTTTATTAGGACACTCATTCATAGCCTCAGTGGATAATATGCACGTGTGGATTAGCCCGGATTCCAATTTATATGGCCACTGACTCATAACCTCAGTGAAAAATGCACAAATGTAATGTACTCAGCAGTCTATTTCATATAGACACTCACTCAGATGTTCACTAGATAATACAAATATTTAATATAGAAGCATCCTGTTTCATATGGTCACACAAAATGTGCCTCCCTGAGTAAGGCACACCTTCGGAAGTGTTAGGAGTCTATTTTATATAGCCTCTCATTTACAGCCTCAGGGAATAATGCACACGTGTGGAATAGACACTAGACTATTTTATATGGCCACAATATCAAAGCCTGAGTGAGTAATACACAACTTTGGAATAGTCACTTGTGTATTTTACATGCCCAAATATTTAGAGTCAGAGTCAATAATACATGCATGTGGACAAGGCAGAAATCAATTTTATATAGACAAAGTTTCAGAGCCTCATTGAATAATACATACATGGAAAATATTCAGTACGCTATTAAATGTGGCATCATTTTCAGAGCTTCCTTGAATAAGAAACACCTCTATTGTAGTCAGAATTCTATTTCCTATAGCCACATATTCAGAGCCTAACTGAATAAAATACACCTTGGGAAAATTTAAAATTCTACTTCGTATAGCCACTCATTTATAGCCGAATGTAAAAACGCACACCAGAGGAGCATTCATAACGCTCTATATTATGGCCACTCATTCAGAGCTTCACAGAATAATACAGACCTATGAAAACGTCAGGAGTGTATTTCACATGGCCACTGATTCAGAAACTCAGTGAGGAATCATATATATCTGGAAAATACTCAGGATTATATTATATATAGCCACTTATTCAGAGACTCACTAAATAATGCACAGCTAAGGAATAGTCTGGAGGTTATTTGATATGACTCTTCACCCAGCGACTCAGTGGACAATGCAGAACTGAAAAATAGTCAAGAGGATAGAGTGAAGGGTTTATGGTATGTGTTCACATGTTCAGAATCTCACTGAAGAATACACACCTTGGGAATAGTCAGTGTCCAAGTCACATGGACACTCAATCATAGCATTACCAAATAATGCACAATGGGGCAATAATAAGGAGTCTATTTCATATGGCCTGTCATTCGGAGTTTCAGTGCATAATAAACAGCTGTGGAGTAGTCAGGACCCTATTTAAGGTAGCCCCAAATTAAGCAGCTCCGTGAATGATACACACATGTGTCAGAGTCAGGAGACTATTTGACGTAGACGCTCATACAGAACCTTTTCGAGTACCGCACATGTGGAAAAAAATCACTAGTCTGTTTCATATGGTGATTAGTTTGGAGAATCAAAAAGTAACGCACACCTGTTGAATAAAATGGGTTCTATTTCATAAGGCCACTCTTTCAGTGTTTTAGCGAATAATATGAACATCTGATAAGTCAGGAATCTCTTTCACATGGCCACTCGTTCAGGGCCTCTATGAAGAATACTCCCCTCAAAAATAGTCAAGGCGGTCTACTATACACTGGGGACTGTTGGGGGAAATGGGGGAGGGACAGCAGGGGGTAGCTGGGGGTGATAGCCTGGGGATGAATACCAAGTGTGGGTGAAGGGGAGGAAGGCAGCAAAACACACTGCCATGTGTGTACCTATGTAACTATCTTGCACGTTCTACACATGTACCCCAAAACCTATAATGCAATAAAAATTAAAAGAAAAATAGTCAAGTGTCAACTTTAAATGGCTACACATTCACAGACTCTGTAGGTAATGAACACCTGGGCAATACACCTGAGTCTCTTTTGATGCCCACTTAGTCCGAGTCTCATTCAATAATACACACCTGGGGAAGAGTTAAGGGTCTACTTCATGTAGCCACTCATTTAGAGCCTTAGTGAATAATGCACACCAGGGTAATAGTCGAGCATTTTTTATATGGCCACTCATTTTGTGCCTCACTGAGTGATATACACCTGAATAATTCTAAGGATTCTATTTGATACTACCACGCATTTAGCACCTTATTGAATAATTCACAGTGGAGCAGTTGTCAGCTGTCTATTTTATATGGTCAATCACTCAAAGTTTCAGTGAATAATAAACTTCTATGGCGTAATGAGGATGCTGTTTAAGATAGCCACAAATTCAGTGTCTTCCTAAATGATACACACCTGGGTAATAGACTGGCGTCTATTTCATATGAACTGTAATTTTTATATCGTGCATTAATACACACCTGGGGCAGTGTCAGGAGTCTATTTCGTATGGACACTCAAACAGAGCCTGTTTTATTAATGTACACATAGATGATAATGAGGAGTCTATGTCATATGGCTACTCATTCAGACAAACAATGAATAATGCACATGTGGAGTAATTAGCAGTCTGTTTCCTATGGCCCCTCTTTCACAGCCTCACCGAATATTACACATTTGTGATATAGTCTGGAGTCTATTTTTTATGGCCACTCAGTCAGAGAATCACTAAATAATGCACAGCTGATGAATACTCAGAAGTCTCTTTCCTATGGCCACTCGTTAAGAGACTCACTAAGAGTACACACCTGGGGAAATAGTCAGGATTTATCTTTATCCCCTCATTCAGAGTCTCACTAAATAATGCACGCCTGTGGAATAGTCAGGAGACTTCTTCATGTGGCCTCTAATTCGGTGTGTCACTGAAAAATGTGATGTAGTCAGGATTCTCTTTCATGTAGACACATATTCAGAGCTTCAGTGAATAAAACAGACACTTGATATAGTAAGGAATCTAATTTATATGGAAACATATTCTGAGACTCACTGAATAATACTCACCTGGAGAATAATTTGGAGTCTATTTTCGATGGACATATATTCAGAGCCTCGGAAAACATTGTACACCTGTGGAGTAGCCAGGAGTCTATTTTATTAGGACTCTCATTCATAGCCTCTGTGGATAATATACACTTTTGGATTAATCCGTGTTCCATTTTATATGGCCACTGGGTAGTAACCTCAGTGAAAAATGCAAAAATGTAAAATACTTAGCAGTCTATTTCATATGAACACGCATTCATTGATTCACTGAATAATACAAATATTTGAGATAAACAGCAACCTGTTTCATATGTTTAAACAAATAGAGCCTCACTGAGTAATGCACACCGGGGGAAGTCTTAGGAGTCTACTTTATATAGCCTTTAATTTACACAATCAGGAAATATTGCACACGTTTGGAATAGACACTAGTCTATTTTATATGGCTGCAAAATCAAAGCCTTTTTGAATACTGCACATGTGGGAATAATCACTTGTCTGTTTCATATGGTGTTTCGTTTAGTGAATCATAAACTTATGCACACCTGTGGAGTAAAATGGGTTCTATTTCAGAAGGCCAGTCTTTCAGTGTTTTAGTTAATAATATGTATATCCGAAAAGTAAGGAAGCTCTTTCACATGGCCACTCCTTCAGGGCCTCTGTGAAGAATACTCCCCTCAATAATAGTCAAGTGTCTACTTTAAATGGCTACACACTCAGAAACTCTGTAGGTAATGAACACCTGTGCAATACACCTGAGTCTCTTTTTTATGCCTACTTAGTCAGAGTCTCATTCAAAAATAGACACCTGGGGAAGAGTTAAGAGTCTATTTCATGTAGCCACTCATTTAGAGCCTCAATGAATAATGCACACCAGGGTAATAGTCGAGCATTTTTTATATGGCCACTCATTTTGTGCCTCACTGAGTGATATACACCTGAAGAATCCTCAGGATTCTATTTGATACTACCACTCATTTAGAACCTTATTTAGTGTTTTACAACGGAGCAGTAGTCAGGTGTCTATTTTATATGGTCTATCATTCAAAGGTTCAGTGAATAGTAAACTTCTATGGAGTAATCAGGACGCTGTTTAACATAGCCATGAATTAAGTGACTTGCTGAGTGATACGCACCTTTGTGATAGTCAGGAGTCTATTTCATATGAACTCTAATTTTTGTGTATCACTGAGTAATACACACCTGGGGCAGTTTCAGGAGTCTATTTGGCATGGACACTCAAACACAGCCTGTTTGATTAATGCACACATGGATAATAATGAGGAGTCTATGTCATATGGCTACTCATTGAGACAACCTGTGAATAATGCACATGTGGAGTAATTAGAAGTCTGTTTCATATGGCCCCGGTTTCACAACCTCACTGAATATTACATATTTGTGATATAGTCTGGAGTCTATTTTATATGGCCACTCAGTCAGAGAATCACTAAATAATGCACACCAACGGAATAGTCAGGAGTTTCTTTCTGTGGGGCTTTCAAGATGGCGTCATAGAGGTGACTCAGGATTGCAGCTCCCAGTGAAGGCACAGAGGGTGAGTGCTAGCCGCATTCTCGGACGGACCTCTTTTGCCCACAGAACGTTGAAAGTCCCAGGTGTGGGAGAGACACGAGAAGCCAGCTCAGCCGGCTCGCGCGGCCTGCTCACGTGGCTTGGCCAGCGCAGCAGTGCCTCGGCTCCCGCACAATACTCACTGGTCTGGGTGCCCTGTTAAACTAGCAATCTGAGATTTGGAAGGGCAGATTGACATGGCCATCTGATTGAATGGGACTTGGACAATGAGCCAGACCAGGAGATTTTTGGGAAGCGTGATCTGAGCCTGCCCACTGGTCAGTGGCACAGGAGATTGCACTGATCCCAGTGCCCTATCAGCAGGCTACTGGGGTGCCAGTGAAAGAGTCAACTGTTCACCTTGGGGAGAGGAAGAGAGGGAGAGAGAGGACAGACTCTGAGGCAGGGAGCTGTGTGACAGGGCTCGGCCATACCACCCTCAAGGGGACAAACAGGGTGGGGATAGGAGGCGCTCGGGGCTGAGAGCTTTGCTGCCAGCACAGTTGAATCTAGCACGGTGCAGCCCAGTGGGGGAAGGGCATCCATTACTATGGACACAATCCGCCCCTACTGAAGTACCACCCAGTGCTGACACTGCCTGCCATTGCTGAAGCAACCCGCCATAACAGAGAGACTCCCTCAGCTGGGTGGAGCACCACAGCAGAACTGGGTAGGCGGCAGCAGGGTGGACCCGCACTAGCAGGGCAAAGCCTCGGCAGGCAAATAGTGAATAGACTACCTCCTAGGTGATCAGGACAGTGCAACAGATACTCATAAAGAAAGCCCCAACCCACTGAGAAAAAGCATCTAAAGGGAAAAAAGGGGGGGCTGTTTATTGATTTTTGTCACAGCAGACATAAACACATCCTCCCAACAACCCAGAATGAACAACAGAGTTCACAGCTCAGCACTGGAGCTCCTATAAAGCACAGACCATCCCCGCAAGCAGCTCCCTGACCCCTGTATATTCAAAGAGTCACCCCAAGAAAGGACTAATCAGCCAGACATTTGGCGGGAATCATTCTGAAAAAAAGATAGCAGAAGAAAAATCTGGTAGCATCCCTCACTGTTCTGCAGCTGCTACAGGTGTACCCTAGACAAGCAGGGCCTGGAGTGGACCTCAGCATACATACAGCATAGGCCCTAGACCAATAGAAGTAAAATTAAGTAACAGAAATACTTCATCATTAACAATCTGAGCATCCACTCAAAAACCCAATTAAAAAATCAGCAACTACTAAGACGACAGGTGGATAAATCCACAAAGATGGAAAGAAACCAGCGCAAAAAGAAGGAAAACACCTGAAACCAAAACACCTCACCTTCTACAAAGGACCAAACCACCTCAACAGCAAGGGAACCAAGCTGGACGGAGATGACTGTGACCAAATGACGAAATGAGACTTCAAAAGGTGGATAATGAGAAACTTCAGTGAGCTAAAAGAACATGTTCTAAATCAGTGCAAAGAAACAAAGAACCTTGAAAAAAGATTTGAAAAAAGATTCGAGGAAATGATAACAAACCTGGACAACTTAGAGAGGAACATGAATGAATTGAAGGAGCTGAAAAACACAACACGAGAACTTCGTGAATCATGCACATGTTTTAATACCCGAATTGACAAAACAGAAAAAAAAATATCAGAAGTTGAAGATCAACTCAATGAAATAAAACGAGAAACCAAGATTAGAGAAAAAAAGCACAAAAAGGAATGAACAAAATCTCCAAGAAATGTAGGACTATGTGAAGAGACCCAACCTACGTTTGATAGGTGTACCAGAATGTGATGAAGAGAATGAATCCAAACTGGAAAATACTCTTCAGGATATTATCCAGGAAGATTTCCCCAACCTAGCAAGACAGATCAATACTCAACTCCAGGAAATACAGAGAACACCACAAAGATATTCTGCAAGAAGAGCAACCCCAAGGCACATAATCGTCAGATTCACCAGGTTTGAAATGAAGGAGAAAATACTAAGGGCAGCCAGAGAGAAAGGTCGGGTCACCCACAAAGGGAACCCCATCAGACTCACAGCAGATCTCTCGGCAGAGACTCTACAAGCCAGAAGAGAGTGGGGGCCAATATTCAACATCCTGAAAGAAAAGAACTTTCAACCCAGAATTTCATATCCAGCCAAACTGAGCTTCATAAGTGAAGGAAAAATAAAATCCTTCATGAACAAGCAAGTAGTCAGAGATTTTGTCACCACTAGGCCTGCTTTACAAGAGCTCCTGAAGGAGACACTACACATAGAAAAAAACAACCAGTCCAAGCCATCCTAAAAGCATACGAAATGCTAAAGAGCATCAACAAAAAGAAGAATCTACATGAGCCAATGGGAAAAACAGCCGGATAGCATCAAAATGGCAGTATCAAGTTCACACATAACAATGTTATCCATAAATGTAAATGGGATAAATTCACCAATCATAAGACACAGACTGGCAAATTGGATAAAAAACCAAAACCCATCGGTGTGTTGTATCCAGGAAACCCACCTCACATTCAAGGATACACAAAGGCAAAATTAAAGGGATGGAGGAAGATTTACCAAGAAAATGGAGAGCAGAAAAAAGCAGGAGTTGCAATTATCGTCTCTGATAAAATAGACTTTAAAGCAACAAAGATCAAAAAGGACAAAGAAGGTCATTACATAATGGAAAAAGGCTTGATACAACAAGAAGAGCTAACGATTCTAAATATATATGGACCCAATGCAGGAGACCCTAGATATATAAGGCAAGTTTTTAATGACTTACAAAGAGACTTAGACTCCCACACAATAATAGTGGGAGACCTTAACACTCCACTGTCAATATCAGACAGATCAACCAGACAGAAAATTAACAAGGATATCCCGGACTTGAACTCAGACCTGGAACAAGAAAACCTGATGGACATTTACAGAACTCTCCACCACAAATCCACAGAATATACATTATTCTCAGCACCATGTCACACCTACAATGAAATTGACCACATAATTGTAAGTAAAGCACTCCTCAGCAAATGCAAAACAACTGATATCTTTACAAACAGTCTCTCAGATCATAGTGCAATCAAGTTGGAACTCAGAATTTAGAAAATATCTCAGAACCGCACAGCTTCATGGAAACTGAGCAACTGTCTCTTGAATGTTGATTGGATAAACAATTAAATGAAGGCAGAAATAAAGAAGTTCTTAGAAACCAAAGAGAACGAAGACACAACGTACCAGAATGTCTGGGACACATTTAAAGCAGTCTGTAGAGGAAAATAGATAGCAATAAGTGCCCACATGAGAGGAGTGGAGAGATCCAAAATTGACACCCTATCATCAAAATTGAAAGAGCTAGAGGAGCAAGATCAAGAAAGCTCAAAACCTAGGCGAAGACAAGAAAAAACTAAGATCAGACCAGAACTGAAGGAGATAGAGAAAAGAAATACCCTTCAAAAAATCAATAAATCCAAGAGCTGTTTTTTCGAAAAGATCAACAAAATAGACAGACCACTAGCCAGACTGATATAAAAGAAAAGAGAAAATAACCAAATAGATGCAATAAAAACGATAATGGGGAAAACACCACAGATTCCACAGAAAATCAAACCATCATCAGAGAATACTACAAACAACTCTATGCACATAAACTAGTAAACAAAGAAGAAATGGATAAATTCCTGGAAGCCTGTGTCCTCCCAAGCCTAAACCAGGAGGAAGCTGAAACTATGAATAGACCAAAAACAAGGTCTGAAGTTGAGGCAGCAATTAAGAGCCTACCACACAAAAAAAGCCCTTGTCCAGATGGGTTCACAGCCGAATTCTACCAGACACACAAAGAGGACCTGGTAATTTCTTCTGAAACGATTCCAAATAATTCAAAAAGAGGGAACCCTTCCCAAATCATTTTATGAGACCAATATCATCCTGATACCAAAACCTGGCAGAGACTCAACTAGAAAAGAAAACTTCAGGCCAATATCCATGATGAACATAGATGCAAAAATCTTCAATAAAATACTGGCAAACCGATTGCAACAGCACATTAAAAAACTTATCCATCATGATCAAGTAGGATTCATCCCGGGGATGCAAGGCTGGTTCAACATACACAAGTCTGTAAATGTAATTCACCAGATAAACAGAAGAAAAAACAAAAACCACATGATTATCTCAATTGATGCAGAGAAGGCATTTGACAAATTTCAACAGCCCTTTATGCTAAAAACCCTCAATAAACTTGGTATTGATGGAACATATCTCAAAGTAATAAAAGCTATTTATGACAAACCAACAGCCAATAGCATACTTAATGGGCAAAAACTGAAAGCATTCCCTTTGAAATCCAGCACTGGACAAGGATGTCCTCTCTCACCACTCCTATTCAACATAATACTGGAAGTTCTAGCCAGAGCAATCAGGCAAGAAAAAGAAATAAAGGGTATTCAAATAGAAAAGGTGGAAGCCAAATTGTCTCTATTTTCAGACGACATGATAGTATACCTAGGAGACCCCATTACCTCAGCCCAAAAACTCCTGAAAATGATAAGCAACTTCAGCAAAGTCTCAGGATACAAAATCAATGTGCAAAAATCACAAGCTTTCCTATACACAAATAACGGACTTAAAGAGAACGAAATAAAGAACGAACTGCCATTCAAAATTGCAACAAAGACAAAAAAGTACCTAGGAATACAATTCACAAGGAATGTAAGGGACCTCTTTAAGAAAAAACACAAACCACTCCTCAACGAAATAAGAGAGGACACAAACAAGTGAAGAAACATTCCATTTTCGTGGTTAGGAAGAATCAATATCGTGAAAATGGCTATACTGCCCAAAGTAATTTACACAATGAATGCTATCCCCATCAAACTACCATTGAATTTCTTCACAGAACTGGAAAAAACCACCATGAACTTCATATGGAACCAAAAGAGAGCCCGCATAGCCAGGTCAATTCTAAGCAAAAAGAACACAGCGTGAGGCATCACACTACCAGACTTCAAACTATACTACAAGGCAACAGTGATCAAAACGGCATGGTACTGGAACCAAAACAGAGATATAGACCAATGGAACAGAAAAGAGACATCGGAGGCAACACAACATACCTACAAGCATATAATCTTTGATAAACCAGACAAAAACAAGCAATGGGGAAAGGATTCCATGTTTAATAAATGGTGTTGGGAAAACAGGCCAGCCATGTGCAGAAAGCAGAAACTGGCCCCCTTCCTGACATTTTACAATAAATTATCTCCAGATGGATTAAAGACTTAAACGTAAGACCTGACACCATAAAAACCCTAGAAGAAAATCTAGGCAAAACCATTCAGGACATAGGAGTAGGCAAGGACTTCATGAAGAAAACACCAAAAGCATTGGCAACAAAAGCCAAAATAGACAAATGGGACCTAATCAAACTCCACACCTTCTGCACGGCAAAAGAAACAGTCACTAGAGTGAATCGGCAACCATCAGAATGGGAAAAAATCTTTGCAGTTTATGCATCTGACAAAGGGCTGATATCCAGAGTTTACAAAGAACTCAAACAGGTTTACCGGAAAAAAAAACAAACAAGCCCACTCAAAAATGGGCAAAGCATATGAACAGACACTTTACAAAAGAAGACATACATGAGGCCAACAAACGTATGAAAAAGTGCTCATCATCATTGGTCAATAGAGAGATGCAAATCAAAACCACATTGAGATACCATCTCACGCAGTTAGAATGGCGATCATTAAAAAATCTGGAGACAGCAGATGCTATAGAGAATGCGAAGAAAAAGGAACATTCTTACACTGTTGGTGGGAGTGTAAATTAGCTCAACCATTGTGGAAGAAAGTGTGGCGATTCCTCAAGGACCTAGAAATAGAAATTTCATTTGATGCAGCAATCCCTTTACTGGGTATATATCCAAAGGACTATAAATCATTCTAGTATAAGGACACATGCACACGTATGTTCATTGCAGCACTGTTTACAATAGCAAAGACCTGGAACCAACCCAAATGCCCATCGATGATAGACTGGATTGGGAAAATGTGGCACATATACCCCATGGAATATTATGCAGCAATCAAAAATGATGAGTTTGTGTGCTTTGTAAGGACTTGGATGAATCTGGAGAACATCATTCTCAGCAAACTGACACAAGAACAGAAAAAGAAATACCACATATTCTCAATCATAGGCGGCTGAAAAAAATGAGAACACATGGACAGAGGGAGGGGGTCTACTACACACTGGGGTCTATTGGAGGAAATGGGGGAGGGATAGTGGGGGGGGTTGGGGAGAAATAGCCTGGGGATAAATGCCAAGTGTGTGTGAAGGGGAGAAAGGCAGCAAAACACACTGCCATGTGTGTACCTATGCACCTACCTTATACGTTCTGCACATGTACCCCAAAACCTATAATGCAATAAAAATTTAAAAAAAAAATTTAAGAAAAGAGTCTAGTTCATGTAGGCACTCATTTAGAGCCTCAGTGAATAATGCACACCAGTGTAATAGTCGAGCATTTTTTATATGGTCACTCATTTTGTGCCTCACTGAGTGAGATACACCTGAAGAATCCTCAGGATTCTATTTGATACTACAACTCATTTTGAAACTTATTGAATAATTCACAATGGAGCAATAGTCAGGTGTCTATTTTATATGGTCTATCATTCAAAGTTTCAGTGAATAGTAAACTTCTATGGATTAATCAGGATGCTGTTTAACATAGCCACGAATTAAGTGCCTTGCTGAATGATTCGCACCTGTGTGATAGTCAGGAGTCTATTTCATATGAACTCTAATTTTGTGTATCGCTGAGTAATACACACCTGGGGCAGTGACAGGAGTCTATTTGGTATGGACACTCAAACAGAGCCTGTTTGATTAATGCATACCTGGATAATATTGAGGAGTCTATATCTTATGGCTACTCATTCAGACAAACTGTGAATAATGCACATGTGGAGTAATTAGAATTCCGTTTCATATGAGCCCTCTTTCCAGACTCACTGAATATTACTCACTTGTGATATAGTCTGGAGTCTATTTTTTATGGCCACTCATTCCGAGAATCACTAAATAATGCACACCTGCGGAATAGTCAGAAGTCTCCTTCCTATGGCCACATTTTAAGAGCCTCACTATGTCTACACACCTGGGGATATCGTCAGGATTTACCTATATCCCTTCATTCAGAGTCTCACTAAATAATGCACACCTGTGAAATAGTCAGGAGACTTTTTCATGTGGCCTCTAATTCGGAGTGACACTAAATAATGTGATGTAGTCAGGAGTCTTTTTCATGTAGACACATATTCAGAGCCACAGTGAATAAAACAGGCCCTTTATGTTTTAAGGAATCTAATTAATATGGCCAAAACTTCTGAGCTTGACTGAATAATACACACCTGGAGAATAATTTGGAGTCTATTTTCGATTGCCATTCATTCAGAGCCTCGGTAAATAATGTACACCTGTGGAGCACCAGGAATCTATTTTATTGGGACACTCATTCATAGCCTAGGTGGATAATATGCACGTGTGGATTAGTTCGGATTCCAATTTATATGGCTAGTGACTCATAACCTCAGTGAAAAATGCACAAATGTAAAGTACTCAGCAGTCTATTTCATATAGACACTCATTCAGAGATTCAGTGAATAATACAAATATTTAATATAGCAGCATCCTGTTTCATATGGTCACACAAAATTTGCCTTACTGAGTAAGCCACACCTACGGAAGTTTTAGGAGTCTACTTTATATAGCCTCTCATTTACAGCCTCAGGGAATAATGCACACGTGTGGAATAGACACTAGACTATTTTATATGGCCACAAATTCAAAGCCTGAGTGAGTAATACACAACTTTGTAATAGTCACTTGTCTATTTTACATGCCCAAATATTCAGAGTCAGAGTCAATAATACATGCCTGTGGACAAGTAATAAAACAATTTCATATGGCCGAAGTTTCAGAGCCTCAGTGAATAATACATACCTGGGATATACTCAGGACGCTATTACATGTGACATTAATTTTAGAGCTTCCTTGAATAAGAAACACCTCTATTGTAGTCAGAATTCTATTTTCTATAGACACATATTCAGAGCCTAACTGAATAACATACACCTTGGGAAAAGTTAAAATTCTATTTCGTATATAGCCACTCATTCAGAGCCAAATGTAAAATCGCACGCCTGAGGAGCATTTAGGAGGCGCTATTTTATGGCCACTCATTCAGAGCTTCACGGAATAATACAGACCTATGAAAACGTCAGGAGTGTATTTCACACGGCCACGTTTTCAGAAACTCAGTGAGGAATCATATATATCTGGAAAATACTCAGGATTATATTATATATTCACTTATTCAGAGACTCACTGAATAATGCACAGGTAAGGAATAGTCTGGAGACTATTTGATATGACTCTTCACCCAGCGACTAAGTTGACAATGCAGAACTGAAAAAGAGTCAAGAGGATAGAGTCAAGGGTTGATGTTATGTGGTCACTCGTTCAGAATCTCACTGAAGAATACACACCTTGGGAATAGTCAGTGTTCAAGTCATATGGACACTCAATCAGAGCATTACCGAAAAATGCACAATGGGGCAATAGTAAGGAGTCTATTTCATACGGCCTGTCATTTGGAGCTTCAGTGCATAATAAACAGCTGTGGAGTAGTCAGGACCCTATTTAAGGTAGCCCCAAATTAAGCAGCTCCGTGAATGATACACACATGTGTCAGGTCAGGAGACTATTTGACATAGACACTCATACAGAATCTTTTCGAATACTGCACCTGTGGGGAATAATCACTAGCCTGTTTCACACGGTGATTAGCTTGGAGAATCAAAACATAATGCACACCTGTTGAGTAAAATGGGTTCTATTTCATAAGGCCACTCTTTCAGTGTTTTAGTGGATAATATGTGTATCTGATACGTCAGGAATCTCTTTCACATGGCCACTCGTTCAAGACCTCTGTGAAGAATACTCTCCTCCAAATCAGTAAAGGGTCTACTTCAAATGCCCACATATTCAACGTCTCTGTACGTAATGAACAACTGGGCAATACATCTGAGTGTCTTTTTTATGCCCACTTAGTCCAAGACTCATTCAATAATACACAACAAAGGAAGAGTTAAGAATCTAACTCATGGAGCCACTCATTTAGAGCCTCAGTGAATAATGCACACCAGGGTAATAGTCGAGCATTTTTTATATGGCCACCCATTTTGTGCCTCACTGAGTGATATGCACCTGAAGAATCTTCAGGATTCTATTTGATACTACCACTCATTTAGAACCTTATTGAATGATTCACAATGGAGCAATAGTCAGGTGTCTATTTTATATGGTCTATCATTCAAAGGTTCAGTGAATAGTAAACTGCTATGGAGTAATCAGGACGCTGTTTAACATAGCCACGAATTACATGGCTTGCTGAATGATAAGCAGCTGTGTGATAGTCAGAATTCTATTTCATATGAACTCTAATTTTATCTATCCCTGGGTAATACACGCCTGGGGCAGTGTCAGGAGTCTATTTGGTATGGACACTGAAACAGAACCTGTTTGATTAATGCACACATGTATAATAATAAGGTGTATATGTCATACGTCTACTCATTCAGACAAACTGTGAATAATGCACATGTGCAGTAATGAGAAGTCTGTTTCATATGGCCCCTCCTTCACAGCCTCACTGAATATTACACACTTGTGATATGGTCTGGAGTCTATTTTTTATGGCCACTCATTCAGAGAGTCACTAAATAATGCACACCTGTGGAATAGTCAGAAGTCTCTTTCCTATGGCTACCCATTGAGAGCCTCACTAAATGTACACACCTGGATAAATAGTCAGGATTTACTTGTATCTCCTCATTCAGAGTCTCACTAAATAATGCACACCTGTGGAATAGTCAGGAGACTTTTCCACGTGGCCTCTCATTCAATGTGTCATTGAAAAATGTGGTGTAGTCAGGAGACTCTTTCATGTAGACACATATTCAGAGCCTCAGTGCATAAGACAGACCCTTGATATAGTAAGAAATCTAATTATTATGACCACATCTTCTGATGCTCACTGAATAATACCCACCTGGAGAGTAATTTGGAGTCTATTTTCAATGGACATTCATTCAGAGCCTTGGTAAATAATGCAGACTTGTGGAGTAGTCAGGAGTCTCTTTCATTTGGACACACATTTATAGCCTAAGTGAATAATATCCACGTGTGGATTAATCAGGATTCCATTTCCTATGGCCACGGACTCGTAACCTCAATGAATAATGCACAACGTTAAAGTACTCAGCAGTTTATTTCATATAAATTATATCTCAAATAAATTATTTGAGATAGATTGCCTCCTGTTTCATATTGTCATACAAAATGAGCCTCACTTAGTTACACACACCTGGGGAAGTTTTAGCAGTGTACTTTACATAGCCTCTCATTTACAGCCTAATGAAATAATGCACATGTGTGGAATAGACACTAGTCTCTTTTATGTCGTTACAAAATCAAAGCCTGAGTCAGTAATACACAACTTTGGAATAGTCACTAGTTTATTCCATATGCCCAAATATTTAGAATCAGTGTCAATAATACATGCCTGTAGACTAGTCAGAATATCATTTCATATGGCCAAAGTTTCAGAGCCTCAGTGAATAATAAATACCTGAGGAATAATCTGGACGCTGTTACATGTGGCATTTCTTCAGAGGTTCATTGAGTAAAGAACACCAGTATTGTAGTCAGAATTCTATGTCATATAGCCACATACTCAGAGCCTAACTAAATAACAGACACCGTGGAGAAGTCAGGATTCTGTTTCATATACCCACTCATTTACAGCCGAATGTAAAAAGTCACGCCTGAGTAGTACAGAGGAGTCTCTATTATATGGCCACTCATTCAGAGTCTCACAGAATAATACAGACGTATGGAAATTTGGGGAGTGTACTTGACATGGCCACTTATTCAATTTATCAGTGAAGAATATATATCAGGAAAATACTCAGGCTTCCATTATATATAGCCACTTATTAAGAGACACACTGAATAATGCACACCTGGAGAATTGTCTGGAGACTATTTTATTAGACCTTACACCAAGCGACTCAGTGGAAAATGCAGAGCTGAGAAATAGTCAAGAGGACAGAGTCAGGAGTCTATTTTATGTGGTCACTCGTTCAGAAACTGACCATAGAATACGCACCTTGGAAATAGTCAGAGTCCAGGTAATGTGGCCACTCAATCACAGCATTACTGAATAATGCACAATGGGGCAATAGTAAGGAGTCTATTTCATATGGCCTCTCATCCAGAGCTTCAGTGCATAATAAACAGCTGTGGAGGAGGGAGGACCCTATTGAAGGTAGCCCCAAATAAATCAGCTCCGTGAATGATACACACATGTGTGAGAGTCAGGAGATTATTTGATATGGACACTCATAGAGAACCTCTTCGAATATTGCACATGTGAGGAATATTCACTAGTCTATTTCTTATGGTGGTTCGTTTGGAGAGTCAAAAAATACCGTGCACCTCTGGAGTAAAATGCGGTCTATTTCATCAGGCCACACTTTCAGTGTTTTAGTGAATATCATGTATATCAGATAAGTCAGGAATCCCTTTCACATGGCCACTCGTTCTGGGCGTCTGTGAATAATACTCCCCTCAGAAACAGTCAAAAGTCTACTTCAATGCCTACACATTCAGAGTCTCTGTACATAATGAACAACTGGGCAATACACCTGAGTGTCTTTTTATGCCCACTTAGTCAGAGACTCATTCAGTAATACACAACAAAGAAAGATTTAAGAGTCTACTTCATGTAGCCACTCATTTAGAGCCTGAGTGAATAATGCACACCAGGGTAATAGTCGAGCATTTTTTATATGGCCACTCATTTTGTGCCTCACTGAGTGATATACACCTGAAGAATCCTCAGGATTCTATTTGATACGACCACGCATTGAGAACCTTATTGAATAATTCACAATGAAGCTATAGTCAGGTGTCTATTTTGTATGTCCTCTCATTCAAAGTTTCAGTGAATAATGAACTTCTATGGAGTAATCTGGACACTGTTTAAGATAGCCATGAATTAAGTGCCTTCCTGAATGATACACACCTGGGTGGTGGTCAGTAGTCTATCTCATATGAACTCTAATTCTGTGTAACGCTGAGTAATACACACCTGGGGGACTTTCAGGAGTCTATTTGGCATGGACACTCATACCGAAACTGTTGGAATAATGCACACATGGAGAATAAGGAGGAGTCTATGTCATACGGCTACTCATTCAGACAAACAGTGAATAAAGGACATGTGAAGTCATTAGAATTCTTTTTCATATGGCCCCTCTTTCGCAACCTCACTGAATATTACACACTTGTGATATAGTCTGGAGTCTACATTTTATGGCCACTCATTCAGAGAATCACTGAATAATTCACACCTGCCGAATAGTCAGAAGTTTCTTTCCTATGGCCACTCGTTAAGAGCCTCACTAAGTGTACACACCTGGGGAAGTAGTCAGGATTTACCATTATCCCCTCATTCAGAGTCTCACTAAATAATGCACACCTGTGGAATAATTAGGAGACTCTTCCATATGGCCACTCGTTAAGAGCCTCACTAAGTGTATACACCTGGGGAAATAGTCAGGATTTACCTTTATCCCCTCATTCAGAGTCTCACTAAATAATGCACACCTGTGGAATAGTCAGGAGACTTTTTCATGTGGCCTCTCATTCAATGTGTCATTGAAAAATGTGGTGTAGTCAGGAGACTCTTTCATGTAGACACATATTCAGAGCCTCAGTGCATAAGACAGACCCTTGATATAGTAAGAAATCTAATTAGTATGACCACATCTTCTGAGGCTCACTGAATAATACACACCTTGAGAGTAATTTGGAGTCTATTTTCGATGGACATTCATTCATAGCCTTGGTAAATAATGCAGACCTGTGGAGTAGTCAGGAGTCTCTTTCATTTGGACACACATTTATAGCCTAAGTGAATAATATCCACGTGTGGATTAGTCAGGATTACATTTTATATGGCCACTGACTTGTAACCTCAATGAATAATGCACAAATGTAAAGTACTCAGCAGCCTATTTCATATAGCCACTCATACATAAATTCACTGAATAATTAAATTATTTGAGATAGACCGCCTCCTGTTTTATATGGTCATGCAAAATGAGCCTTACTTAGTTACACACACCTGGGAAGTTTTAGCAGTGTACTTTACATAGCCTCCCATTTACAGCCTAATAAAATAATGCACATGTGTGGAATAGACACTAGTCTGTTTTATATCGTTACAAAATCAAAGCCTGAGTCAGTAATACACAACTTTGGAATAGTCACTAGTCTATTCCATATGCCCAAATATTTAGTCAGATTCAATAATACAGGCCTGTAGACTAGTCAGGAAACCATTTCATATGGCCAAAGTTTTAGAGTCTCAGTGAATAATAAATACCTGACGAATACTCTGGATGCTGTTACATGTGGCATTTCTTAAGGGGTTCATTGAGTAAAGAACACCAGTATTGTAGTCAGAATTCTATTTCATGTAGCCACATACTCAGAGCCTAACTGAGTAAAAGACACCTTTGGAAAGTCAGGATTCTGTTTCATATAGCCATTCACTTACAGCCAAATTTAATAACTCACACCTGAATAGTATGTAGGAGTCTCTCTTATATGGCCACTCATTCAGAGCCTCACAGAATAATAAGGACATATGGAAATATCAGGAGTGTACTTGACATGGCCTCTTATTCTGTTTCTCAGTGAAGAATCGTATATATCTGGAAAATACTCAGGATTCTATTATATATAGCCACTTAGGAGACTCACTGAATAATGCAAACCTGGAGAATTGTCTGGAGACTATTTGATATGACCATTCACCCAGCTACTCAGTGGAAAATGCAGAGCTGAGAAATATTCAAGAGGACAGAGTCAGGGGTCTATTTTATGAGGTCACTTGTTCAGAAACTGACTGAAGAATACACACCTTGGGAATAGTCAGGGTCCAGGTCATATGGCCACTCAATCACAGCATTACCGAATAATGCACAATGGGGCTATAGTAAGGAGTCTATTTCTTTTTTTTTTTTTTTTTTTTTTTTTGGCTTCTTTTTTTTTTTTTTTTTTTTTTTAATTTTTATTGCATTATAGGTTTGGGGGTACATGTGCAGAACAAGCAAGATAGTTGCATAGGTACACACATGGCAGTGTGCTTTGCTGCTTTCCTCCCCTTCACCCACACTTGGTATTCATCCCCAGGCTATCCCCCCCAGCCCCCCCTGCTGTCCCTCCCCCATTCCCCCCAACAGTCCCCAGTGTATAGTAGACCGCCTCTCTGTGTCCATGTGTTCTCATTTTTCTCACCCACCTATGAGTGAGTATATGCGGTATTTCTTTTTCTGTTCTTGTGTCAGTTTGCTGAGAATGATGTTCTCCAGATTCATCCATGTCCCTACAAAGGACACAAACTCATCATTTTTGATTGCTGCATAATATTCCATGGTGTATATGTGCCACATTTTCCCAGTCCAGTCTATCATCGTTGGGCATTTGGGTTGGTTCCAGGTCTTTGCTATTGTAAACAGTGCTGCAATGAACATTCGTGTGCATGTGTCCTTATAGTAGAACGATTTATAATCCTTTGGATAGATACCCAGTAATGGGATTGCTGGGTCAAATGGAATTTCTATTTCTAGGTCCCTGAGAAATCGCCACACTGTCTTCCACAATGGTTGAACTAATTTACACTCCCACCAACAGTGTAAGAGTGTTCCTATTTCTCCACATCCTCTCCAGCATCTGCTGTCTCCAGATTTTTTAATGATCGCCATTCTAACTGGTGTGAGATGGTATCTCAATGTGGTTTTGATTTGCATCTCTCTAATGACCAATGACGATGAGCACTTTTTCATATGTTTGCTGGCCTCATGTATGTCTGCTTTCGTAAAGTTTCTGTTCATATCCTTTGCCCATTTTTGAATGGGCTTGTTTGTTTTTTTCCTGTAAATCTGTTTGAGTTCTTTGTAAATTCTGGATATCAGCCCTTTGTCAGATGCGTAAACTGCAAAGATTTTTTCCCATTCTGATGGTTGCCGATTCACTCTAGTGACTGTTTGTTTTGCTGTGCAGAAGCTGTGGAGTTTGATTAGGTCCCATTTGTCTATTTTGGCTTTTGTTGCCAATGCTTTGGGAGTTTTGTTCATGAAGTCCTTGCCTACTCCTATGTACTGAATGGTTTTGCCTAGATTTTCCTCTGGGGTTTTTATGGTGTCGGGTCTTACGTTTAAGTCTTTAATCCATCTGGAGTTAATTTTAGTGTAAGGTGTCAGGAAGGGGTCCAATTTCTGCTTTCTGCACATGGCTAGCCAGTTTTCCCAACACCATTTATTAAATAGGGAATCCTTTCCCCATTGCCTGTTTTTGTCTGGTTTATCAAAGATAATATGGTTGTAGATGTGTTGTGTTGCCTCCGATGCCTCTGTTCTGTTCCATTGGTCTATATCTCTGTTTTGGTACCAGTACCATGCTGTTTTGATTACTGTAGCCTTGTAGTATAGTTTGAAGTCTGGTAGCGTGATGCCTCCCGCTGTGTTCTTTTTGCTTAGAATTGACTTGGCTATGCGGGCTCTTTTTTGGTTCCATATGAAATTCATGGTGGTTTTTTCCAGTTCTGTGAAGAAATTCAATGGTAGTTTGATGGGGATAGCATTGATTGTGTAAATTACTTTGGGCAGTATAGCCATTTTCACGATATTGATTCTTCCTAACCACGAACATGGAATGTTTCTCCATCTGTTTGTGTCCTCTCTTATTTCATTGAGCAGTTGTTTGTAGTTTTCCTTAAAGAGGTCCCTTACATTCCTAGTGAGTTGTATTCCTAGGTATTTTATTTTCTTTGTAGCAATTGTGAATGGCAGTTCGTTCTTGATTTGGTTCTCTTTAAGTCTGTTATTGGTGTATAGGAATGCTTGTGATTTTTGCACATTGATTTTATATCCTGAGACTTTGCTGAAGTTGCTTATCAGTTGCAGGAGCTTTTGGGCTGAGGTGATGGGGTCTTCTAGGTATACTATCATGTCGTCTGCAAATAGAGACAATTTGGCTTCCACCTTTCGTATTTGAATACCCTTTATTTCTTTTTCTTGCCTGATTGCTCTGGCTAGAAATTCCAGTACTATGTTGAATAGAAGTGGTGAGAGAGGGCATCCTTGTCTAGTGCCGGATTTCAAAGGGAATGCTTCCAGTTTTTGCCCATTAAGTATGATATTGGCTGTTGGTTTGTCATAAATAGCTTTTATTACTTTGAGATATGTTCCATCAATACCAAGTTTATTGAGGGTTTTTAGCATAAAGGGCTGTTGAATTTTGTCAAATGCCTTCTCTGCATCAATTGAGATAATCATGTGGTTTTTGTTTTTGCTTCTGTTTATGTGGTGAATTACATTTATAGACTTGCGTATGTTGAACCAGCCTTGCATCCCCGGGATAAATCCTACTTGATCATGATGGATAAGTTTTTTTTTTTTTTTTTTTTTTTTTTTTTTTTTTTTTTTTTTTTAATTTTTATTGCATTATAGGTTTTGGGGTACATGTGCAGAACGTGCAAGATAGTTGCATAGGTACACACATGGCAGTGTGTTTTGCTGCCTTCCTCCCCCTCACCCACACTTGGTATTCATCCCCAGGCTATCCCCCCCCAGCCCCCCCCGCTGTCCCTCCCCCATTTCCCCCAACAGTCCCCAGTGTATAGTAGACCGCCTCTCTGTGTCCATGTGTTCTCATTTTTCTCACCCGCCTATGAGTGAGTATATGCGGTATTTCTTTTTCTGTTCTTGTGTCAGTTTGCTGAGAATGATGTTCTCCAGATTCATCCATGTCCCTACAAAGGACACAAACTCATCATTTCTGATTGCTGCATAATATTCCATGGTGTATATGTGCCACATTTTCCCAGTCCAGTCTATCATCGATGGGCATTTGGGTTGGTTCCAGGTCTTTGCTATTGTAAACAGTGCTGCAATGAACATTCGTGTGCATGTGTCCTTATAGTAGAATGATTCACAGTCTTTTGGATAGATACCCAGTAATGGGATTGCTGGGTCAAATGGAATTTCTATTTCTAGGTCCCTGAGGAATCGCCACACTGTCTTCCACAATGGTTGAACTAATTTACACTCCCACCAACAGTGTAAGAGTGTTCCTATTTCTCCACATCCTCTCCAGCATCTGCTATCTCCAGATTTTTTAATGATCGCCATTCTAACTGGTGTGAGATGATATCTCAATGTGGTTTTGATTTGCATCTCTCTAATGACCAATGATGATGAGCACTTTTTCATATGTTTGTTGGCCTCATGTATGTCTTCTTTTGTAAAGTGTCTGTTCATATCCTTTGCCCATTTTTGAATGGGCTTGTTTGTTTTTTTTCTGTAAATCTGTTTGAGTTCTTTGTAAATTCTGGATATCAGCCCTTTGTCAGATGTGTAAACTGCAAAGATTTTTTCCCATTCTGATGGTTGTCGATTCACTCTAGTGACTGTTTCTTTTGCCGTGCAGAAGCTGTGGAGTTTGATTAGGTCCCATTTGTCTATTTTGGCTTTTGTTGCCAATGCTTTTGGTGTTTTGTTCATGAAGTCCTTGCCTACTCCTATGTCCTGAACGGTTTTGCCTAGATTTTCTTCTAGGGTTTTTATGGTGTCAGGTCTTACATTTAAGTCTTTAATCCATCTGGAGTTAATTTTAGTGTAAGGTGTCAGGAAGGGGTCCAGTTTCTGCTTTCTGCACATGGCTAGCCAGTTTTCCCAACACCATTTATTAAATAGGGAATCCTTTCCCCATTGCCTGCTTTTGTCTGGTTTATCAAAGATGATATGGTTGTAGATATGTTGTGTTGCCTCCGATGTTTCTGTTCTGTTCCATTGGTCTATATCTCTGTTTTGGTACCAGTACCATGCTGTTTTGATTACTGTAGCCTTGTAGTATAGTTTGAAGTCTGGTAGCGTGATGCCTCCCGCTGTGTTCTTTTTGCTTAGAATTGACTTGGCTATGCGGGCTCTTTTTTGGTTCCATATGAAATTCATGGTGGTTTTTTCCAGTTCTATGAAGAAATTCAATGGTAGTTTGATGGGGATAGCATTGAATGTGTAAATTACTTTGGGCAGTATAGCCATTTTCACAATATTGATTCTTCCTAACCACGAACATGGAACGTTTCTCCATCTGTTTGTGTCCTCTCTTATTTCATTGAGCAGGTGTTTGTAGTTTTCCTTAAAGAGGTCCCTTACATTCCTAGTGAGTTGTATTCCTAGGTATTTTATTTTCTTTGTAGCGATTGTGAATGGCAGTTCGTTCTTAATTTGGTTCTCTTTAAGTCTGTTATTGGTGTATAGGAATGCTTGTGATTTTTGCACATTGATTTTGTATCCTGAGACTTTGCTGAAGTTGCTTATCAGTTGCAGGAGCTTTTGGGCTGAGGTGATGGGGTCTTCTAGGTATACTATCATGTCGTCTGCAAATAGAGACAATTTGGCTTCCACCTTTCCTATTTGAATACCCTTTATTTCTTTTTCTTGCCTTATTGCTCTGGCTAGAACTTCCAGTACTATGTTGAATAGAAGTGGTGAGAGAGGGCATCCTTGTCTAGTGCCGGATTTCAATGGGAATGCTTCCAGTTTTTGCCCATTAAGTATGATATTGGCTGTTGGTTTGTCATAAATAGCTTTTATTACTTTGAGATATGTTCCATCAATACCAAGTTTATTGAGGGTTTTTAGCATAAAGGGCTGTTGAATTTTGTCAAATGCCTTCTCTGCGTCAATTGAGATAATCATGTGGTTTTTGTTTTTGCTTCTGTTTATGTGGTGAATTACATTTATAGACTTGCGTATGTTGAACCAGCCTTGCATGCCCGGGATGAATCCTACTTGATCATGATGGATAAGTTTTTTAATGTGCTGTTGCAATCGATTTGCCAATATTTTATTGAAGATTTTTGCATCTATGTTCATCATGGATATTGGCCTGAAGTTTTCTTTTCTTGTTGAGTCTCTGCCAGGTTTTGGTATCAGGATGATGTTGGTCTCATAAAATGATTTGGGAAGGGTTCCCTCTTTTTGGATTATTTGGAATAGTTTCAGAAGGAATGGTACCAGATCCTCTTTGTGTTTCTGGTAGAATTCAGCTGTGAACCCATCTGGACCTGGGCTTTTTTTGTGTGGTAGGCTCTTAATTGCTGCCTCAACTTCTGACCTTGTTATTGGTCTATTCATAGTTTCAGCTTCCTCCTGGTTTAGGCTTGGGAGGACACAGGCATCCAGGAATTTATCCATTTCTTCCTGATTTACTAGTTTGTGTGCATAGAGTTGTTTGTAGTATTCTCTGATGATGGTTTGAATTTCTGTGGAATCTGTGGTGATTTCCCCTTTATCGTTTTTTATTGCATCTATTTGGTTGTTCTCTCTTTTCTTTTTTATCAGTCTGGCTAGTGGTCTGTCTATTTTGTTGATCTTTTCAAAAAACCAGCTCTTAGATTTGTTGATTTTTTGAAGGGTTTTTCTTGTCTCTATCTCCTTCAGTTCTGCTCTGATCTTAGTTATTTCTTGTCTTCGGCTATGTTTTGAGCTTTTTTGATCTTGCTCCTCTAGCTCTTTCAATTTTGACGATAGGGTGTCAATTTTGGATCTCTCCACTTTTCTCATGTGGGCACTTATTGCTATATATTTTCCTCTACAGACTGCTTTAAATGTGTCCCAGAGATTCTGGTACGTTGTGTCTTTATTCTCGTTGGTTTCAAAGAACTTCTTTATTTCTGCCTTCATTTCATTGTTTATCCAATCAACATTCAAGAGCCGGTTGTTCAGTTTCCATGAAGCTGTGCGGTTCTGAGTTATTTTCTGAATTCTGAGTTCCAACTTGATTGCACTATGGTCTGAGAGACTGTTAGTTATGATTTCCGTTGTTTTGCATTTGCTGAGGAGTGCTTTACTTCCAATTATGTGGTCAATTTTGGAGTAGGTGTGATGTGGTGCTGAGAAGAATGTATATTCTGTGGATTTGGGGTGGAGAGTTCTGTAAATGTCTATCAGGTTTGCTTGTTCCAGGTCTGAGTTCAAGTCCTGGATATCCTTGTTAATTTTCTGTCTGGTTGATCTGTCTGCTATTGACAGTGGAGTGTTAAAGTCTCCCACTATTATTGTGTGGGAGTCTAAGTCTCTTTGTAAGTCATTAAGAACTTGCCTTATATATCTGGGTGCTCCTACATTGGGTCCATATATATTTAGAATCGTTAGCTCTTCTTGTTGTATTGATCCTTTTACCATTATGTAGTGACCTTCTTTGTCCCTTTTGATCTTCGTTGCTTTAAAGTCTATTTTATCAGAGATGAGAATTGCAACTCCTGCTTTTTTTTGCTCTCCATTTGCTTGGTAAATCTTCCTCCATCCTTTTATTTTGAGCCTTTGTGTATCTTTGTGTGTGAGGTGGGTTTCCTGAATACAGCACACTGATGGGTTTTGGTTTTTTATCCAATTTGCCAGTCTGTGTCTTTTGATTGGTGCATTTAGCCCATTTACATTCAGGGTTAATATTGTTATGTGTGAATTTGATACTGCCATTTTGATGCTATCTGGCTGTTTTGCCCATTGGTTCATGTACATTCTTCATTTTGTTGATGGTCTTTAGCATTTGGTATGCTTTTAGGATGGCTGGAACTGGTTGTTTCTTTCTATGTGTAGTGCCTCTTTCAGGAGCTCTTGTAAAGCAGGCCTAGTGGTAACAAAATCTCTGAGTACTTGCTTGTTCGTGAAGGATTTTATTTTTCCTTCACTTATGAAGCTCAGTTTGGCTGGATATGAAATTCTGGGTTGAAAGCTCTTTTCTTTAAGGATGTTGAATATTGGCCCCCACTCTCTTCTGGCTTGTAGAGTCTCTGCCGAGAGATCTGCTGTGAGTCTGATGGGCTTCCCTTTGTGGGTGACCTGACCTTTCTCTCTGGCTGCCCTAAGTATTTTCTCCTTCGTTTCAACCCTGGTGAATCTGATGATTATGTGCCTTGGGGTTGCTCTTCTTGCGGAGTATCTTTGTGGTGTTCTCTGTATTTCCTGGAGTTCAGTATTGACCTGTCTTGCTAGGTTGGGGAAATTTTCCTGGATAATATCCTGAAGAGTGTTTTCCAGCTTAGATTCATTCTCTTGATCACATTCTGGTACACCTATCAAACGTAGGTTGGGTCTCTTCACATAGTCCCACATTTCTTGGAGATTTTGTTCATTCCTTTTTGTGCTTTTTTCTTTAATCTTGGTTTCACGTTTTATTTCATTGAGTTGATCTTCAATTTCTGATATTCTTTCTTCTGCTTGGTCAATTCGGCTGTTGAAACTTGTGCATGCTTCACGAAGTTCTCGTGTTGTGTTTTTCAGCTCCTTCAATTCATTCATATTCCTCTCTAAGTTTTCCATTCTTGTTATCAATTCCTCGAATTTTTTTTCAAATCTTTTTTCAAGGTTCTTAGTTTCTTTGCACTGATTTAGAACATGTTCTTTTAGCTCAATGAAGTTTCTCATTATCCACTTTCTGAAGTCTGATTCCGTCATTTCGTCACACTCATTCTCCGTCCAGCTTTGTTCCCTTGCTGGTGAGGAGTTTTGGTCCTCTGTAGGAGGTGAGGTGTTTTGGTTTCGGGTGTTTTCCTCCTTTTTGCGCTGGTTTCTTCCCATCTTTATGGATTTATCCGCCTGTCGTCTTTGTAGTTGCTGATTTTTCAATTGGGTCTCTGTGTGGATGCTGAGATTGTTGATGATGAAGTATTTTTGTTACTTAGTTTTCCTTCTAGTGGTCTAGCCCCTCTGCTGTATGAGTTCTGAGGTCCACTCCAGGCCCTGTTTGTCTGGAGTATACCTGTAGCAGCTGTGGAAGAGTGAGGGATGATACCAGTTTCTTCTTCTGCTGTCTTTGTTCCAGAATGATGCCCGCCAAATGTCAGTCTGATTAGTCCTTTTTTTGTGGTGACTCTTTGGATATACAGGGGTCAGGGAGCTGCTTAAGGAGACGGTTTGTGCTTTATAGTAGCTCCAGTGCTGAGCTGTGAGCTCCGTTGTTCATTCAGTGTTGTTGGGAGGTTGTTTATGTCTGCTGTAATAGAACTCATAAAACACCACCCTTTTATTTCCCCCCCTTATATGCACTGTTTCAGGGAGTTGGGGCTTTCTTTATGAGTATCTGTTGCACTGTCCTGCCCCACTAGGTGGGAGTCTATTCACTATTTGCCTGCCGGGGCTCTGACCCACTAGCGTGGTTCTGCCCTGTTGCTGCTGGACTCCCTTCTGCTGTGGAGAGCTCCCGTCTCTTGGGAGTCTCTCTGTTATGGCAGGTTGCCTCGGCAACGGCAGGCTGCTTCGGCCCTGGGCGGTGCTTCAATAGGGGCGGATTGTGTCAGCGGTGGTGGACGCCCCTCCCTCACCGGGCTGCACCGTCCTAGATGCCGGCAGCAAAACTCTCAGCGCCAAGCATCTCCAGTCATTGCCCTGCTTGTCCCTGTGAGGGTGGGACTCGCTGAGCCCGATTACCCAGCTCCCTGCCTCAGAGTCCGTCCTCTCTCTCTCTCCCTCCCTCTCCGCAAGCTTAAAGTTCGACTCTCTCACTGGCGCCCCAGGAGCCTGCCGATAGGGCACTGGGATCCGTGCGATCTCCCGTGCCGCTGCCCACTTCACCGGCTCATATCACGCTTCCCAGGAAACTCCCAGGAAACTCCTGGTCTGGCTCACTGTCCAAGTCCCGTTCAATCAGATGGACGCGCCAATCTGCCCTTCAAACTCTCAGATTGCTGGTTTAACAGGGCGCCCAGACCAGTGAGTTCCGTGCCGGGTCCTGCTGCGGCGCCGGCCGAAGTGGCGCCGGCCGAAGCGGCCGCGCCAAAGGGCTGCGTTAGCCGGTTTTACTTTACTAGCGTCCTGTGGGACTTTCAACGCTCTGTGGGCTAGAAAAGTCCATCCGAGAATGCGGCTAGGACTCACCCTCTGCGCCGTCACTGAGAGCTGCAATCCTGAGTCGCTTCTACGACGCCATCTTGCCGGGTCTCCGGATAAGTTTTTTAATGTGCTGTTGCAATCGGTTTGCCAGTATTTTATTGAAGATTTTTGCATCTATGTTCATCATGGATATTGGCCTGAAGTTTTCTTTTCTTGTTGAGTCTCTGCCAGGTTTTGGTATCAGGATGATGTTGGTCTCATAAAATGATTTGGGAAGGGTTCCCTCTTTTTGGATTATTTGGAATAGTTTCAGAAGGAATGGTACCAGATCCTCTTTGTGTGTCTGGTAGAATTCGGCTGTGAACCCATCTGGACCTGGGCTTTTTTTGTGTGGTAGGCTCTTAATTGCTGCCTCAACTTCAGACCTTGTTATTGGTCTATTCATAGTTTCGGCTTCCTCCTGGTTTAGGCTTGGGAGGACACAGGCATCCAGGAATTTATCCATTTCTTCCTGATTTACTGGTTTATGTGCATAGAGTTGTTTGTAGTATTCTCTGATGATGGTTTGAATTTCTGTGGAATCTGTGGTGATTTCCCCTTTATCGTTTTTTATTGCATCTATTTGGTTGTTCTCTCTCTTCTTTTTTATCAGTCTGGCTAGTGGTCTGTCTATTTTGTTGATCTTTTCGAAAAACCAGCTCTTAGATTTATTGATTTTTTGAAGGGTTTTTCTTGTCTCTATCTCCTTCAGTTCTGCTCTGATCTTAGTTATTTCTTGTCTTCGGCTAGGTTTTGAGCTTTTTTGATCTTGCTCCTCTAGCTCTTTCAATTTTGACGATAGGGTGTCAATTTTGGATCTCTCCACTCTTCTCATGTGGGCACTTATTGCTATATATTTTCCTCTACAGACTGCTTTAAATGTGTCCCAGAGATTCTGGTACGTTGTGTCTTCGTTCTCATTGGTTTCAAAGAACTTCTTTATTTCTGCCTTCATTTCATTGTTTATCCAATCAACATTCAAGAGCCAGTTGTTCAGTTTCCATGAAGCTGTGCGGTTCTGAGTTATTTTCTGAATTCTGAGTTCCAACTTGATTGCACTATGGTCTGAGAGACTGTTTGTTATGATTTCAGTTGTTTTGCATTTGCTGAGGAGTGCTTTACTTCCAATTATGTGGTCAATTTTGGAGTAGGTGTGATGTGGTGCTGAGAAGAATGTATATTCTGTGGATTTGGGGTGGAGAGTTCTGTAAATGTCTATCAGGTTTGCTTGTTCCAGGTCTGAGTTCAAGTCCTGGATATCCTTGTTAATTTTCTGTCTGGTTGATCTGTCTGCTATTGACAGTGGAGTGTTAAAGTCTCCCACTATTATTGTGTGGGAGTCTAAGTCCCTTTGTAAGTCATTAAGAACTTGCCTTATATATCTGGGTGCTCCTACATTGGGTCCATATATATTTAGAATCGTTATCTCTTCTTGTTGTATCGATCCTTTTACCATTATGTAATGACCTTCTTTGTCCCTTTTGATCTTTGTTACTTTAAAGTCTATTTTATCAGAGATGAGAATTGCAACTCCTGCTTTTTTTTACTCTCCATTTGCTTGGTAAATCTTCCTCCATCCCTTTATTTTGAGCCTTTGTGTATCTTTGCATGTGAGGTGGGTTTCCTGGATACAGCACACCGATGGGTTTTGGTTTTTTATCCAATTTGCCAGCCTGTGTCTTTTGATGGGTGCATTTAGCCCATTTACATTCAGGGTTAATATTGTTATGTGTGAATTTGATACTGCCATTTTGATGCTAGCTGGCTGTTTTGCTCGTTGGTTCATGTACATTCTTCATTTTGTTGATGGTCTTTAGCATTTGGTATGCTTTTAGGATGGCTGGAACTGGTTGTTTCTTTCTATGTGTAGTGCCTCTTTCAGGAGCTCTTGTAAAGCAGGCCTAGTGGTGACAAAATCTCTGAGTACTTGCTTGTTCGTGAAGGATTTTATTTTTCCTTCACTTATGAAGCTCAGTTTGGCTGGATATGAAATTCTGGGTTGAAAGCTCTTTTCTTTAAGGATGTTGAATATTGGCCCCCACTCTCTTCTGGCTTGTAGAGTCTCTGCTGAGAGATCTGCTGTGAGTCTGATGGGCTTCCATTTGTGGGTGACCCGCCCTTTCTCTCTGGCTGCCCTTAGTATTTTCTCCTTCGTTTCAACCCTGGTGAATCTGACGATTATGTGCCTTGGGGTTGCTCTTCTTGCAGAGTATCTTTGTGGTGTTCTCTGTATTTCCTGGAGTTGAGTATTGACCTGTCTTGCTAGGTTGGGGAAATTTTCCTGGATAATATTCTGAAGAGTGTTTTCCAGCTTGGATTCATTCTCTTCGTCACATTCTGGTACACCTATCAAACGTAGGTTGGGTCTCTTCACATAGTCCCACATTTCTTGGAGATTTTGTTCATTCCTTTTTGTGCTTTTTTCTTTAATCTTGGTTTCTCGTTTTATTTCATTGAGTTGATCTTCAACTTCTGATATTCTTTCTTCTGCTTGGTCAATTCGGCTGTTGAAACTTGTGCATGCTTCGCGAAGTTCTCGTGTTGAGTTTTTCAGCTCCTTCAATTCATTCATATTCCTCTCTAAGTTGTCCATTCTCGTTATCAATTCCTCGAATCTTTTTTCAAATCTTTTTTCAAGGTTCTTAGTTTCTTTGCACTGGTTTAGAACATGTTCCTTTAGCTCACTGAAGTTTCTCATTATCCACTTTCTGAAGTCTGATTCCGTCATTTCGTCACATTCATTCTCCGTCCAGCTTTGTTCCCTTGCTGGTGAGGAGTTTTGGTCCTTTTTTGGAGGTGAGGTGTTTTGGTTTCGGGTGCTTTCCTCCTTTTTGCGCTGGTTTCTTCCCATCTTTATGGATTTATCCGCCTGTTGTCTTAGTAGTGGCTGATTTTTCAATTGGGTCTCTGTGTGGACACTGAGATTGTTGATGATGAAGTATTTCTGTTACTTAGTTTTCCCTCTAATGATCTATCCTCTTTGCTGTATGAGTGCTGAGGTCCACTCCAGGCCCTGCTTGTCTGGGGTATACCTGCAGCAGCTGCAGAACAGTGAGGGATGATATCAGTTTCTTTTTCTGCTGCCCTTGTTCCAGAATGATGCCAGCCAAATGTCAGTCTGATTAGTCCTTTTCTGGGGTGACTCCTTGGATATACAGAGGTCAGGGAGCTGCTTGAGGAGACAGTCTGTGCTTTATAGGAGCTCCAGTGCTGAGCTGTGAGCTCCGTTGTTCATTCAGGGTTGTTGGGAGGTTATGTCTGCTGCAATAGAACTCATAAAACACCACTCTTTTTTTTTTTTTCACCCTTAGATGCTCTGTCTCAGGGAGTTGGGGCTTTCTTTATGAGTATCTGTTGCACTGTCCTGCCCCACTAGGTGGCAGTCTATTCACTATTTGCTTGCCGGGGCTCTGACCTCCTAAGGCGGGTCCGCCCTGTTGCGGCCCGGCGGACTCTCTCTGTTATGGCAGGTTGCCTCGGCAACGGCAGGCTGCGTCAGTCCTGGGCGGTACTTAAGTGGGGGTGCACTTTGTCAGGAATGGTGGACGCCCCTCCCTGACCGGGCTGCACCGTCCTAAATGCCGGCAACAAAACTCTCAGCCCCAAGCGCCTCCAGTCGCCGCCCTGCTTGTCCCCGTGAGCGTGGGACCCGCCGAGCCCGATCACCCTTCTCCCTGCCTCAGAGTCCGTCCTCTCTCTCTCTCTCTTCCTCTCCCCAAGCTGAAAGGTCGACTCTCTCACTGGCGCCCCAGGAGCCTACCGATAGGGCACTGGGATCCGTGCGATCTCCCGTGCCGCTGCCCACTACCCCGGCTCAGATCACGTTTCCCAGGAAACTCCTGGTCTGGCTCATTGTCCAAGTCCCGTTCAATCAGATGGACATGCCAATCTGCCCTTCCAAATCTCAGATTGCCGGTTTAACAGGGCACCCAGACCAGTGAGTTCCGCGCCGGGTCCCGCTGCGGCGCCGGCCGAAGAGGCGGCGGGAGCCGGTTGCGTTAGCCGGCTGCTAGCGTCCCGTGTCTCTCCCACACCTGGGACTTTCAACGCTCTGTGGGCATAAAAGGAACATCCGAGAATGCGGCTAGGACTCACCCTCTGCGCCTTCACCGAGAGCTGCAATCCTGAGTCACCTCTACGACGCCATCTTGCCTCCCTCCTCTATCAAGGAGTCTATTTCATATGGCCTCTCATTCGGAGCTTCGATGCCTAACAAGAAGCTGTGGAGGAGTTAGGACCCTATTGAAGGTAGCCCCAAATAAATCAGCTCCGTGAATGATACACAAATGTGTGAGAGTCAGGAGACTATTTGATATGGACATTTATTCAGAACCTTTTTGAATATTGCAAATGTGAAAAATAATCACTATTTCATATGGTGGTTTATTTGGAGAGTCAAAAATAACGTGCATCTGTGGAGTAAAATGCGGATTATTTCATAAGCCCACTCTTTCAGTGTTTTAGTGAATAACATGTATATCTGATAAGTCAGAAATCTCTTTCAAATGGCCAGTCGTTCTGGGCCTCTCTGGATAATACTCCATTCAGTAACCGTCAAGGGTCTACTTCAAATGCCTACACATTCAGAGTCTCTGTAAGTAATGAACACCTGGGCAATACACCTGAGTCTCTTTTTTATGCCCACTTAATCAGAGTCTTATTCAATAATACACACCTGGGGAAGAGTTAAGAGTCTACTTCATGAAGCCACTCATTTCGATCCTCAGTGAATAATCCACAAAAGGGTAATAGTCGAGCATTTTTTATATGGCCACTTATTTTGTGCCTCCCTGAATTATACACACCTGGGGAATTCTCAGGATTCTATTTCATACTACCACTCATTTAGAACCTTATTGAATAATTCACAATGGAGCAATACTCAGGTGTCTATTTTGTATGGCCTCTCATTCATAGTTTCAGTGAATAATGAACTTCTATGGAGTAATCAGGACAGTGTTTAAGATAGCCAAGAATTAAGTGCCTTCCCGAATAAAAAACACCTGGGTGGTAATCAGGAGTCTATTTCATATGAACTCTAATTCTGTGTTCCGCTGAGTAATACACACCTGCGTGAGTTTCAGGAGTCTATTTGATATGGAAACTCACACCAAACCTGTTGGAATAATGCACACATGGAAAATAATGAGGTGTCTATATCATACGTCTACTCATTCAGACAAACAGTGAATAACGCACATGTGGGGACATTAGATGTTTGTTTCATATGGCCCCTCTTTTACAGCCTCACTGAATATTACACACTTGTGATATAGGTTGGAGTCTATATTTTATGGCCACTCATTCAGAGAATCACTAAATAATTCACACCTGCCGGATAGTCAGAAGTCTTTTTCCTATGGCTACCCGTTGAGAGCCTTACTACATAAACACACCTGGATAAATAGTCAGGAATTACTTGTATCTCCTCATTCAGAGTCTCACTAACTAATACAAACCTGTGAAATAGTCAGGAGACTTTTTCATGTGGCCTCTCATTCAATGTGTCACTGAAAAATGTGGTGCAGTCCGGAGACTCTTTCATGTAGACACATATTCAGAACCTCAGTGCATATAACAGACCCTTGATATAGTAAGAAATCTAATTAGTATGGCCACATCTTCTGAGGCTCACTGAATATTACACACCTGGAGAATAATTTGAAGTCTATTTTCGATGGACATTCATTCAGAGCCTTGGAAAATAATGCAGACCTGTGTAGTAGCCAGGAGTCTATTTGATTTGGAAACACATTTATAGCCTCAGTGGATAATATGCACGTGTGGATTAGTCAGGATTACATTTTATATGGCCACTGACTTGTAACCTCAATGAATAATGCACAAATGTAAAGTACTCAGCAGCCTATTTCATATAGCCACTCATACATAAATTCACTGAATAATTAAATTATTTGAGATAGACCGCCTCCTGTTTTATATGGTCATACAAAAGAGCCTCACTGAGTGACACACACCTGGGGAAGTGTTAGGAGTGTACTTTACATAGCCTCTCATTTACAGCCTAATGGAATAATGCACACGTGTGGAATAGACACTAGCCTATATTATATAGCCACAAAATCAAAGCCTGAGTCAGTAATACACAACTTTGGAATAGTCACTAGTCTATTCCATATACCCAAATATTTAGAGTCAGAGTCCATAATACACGCCTGTAGACTAGTCAGAAAACAATTTCATATGGCCAAAGTTTCAGAGCGTTAGTGAATAATAAATACCTGAGGAATACTCTGAACTCTATTACATGTGGCATTTCTTCAGAGGTTCATTGAGTAAAGAACACCTGTATTGTAGTCAGAATTCTATTTTATATAGCCACATACTCAGAGCCTAACTGAATAACAGACACCTTGGCAAAGTCAGGATTCTATTTCGTATAGCCACTCATTTACAGCTGAATGTAAAAACTCACCCCTGATTAGTATATAGGAGTCTCTATTTTATAGCCACTCATTCAGAGCCTCACAGAATAATACAGATGTATGGAAATGTCAGGAGTGTACTTGACATTGCCACTTACTCAGTTCCTCAGTGAAGATTTATGCATATCTGGAAAATACTCAGGATTCTATTATATAACAACTTGTTAAGAGACTCACTGAATAATGCACACCTGGATAATTGTCTGGAGACTATTTGATAAGACCGTTCACCCAGCGACTCAGTGGAAAATGCAGAGCTGAGAAATAGACAACAGGACAGAGTCAGAATTCTATTTTATGTGGTTACTCATTCAGAAACTGACTGAAGAATACACACCTCTGACTGAAGGAATAGTCAGAGTCCAGGTCATGTGGCCACTCAATCACAGCGTTACCGAATAATGCACAATGGAGCAATAGTAAGAAGTATATTTCATATGGCCCCTCATTCAGAGCTTCAGTGTGTAATAAACAGCTGTGGGGGAGTGAGGACCCTATTGAAGGTAGCCCAAAATTAAGGAGCTCCGTGAATGATACACACATGTGTGAGAGTCATGAGACTATTTCATATGGACACTCAAACAGAACCACTTCGAATATTGCACATGTGAAGAATAATCACTAGTCCATTTCATATGGTGGTTCGTTCAGAGAGTCAAAAAATAACACACACCTGTGGAGTAAAATTCAGTCTATTTCATAAGGCCACTCTTTCAGTCTTTTAGTGAATAACATGTATATGTGATAAGTCAGGAATCTCCTTCACATGGCCACTCGTTCTGTGCCTCTGTGAATAATACTCCCCTCAGAAACAGTCAGGGGTCTACTTCAAATGCCTACACATTCAGTGTCTGTAAGTAATGACACCTGGGAAATACAACTGAGTCTCTTTTATATGCCCACTGAGTCAGAGTTTCATTCAATAATACAAACCTTGGGAAGATTTAAGAGTCTCCATAATGTAGCCACTCATTTAGATCTTCAGTGAATAATCCACACTAGGGTAATAGTCTAGCATTTTTATATATCCACTCATTCTGTGCCTCCCTGAATGATACACACCTGGGGAATTATCAGGATTCTATTTCATACTACCACTCATTTAGATCCTTATTGAATATTTCACAATAGAACAATAGTCAGGTATCTATTTTGTATGGCCTCTCATTTAAAGATTCAGTGAATAATGAACTTCTATGGAGTAATCAGAACACTGTTTAAGATAGCCATGAATTAAGTGCCTTCCTGAATAATACACACCTGGGTGGTAATTAGGAGTCTATTCCATATGAACTCTAATTCTGTGTAACGAAGAGTAATACACAAAACCACTTCAAATATTGCACATGTGAACAATAATCACTAGTCCATTTCATATAATCGTTCGTTTGGGGATTCAAAAAATAACAAGGGAGAGGGGTGATATACAAAGGAGAGTGGAGAGTACACACAAAAGACAGTGGGTACACAAAAGAGAAAAAAGGATTCACAAAGGAGTGGGAGATACACACAGGAGAGTAGGGGATACACAGAGGAGAGAGGAGGATACACCCAAGAGAGGGGAGAATAAAAACAGGAAAAAGAAATACACACAGGAGAGAGGCATACACATAGGAGAGGTTGATACACACAGGAGAAAGAATGATAAACACAAGAGAGAGGAAGATACACACAGAATAGGGGAAAACACACAGGAGAGAGAAGCGTACACACAGGAGAAAAAAACATACACACAGCAGAGCGGAGGATACACACAGTAGAGAGGGAATACTCAGAGAAGAGAGGAAAATACACCCAGGAGAGAGAAGGTATACAAAAAAATTCAGGGGTTACTCATAGGAGAGAGGGGATACACACAGGAGAGTGGGGGACACAAACTGGAGAGAGGGGGGATACACACAGGATAGAGGGGAAACACACAGAAAAGAGAGGATTGATATACACAGAATAGAAAAATGATACACACAGGAGAGAGGAGGATACACACAGTAGAAAGAAGGATACACACTGTAGAGAGAAGTGTTCACACAGAAAATGGGGATACACACAGGAGTGAGGAGGATTCACATAGGAAAGAATAGAATACACACAGGAGACAGGAGGATATACACAAAAAGGGAAGGATACACATGGTAGACAGAAGTAAACACACAGGAGAGAGAAGGATACAAACAGGAGAGTGGTGATACAAACAGGAGAGGTGAGAGTTCACACAGGAGAATAGAGGATACACACATGAGAGAGATGGATACACAAAGGAGAGAGAAGAATACACAAAACAGAGAGGAGGATACACACAGGAGAGAGGGCATACACACAGGATTGTAAAAGATCCACACAGGAGAGAAGGGTTATGCAAACAGGAGAGAGGTGGATACACACAGAAGTGGGGCATACAAACAAAAGAAAGGGGATACACAGGAGAGTGGGGGAATTCACACGGAGAGTGGTGATCCACAAAGGTTTGTTGAAAGAACACACAGAAGAGAGGGGGTACACACAGGAGAGAAAATGATACACAACGGAAAAAGGGATACACATAGGAGAGTAGGAAATAAACAGAGGAGAGAAGAGGATACACAAAAAAGAGAGAAGGATAAACACAGGAGAGAGAGATAAACACAGGAGAGAGGGGCTTACACACAGAAGAGGAAAATACACACAGGAGAAAAATGGATTAACACAGGAAACAGGAGAAAACACACAGGAGAGGGGGATACACACAGGAGAGAGGGGCATAGACACAGGAGAAAACAGGATACACACAGCAGAGAGAAAGATACACACAGGAGAGAGGAGATACACAAAGGAGAGAGTGGGATATGCACAGGAGAGAGAAGGGATACACACAGGAGGAAGGGTGTTACACACAGGATAAAGGAGGGATACGCACAGGAGAGAGAAGGGATACCACAGGAAAGAGGAGGATGCACACAGGAGAAAGGTATACACACAGGAGAGAGGAGGATGCACACAAAAGAGAAAAGGAGACGCACACAAGAAAGGAGAATACACGCAGGAGAGAGGAGGGTAAACACAGGATACAGGGGCATACACACAGGAGAGAGGAGGATACAGGCAGGAGAGAGGAGGATACACACACAACAGAGAAAGATACACACAGGCGAGAGGAGAATGCACAGAAAACAAAGGAGGATACAGACAGGAGAGAGGGGGATACACACAAAGAAGAGGGAGATGCTAACAAAGGGAGAGAAATAAACACAGGTGAAAGATGGATACACACAGGAGAGAGGAGGATACACACAGGAGAAAGGAGGATACACAAAGGAGAGGGGAAACACACAGGAGAGAGGGAGATACACATAGGCGGGGAAAATAAACACAAAAAAGGGGGTATACACAGAGGAGAGGGGGGATACACAGAAAAGAGGGGGATACACACAGGAAAGAGGGGCTTACGCACAGGAGAGAGGAGGATACACACAGGAGAGAGGGTGAGTACACAAAAAAGACAGGGGGATACACACAGGAGAGTGAAGCATACACACAGGAGGGAGGGGAATACACACAAGAGAGAGGGGAATACACACATAGAAAACAAGATAAATACAAAAGAGAGGAGAATACACACCAAAAAGAGAAAGATACAGATAGAAGAGAAGAGGATACACACAGGAGATTGGAGGATACACAGGAGAGAGGAGAATAAACACAGGAGAGGGGAAAATACACTCAAAAGAGAGGAGGATACACACAAGAGAGAGGGGAAATATACAGAAGAGAGAGGAGGATACACACAAAAGTTGCGTGATACACACAAGAGAGAGGAGGGTACACCCAGTAGAAAGTAGAATACACACAGAAGAAAGAAGGATACACAAAGGAGAGGGGAATACACACAGGAGAGAGGGGGATACACCGAGGAGAGAGGAGGATACACACAGGAGGGGGAATACACACAGGCATGAAAAGGATACACACAGGAAAAAAGAAAATACACACAGGAGAGAGAAGGATACATAGAAATGAGAAAAGGATACACACCATAGACAAAAAAATACACACAGGAAAAAGAAGAATACACAGAGGAGAGGGGTGATACACACAGAAGAGATGAGGGTTCAAATAGGAGAAAAGAGGATACATACAGGAGAGAGACGAATACACACAGCAGAGAGGAGGATACACACAGGAGTGAAGGTATACACACAAAAGTGAGGAAGATCCACACAGGAGAGAAGAAAATGCAAACAGGAGAAAGGTGGATACACAGAGAAGTGGGGCATACACACAGCAAAGAGAAGGATTTACGCAGGAGAGAGGAAAATACACGCAGAAGAGAGGGGGATGCACACAAGAGAAAGGGGGATACACACAGGAGAGACGGGGGATACACAGGGAGAGTGGTGATACACCCAGGACTGTGGATGGTACACACAGGAGAAAGGGGGTACACACAGGAAAGAAGAGGATACACAAAAAAATGGGATACAAACAGGAAAGTAAAGAATAAACAGAGGGGAGAGGAGGATACACACAGGAGAGAGGAGGATTAACACAGGCGAGGGGGATACACACAGAAGAGAGGGGCATACACACAGGAGAGGGGGATACACACAAGAGAGATGGGCATAGACACAGGAGAAAAAATGATGCACACAGCAGAGAGAAGGATACACACAGGAGAGAGGAGATACACAGACGAGAGGGGGGACACATACGAGAGAGAGAAGGGATACACACAGGAGAGAGGGGTTACACACAGGAGAAAAGAGGGATAGGCACAGAAGAGAATTGATACTCACAGGAGAGAGAAGGATACACATAGGAAAGAAAAGGATACACACAGAAGAGAGGAGAATGCACACAGGAGACAGAAGAATACATACAGGAGAGAGGAGGAGAAACACAGGAGAAAGAAGGATACACGCAGGAGAGAGGAGGATACACACAGGAGAGAGAAGAATACGAACAAAAGAGAGGAAGATACACGCAGAAGAGAGAAGAATACACACAGGAGAGTGGACGATACACAGAAAAGAGGAAAAATACACACAGGAGAGAGAGAAATACACACAGGAGAGAAGAGGATACACACAGAAGAGGAGTGATACACACATGAGAGAGAAAAGTACACATAGGAGAAAGGAGGATATAAAGAGAAGTCAGAAATAAACAAAAAGCAGAGAAGGAAACACACAGAAAAGAGGTGGACACACCAATGAGAAAAAAGTATACACACAGGAGACAGGAGGATACACACAGGAGAGGGGGATAACAACAGAAAAGTGGGGCATACACACAGGAGAAAGGGGTATATACACAGGAGAGAAAGGGAAACACACAGGAGAAGGGGACACACACAAAGAGGGACTTACACACAGGAGAAATAAAATACACACAGCAGAGAAAAGAATACAACAGGAGAAAGAGGATACACATAGGAGAGAGGAGGATACACAGGAGAGAGGAAAATACACACAAAAAAGGGAAGGATACACACAGGAGACAGAAGGATACACACACGGTAGTGGGGGATACACAAAGGAGAGGGGTGATATACACAGGAGAGAGAAGGGTACACACAGAAGAGGAAGGATACACACAGGAGAGAGGAGGATACACACAGGATAAGGGGATACACACAGAAAAGAGAGGGATAAACACAAGAGAAACGATACATACAGGAAAGAATGGCATACACACATAAAAGGGTGATAAACAAAAAAAGAAAAAGGGATAATCACAGGAGAGCAAAGTATACTCACAGGAAAGGGTGATAAACACAGGAGAGAGTGGTGTAAACACAGGAGAGAAAAAGACACACATAGGAGAAAGGAGGAAACAAACAGGAGAGAGGGGATACACACAAAAGAGGGGGATACACACAAGAGAAATGGGGGGATACACACAGGAAAGAAAGGTGTTTTCACACAGAAGAGAAGGGGAAACCACACAGGAGAGCAGAGGAATAAACAGAGTAGAGAGAAAAATACACACAAAAGAGAGGAGGATACACACAAAAGAAAAAAGTATACACACAGGAGAGGGGCATACACAAAAGTGAGAGGGGGTTACACACAGGAGCATTGGATACATGCAGATGACAGGGAAATACACACGGGAGAGAGGGGTATACACACAAGATATGGGGATACAAACAGGAGAGAGGGGGATACACACAGGAGAGAGAATACACACAGGAGATAAAAGGATACACACAGGAGACAGGAGGATACACAAAGAAGAGGGGAAACACACAGGAGAGAGGGATTCAAACAGGCGAGAAAGATAAACACAGAAGAGGGGTGGATACACACAGAAGAAAGGGGAATACACACAGGAGAGAGGGGCTTATGCACAGGAGAGAGGAGGATACACACAGGAGAGAGGGGCGATACACAAAGAAGAAAGAGGGATACACACAGGAGAGTGAAGCATACACACAGGAGGGAGGGGAATACACACAGGAGAGATGAGGGTACACACAGGGGGGAAAAGATAAATACAAAAGAGAGGAGGATACAAACAAAAGAGAGGAAGATACAAATAGAAGAGAGAAGGATACATGCAGGAGATTGAAGGATACACAAAGGAGAGAGGAGGATACACACAGGAGAGGAGAGGATACACACAGGAGAGAGGAGTATACACACAGAAAAGAAGTATACACACAGGAGAAAGGGAGATTCTGACAGGAGCGTTGGATACATAGAGGAGACAGAGAAATACACACAACAGAGAAGGGAATACACACAGGAGAGGTGGATACACAAAGGAGAGAGAAGGATTCACACAGAAGAGAAGGATACACACAGGAGAGATGGAGATCCACACAGGAGAGAGAAAAAAACACACGAGAGAGGGCATTACAAATAGGAGAGTGGTGGGATACACACAGGAGAGAGGAGGATAAACACAAAAGAAAGGAACATACACACAGGACAGAGAAGGTTACGCACAGAATAGAGGGGAATTCACACAGTAGAGAGGGTGATACAAACAGGAGAGAGGGGAATACACACAAGAGAGAGGGGTATACACACAGGTGTGGGAAATACACAAAAAGAGAAGGGCATACACACAGGAGAGAGAAAAGATACACACAGGAGAGAGCAGGATGCACAGAAAAGAGATGGGGATAAACACAGGAGAAAAGAGGATACACACAGGAGAGAGAAAAATATACAGAGGAGAGATGAGGGTACACACAGGGGGAAAAAGATAAATACAAAAGAGAGGAGGATACAAACGAAAGAGAGGATGATACAAATAGAAGAGAGAAGGATACATGCAGGAGATTGAAGGATACACAAAGGAGAGAGGAGGATACACACAGGAGAGGAGAGGATACACACAGGAGAGAGGAGTATACACACAGAAAAGAAGTATACACACAGGAGAAAGGGAGATTCTGACAGGAGTGTTGGATACATAGAGGAGACAGAGAAATACACACAACAGAGAAGGGGATACACACAGGAGAGGTGGATACACAAAGGAGAGAGAAGGATTCACACAGAAGAGAAGGATACACACAGGAGAGATGGAGATCCACACAGGAGAGAGAAAAAAACACACGAGAGAGGGCATTACAAATAGGAGAGTGGTGGGATACACACAGGAGAGAGGAGGATTCACACAGGAGAGAGGAGGATAAACACAAAAGAAAGGAACATACACACAGGACAGAGAAGGTTACGCACAGAATAGAGGGGAATTCACACAGTAGAGAGGGTGATACAAACAGGAGAGAGGGGAATACACACAAGAGAGAGGGGTATACACACAGGTGTGGGAAATACACAAAAAGAGAAGGGCATACACACAGGAGAGAGAAAAGATACACACAGGAGAGAGCAGGATGCACAGAAAAGAGATGGGAATAAACACAGGAGAAAAGAGGATACACACAGGAGAGAGAAAAATACACAGAGGAGAGAGGGGGATACACACAGGACAGAGGGGATACACACAGAAGAGAAGGGATATACACACAGGATAGAGGAGGATATACACAGAAAAATGGGGATACACACAAAAGAAAGAAGAATACACAAAGGAGAGAGGAGAATACACACAGAAAAGAGAAGTATACACACAGGAGAGAGGAGGATACAAACAGGAGAGGGGGATACACACAGGGGAGGGGGCATACACATATAAAATGAAAATAAACACAGTAGAAAGGGGGTACACACAGAAGAGAGGAGATACTCACAGGAAAAGGTGATACAAACAGAAGAGAGAAATACACACAGGTGAGAGAGGATACACACAGGAGGGAGGGGCGTAAACACAGAAAAGTGGGGATACACAGAGGAGAGAGGGGGATACGCAAAGGAGTAAGAGATACACAGAGGAGAGAGAAATACACACAGGAGAGAGAGAGGAATGCACACAGGAGAAAGGGAAATACACACAGGAAAGAGGAGGATACACACAGGAGAAACAATGATACACACAGGAGAGGGAGGATACACACAGTAAGTAGGAAGATATACACAGAAGAGAGGAGGATACAAAGAAAAGAGAGGAAGACATACACAGAAGAGAAGAAGATACACACAGGAGTGTGGGATACACACAGAAGAGAGGGGGTACACACAAAAGCGTTGGATACATAAAGGAGACAGGGAAATACACACAGGAGAGAGGAAGATACATACAGAAGAGGGGGATACACACAGGAGAGAGGGAGATACACAAAGGACAGAGGAGTATACACAGGAGAGAGTGGGATACACAAAGAAGAGAGGGGAATACACAAAAGAGAGAGGGGCATACACACAGGAGACAGGGGGATACATACAGGAGAGAGAAAGATACACAAAGGAGAGAGGAGGATACACGCAGGAGAGAGAAGTATACACAGGAGAAAGTGGGATACACACAGGAGAGGAAGGATACACAAAGGAGAGAAAAATACACACAGGTGAGAGGAGGATAGACACAAAAGAGTGGGGCATACACTCAGAAGAGGGGGGTTACACAGAGAAGAGAGGCGGATACACAAACGAGAAAGGGATACACACAGGGGAAATAAATAAACACAAGAACGAGGGAGATACACACAGGAGAAAGTAGGATACACACAGGAAAGAGGAGAATACACACAGGAGAGAGGAGCATATACACAGGAGAGGGGGTGATACACACAGGAGAAAGAAAGATACACACAGGAGAGTGGGGCACACAAACATGACTGTGGGAAATACACACAAAAGAGAGAGGTATACACAGAGTGGTAGAAGGATACACACAGGAGTGAGAAGGATACACACTGGAGAGAAGATGATACACACAGGAGAGAGGAAGATATGCACAGAAGAAAAAAGGTTACACAAAGGAGAAAGAGATACACACAGAAGAGAAAGAAATAGGCACAGGAGAGAAGGATACACAGATGAGAGAGGGGATACACACAGGAGAGAGGGGGGATAAATCCAGGAGAGAGAAGAATACATAAAAAAGACAGGAGAATACACAGAGGCGAAAAGAAGATACACACAGGAGAGAGAAGGATACACAGAAGAAAGGGGATACAGACAGTAGAGAGGGAGATACACACAGGGGGAGGGGGATACACACAGGAGAGAGGAGTATACACACAGGAGAGAGGCCTATACACACAGGAGAGAAGAGAATACACACAAGAGAGAGAAGGATACACACAGGTGAAGGGAGAATACAAACAGGAGAGAGGAGGATACACACAGAAGAGAGGGGAATAAACCCAGAAAAGAGGAGGATACACACAAGAGAGAGGAAGATACACACAGGAGAGAGGAAGATGCACACAGGGGAAAGGAGGATACACACAAAAGAGGAAAGAATACACATAGGAGAGAGGGAGATACACACCGAAGACAGAGGGATACACACAGGGGGATGGGGATAAATACAGGAGAGAGGAGGATACACAAAGAACAGTGGAGGATACACAAAGGAGACAGGAGCATACACACAGAAGAGAAGAATACACACAAAAGAGGAAGATACACACAGATAAAAGGAGGATACATACAGGGGATGGGAATACACACAGGAGAGAGGAGCATACACACAGAAGGGAGCAAAATACACACAAAATACAGGAGGATACACACAGGAGAGAGGGGGTACACACAGGAGACAGGGGGGATACACACAGGAGAGAAGAAGATACACACAGGAAAGATGATACACACAGGAGAGAGAAGGATACACACAGGGGAAGCCCAATACACACAGAAGAGAGATCGATACACACAAACGAGAGGAGGATACACAGAGGAGAGTGAAGGATACCCACAGAAGAGAGGGGGATACACACAGGAGAGAGGGGCATACACACAGGAAAGCGGGATACACAGAGTAGAAAGGAGAAAACAAACAGGTAAAGGAAATACACACAGGAGAGGGAGATACACACAAATTAGAGGGGGATGCACAAAGGAGAGAGGGGTATACACACAGGAAAGAAGTGGATACACACAAAAAAGGGAAGAATACACAGAGGAGAGGGCAGATACACACAGGAGAGAGGAAGTTACACACTGGAGAGTGGGGCATACACACAGGAGGAAGAGAGATAAACACAGAAGAGAGGGGTATACACAAATGAAGGAAGGATACACACAGAAGAGACGAGGATACACACAGGGGAGAGAAGAATACACACAGGAGAGAGGAAGATGCACACAGGAGAGAGGAGGATACATACAGGAAAGATGGGGATACACACAGAAGAGAGGAGGATACACACAGGAGAGGGCGGTACACACAAGAGAGAGGGGGATCCACACAGGAGACAAGAAAATACACATAAGAGAGAGGGGTATACACACAGGAGAGAAAAGGACACAGGCAGGAGAAAAAAGTACACGCAGGACAGAGGAGGATACCCGCAGAAAAGAGGGGGATACACACAGGAGAGAGAAAAATACACACAGGAGAGAAGGGGGATACACACCAGAGAGAGGAAAATACACACAGGAGCGAGGGATACACACAAGTGAGAAAAGGATACACACAAGGGAGTGGGGCAGAAACACAGGAAAGGGGGGATACAAACAGAAGAGAAAAGTACACACAGGAGTGAGAAGGATGCACACAGGAGAAATGGAAATACACACAGGAAAAAGAAAAATACACACAGGAGAGAGAAGGATACACACAGGAGAGCGGGGATACATACAGGAGAGAGGAAGACACCCATAGAAGAGAGAAAGATACACAACGAAGAAAAAAGGATACACATAGGAGTGGGGGATACACACAAAAAAAGGGGATATGCAGAGGAGAGAAAAATACACAGAGGAGAGGGGGATACATACAGGAGAGTGGGGCATACATAGAGATGAGAACAGAATACCCACAGGAGAGTGGTGGATACACACAGAAGAGAGGGAGATACACACAGGAGAGAGGGGGATACACACAGAAGACAAAAGGATACACACAGCAGAGGGTGAAACACACAAGAGAAAGGGTTTCCACACAGGAGAGAGCAGAATACACACAGAAGAAAGGGGTATACACACAGGAGAGGTGTATACACATAGGAGAGAGGAGAATACATGCAGAAGAGTGGAGGATTCTCACAGCACATAGGTGGATACCCGTAGGTGAGAGGGGAATACACACAAAAGAGAGAAAAATACACACAGGATTGAAAGGAATACACACAATAGAGAGAACGATACACACAGGAGAGAAAAGAATACCACAAAAGAAAGGAGGATACACACAGGAGCGAAGGATACACACAGGTGAGAGAAGGATACAAACAGGAGAGAGGGGCGTACACACAGAAAAAAGGGGAACACAGAGGAGAGAGGGAAGTACACAAACGAGAAAGTGATACACACAAAAGAGGAAAATACACACAGGATCGAGAAAGATGCACACAGGAGAAAGGGAAATACACACAAGAAATAGGAGGATACACAGAAAAGAGAGAAGGGTACACACAGGAGAGAGGAAGATACACACAGGAGAGAGAAAGATACACACAGGAGAGAGGAGTATACACAAAGGAGAGTGGAAGATACACACAGAAGAGAAGAGAATACACACAGGAGTGGGAGAAACACACAGAAGAGAAGGGGATACGCACAGGAGAAAGAGATACACGGAGAGAAAAGGATACACAAAGTATAGAGGGAGATAGACACAGGAGAGAGAAGGATACACACAGGAGAGGAAAGGATACACACAGGAGATAGAAGGATACATAGGAGAGGGAGATACACACAGGAGAGAGGGCCATACACTCAAAAAAAAGGGATACACACAGAAGAAAGTGGGATACACACAGGAGAGTGGAGGATACACACAGGAAAGGGTGGTACACACAGGAGAGAAAGGCATAAACACAGGAGAGTAGAGGATACACACAGGAGAGAGTAGAAAACAAACAAAAGAGAGGGGAAAAACACAAGAGAGAGGGGATACACAAAGGAGAGAAAGGTGATACACACAGGAAAGAAAGGTGTTACACACAGGAGAGTGGAGGGAAACTCACAAAAAAGCAAAGGGATACACGCAGGAGAAAGGGGGATAAACACAGGAGAGAGGAGGTTAAACAGAAGAGAGAGAAGTATACACACAGGTGAGTGGCATACACACAGGAGAGAGGGGGATTCACGCAGGAGAGTTGGATACATACAGGAGACAGGGAAATATACACAGGAGAGAGGGAAATACACACAAAAGAGGGAGATATACACAAGAGAGAGGGTATACACACAGGAGAGGGGGATACACATACGAGAGAGATAAATCCACACAAAAGCGACAGGGGCATACAGACAGGTGAGAGAAAAATACACATAGGAGAGAGGAAAATACACACAAAAGAGAGGAGGATACAGGCAGAAGAGAGTAGTATACAGAGGAGAGTGGTTAATATACAAAAAAGAGAGGGCGTTACACACATGAGATAGGGCGGATACACGCAGGAGAGAGGAGGATACACACAGGAAAGAGGAGGATACACACAAAATAGAGGAGCATACACACAGAAGAGAGAATAATATGCACAGGAGAGACAGGAATTCACAAAATAAAGAGGAGGATACACACAGGAGAGAGGAAAATACACAAGGAAGAGAGGGGTATACACACAGGTGAGGGAAATACACAAAGGAGAGAGGGGCATACACACAGAAAAGAGAAAAGATACACACAGGAGAGAGGAGGATACCCACAGGAGAAAAAAGAATAAACACAAGAGAGAGACGAATACACACAGAAGAGAGGAGGATACACACAGGATAGGGCGATACACACAAGAGAGAGGGGGATCCACACAAAAGAGAGGGGAGAGGGGTATACACACAGGAGATGGACATACACACAGAAGAGAGGAGGATACACGCAAAAAGAGGAGAATACACGCAGCACAGGGGAGGATACCCGCAGGTGAGAGGGAGATACACACAGAAGAGAAAAAAATACACACAGGAGAGAGGAGGATACACACAAGAGAGAGAATGATACACACAGGAGAGAAAAGGGTACACGCTAAAGAGAAAAGGATACACACAGGAGCGAGGAATATGCACAGGTTATAAAAAGATACACACAGAAGAGTGGGGCATACACACAAAAAAGGCGGGATACAAAGAGAAGAGAGGGAAATATACAAAGGAGAAAAAGATACACACAAAACAGGGAAATACACACAGGGGCGAGGGAGATGAACACAGGATTAAGAAAAATACACTCAGGAAAGACGAGGATACACACAGGAGAAGGAAGGATACACTCAGGAAAAAGGGGATACACACAGGAGAGAGAAAGATACACACAGGAGAGAGGAGGATACACAAAGGAGAGAGGAAGATAAACCCAGAAGAGAAGAGGATACACACAGGAGTAGGGAATACACAGAGAAGAGAGTAAGATACTCACAGGAATGGGGGATACACAGAGGAGAGTGTGGAATACACACAAAAGAGAAAAAGATAAACACAGGAGAGGGGGATACATATAGGAGAGAGGGTCATAGACACAGGGGAGGGGAGAATACACGCAGAAGAGAGGAGGATACACACAGAAAAGAGTGGAATACACACAGAAGAGGGGGATACACACAGGAGAGAAAAGAATACACACTGGAGAAAAAAGGAAACACATAGGAGAGGGAGATAAACACACAAGAGAGGGGCATACACAAAAAAGAAGATACACACAGGAGACAAAAATTACACACAGAAAAGGGTGACACACACATGAGAGAGGGGCGTTAACACAGGAGAGAGGATACACACAGGAGAGAGGAGAAAACAAACAAGAGAGAGGGGATACACACAATAGAGAAAAGGATACACACAGAAGAAAGTGGTGATACACACAGGAAAGAAAGTTGTTACCCACGGGAGAGAGGGGAAATCACAAAGAAAAGTGAAGGGATACACACAGGACAGAGGAGGATACACAAGTAGAGAGAAGGATACACACAAGAGAGAGGAGTATACACACAGAAGAGGGGCATACACACAGAAGAGAGGGGGATACACACAGGAGAGTTGGATACATACAGCAGACAGAGAAATACACACAGGAGAGTGGGGGATAAACACAGGAGAGACGGATACACACAGGAAAGAGGGTATACACATAGGAAGAAAGGATACACACAGCAGAGAGAGGGATCCAAACAGGAGAGAGGAAAATACACACAAGAGAGAGGGTCATACACACAGGAGAGAGGGTGATACACATAGAAGAGAGGAAAATACACAAAAAAGAGAGGAGTATACACAGGAGAGAGGGGAATACACAGAGGAGAGAGGGCGTTACACACAGGAGAGAGGGCGGATACACACAGGAGAGAGGAGGATACGCAAAGGAGAATGTGGGTACACACAGGAGAGAGGAGGATACACACAGAAGAGAGGTGGGATACACACAATGTAGAGAAAGATACACACAGAAAACTGTAGGATACACAAAGGCGAGAGAAGGGCTACAAACGGGGGAGAGGGGGGATACTAACAAAAGAGAGAAAGATACACACAGGACAGTTGGGCATAGTCAGAGAAGGGAGAGGCTACACACTGGAGAGAGTGGGATACACACAGGAGGAGGAAGATACGCACAGCAAAGTGAAGGATACACACAAGAGAAAGGAAGATACACACAGGAGAGAGACGGATACACAAAAGAGAGAGAAGCATACACACAGGAGAGGGCGATACAAACAAGAGAGAGGGGATCCACACAGGAGAGATGACATACACATAGGAAAGAGTGGTATACACACAAAAGAATGGTATACACACGAGAGAGGAGGATACACGCATGAGAAAGGAGGATACTCACAGCACAGAAGAGGATACCGGCAGGACAGAGGGGGATACACACAGAAGAGAGAAAAATACACACAGAAGGGAAGGGGAATACACACAAGAGAGAGAATGATACGCACAGTAGAGAAAATGATACACACAGAAAAGAAAAAGATACACACAAAAGCGAGGGGAATACACACAAAAGAGAGGGGGGTACACACAAAAGAGAGGGAAGATAAAAACAGGAGAGGGGGTATACACAAAGGTGGGGAGAATACACAAAGAAGAGAGGTGCATACACACAGGAGAGAGAAAAGATACACACAAAAGAGAGGAGAATACACATAGATGAAAGAGGACACACAAAGGAGAGGGCGATACAAAGAAGAGAGAGGAGCATCCACACAGGAGAGAGGGAAATACACACAGGAGAGAGGGGTATACACACAAATGAGGGGAATACACAAAGGATAGAAGGGAATGCACACAGGAGAGAAAAGAATACACACAGGAAAGGGTGATACAAACAGAAGAGAGGTGCATAAACACAGGAGAGAAGAGGATACACACAGAAGAGAGGAAAAAACAAACAGGAGAGAGGAGATACACACAAGAAAGAGGGGGATACACACAGGAGAAAGGGGTGATACACACAAGGAAAGAAAGGTGTTACACACTGGACAGAGGGGAAAAACACACAAGAAAGCAGAGTGATACACTCAGGAGAGAGGAGGATACACGCAGGAGACAGGAGGATACACACAGGAGAGAGGAGAATACACACAGGAGAAGGGCATACACACAGGAGAGAGGGGGATACACAGAGGAGAGTTGGATACATACAGAAAACAGGGAAATATACACAAGAGAGAGAAGGATACACACAGAAGATGGGAATACACACAAGAGAGAGAGTATACACACAGAAGAGGGGAATACACACAGGAGAGAGAGGCATATAGACAGGAGAGAGGGAAATACATATAGGAGAGAGGAAGATTCACAAAAAAGAGAGGAGGATACACGCAGGAGAGAGGAGTATACACAGGAGAGAGGTTAATACACAGAGGAGAGAGGGCATTACACACAGGAGAGAGAATGGATACACACAGGAGAGAGGATACACTCAAAAGAGAAAAGGATACACAGAGAAGACAGAAGGATACACAGAATAAAGTGGGGCATAAATACAGAAAAAAGGGATACACACAGGAGAAATAGGGATACACAAAAGAGAGAGGAGGATACACACAAAATAGAGGGGCATACACACAGAAGAGAGAATGATATGCACAGGAGAGACGGGAATTCACAAAATAGAGAGTGGGATATACACAGGAGAGAGGGCCATACACACAGGAGAGAGGGGTATATACACAGGTGAGGGAAATACACATAAAAGAGAGGGGCATACACACAGGAGAGAGAAAAGATACACACAGGAGAGAGGAGGATACACACAAGAGAGAGGGGGATAAACACAGGAGAGAGAAGGGATACACAATGTTAAGAAAAAGATACACACAGGAGAGAGAAAGATAAAAACAAAAGAGAGGAGAATACACACAGAAGAGTGAAGAATACACAGAGCAGAGAGGAGGATACACACAGTAGAGAAAGATACACACAGAAGAGAGGGGCATACACAAAAGAGAGAGAAGGATACACACAGTAGAGAAAGATACACACAGAAGAGAGGGGCATACACAAAAGAGAGAGAAGGATACACACAGGATGCAGGAGAATACACACCGGAGAGAGTAAGATACACACAGGAGAGAGGGGGAATACCCACGGGAGAAAAGAAAATACACACAGGAGGGAGGAGGATACACAAAGGAGACAGGAGGATACACACAAAATAGAAAAGGATACACACAAGAGAGAGAAAGATACACACAAGAGAAAGGATGATAATCACAGGAGAGAGGAGAATCCCCACAGGTGAAAGTAGGATACACTGAGAAGAAAAAATGATACACACAGGAGAGAGAAGGCTACACACAGGATAGAGGAGTATACACAAAAAAGAGAGGGGGATACACAAAGGCGAGGGGATACACACAGGAGACGGTGTGATACACACAGGAGAGAGGGGGATACACAAAAAAATGAAGAATACACACAGGAGAGAGTGGTATAAACAGAAAATAGAGGAGGATACGCACAGGAGAGAGGGGGATACACAGGAGAGGGGGATACCCAAAGGAGAGTGGGGCATACACACAGGAGGAATGGTAATTCACACAGGAGAGAGAATGATACACACAGGAAGAGAAGAATAAATACAAGAGAGAGGAGGATACACACAAAAAATTGGAGGATGCAGAAAGAATAGAGGATGATACACACAAAAGAGAGGAGGATACACACAGAAGAGAGGAAGATACACACAGGAGAAAGGGGGATACACAGAGGGCGAGGGGGATACACACAGGAGAGTGGAGGATACAAACAGCACACAGAAGGATACGCATAGGCGAGAGGAGAATACACACATGAGAGATGAAGATACACAAAGGAGAGGCGGGAAACACAGTAGAGAAGGGGATATACAGGCAAGAGGAATACACACAGAAGTGGGGGGATGCACACAGGAGAAATGGGGATCCACAGAGAAGAGGAAAATACACAACGAAAAAAGGAGCATACACACAGGAAAGAGAAGGATACACACAGGAGAGAAGTGGGATACACACAGGAGAAAAGAGGATACACACAGGTTGGAGGAGGATACACACTGAAGAGAGGGGGATACACACAGCAAGAAAAGGATAAATACAGGAGGGAGGAGGGTACACAAAAAAGAGAGGAGTATACAGACAGAAGAGAGGACGATAAACGAAGGACGGAGGAGGATACACACAGGAGCGAAGAGGATACACAGAGGAGAGAGAAGGATACACGCAGGAGAGAGAAGGATACACACAGGAGAGTGGGGGGATACACACAGGATAGGGCGTTACACACAGAAGAGAGGAGAATAAACACAGGAGAGAGGAGGATACTCACAGGAGAGAGGGGGATACACACAAAAGAGTGGAGGATGCACACAGGAGAGAACGGGATACACACAGGAGAATAGAGGATACAAAAGGGAGAGGGAGATACACACAGGAGAGAGGGAGATACATGGAAAAGAGAAAAGGATACACACAGGAGAGAGAAGAATACACACAGGAGATGGGAATACACAGGAGAAAGGGGCATACACACAGGAGAGGGTGATACACACAGGAGAAAGGGGGATTCACAAAGGAAAGAGGAGAATACACACAGGAGAGAAGGATACAGACAGGAGAGAAAGTCATACACACAGGAGAAAGGAGAATACACACAGCAGAGATTAGGATTCACAGAGGAGAGAGGGGATAAACACAGGAGAAAGAAGAATACACACGGGGAGGCCCGGCAAGATGGCGTCGTAGAAGCGACTCAGGATTGCAGCTCTCAGTGACGGCGCAGAGGCTGCCACAGGTATACTCCAGACAAACGGGGCCTGGAGTGGACCTCAGCACTCATACAGCAGAGGGGCTAGACCACTAGAAGGAAAACTAAGTAACAGAAATACTTCATCATCAACAATCTCAGCATCCACACAGAGACCCAATTGAAAAATCAGCAACTACAAAGACGACAGGCGGATAAATCCATAAAGATGGGAAGAAACCAGCGCAAAAAGGAGGAAAACACCCGAAACCAAAACACCTCACCTCCTACAAAGGACCAAAACTCCTCACCAGCAAGGGAACAAAGCTGGATGGAGAATGAGTGTGACGAAATGACGGAATCAGACTTCAGAAAGTGGATAATGAGAAACTTCATTGAGCTAAAAGAACATGCTCTAAATCAGTGCAAAGAAACTAAGAACCTTGAAAAAAGATTTGAAAAAAAATTCGAGGAATTGATAACAAGAATGGAAAACTTAGAGAGGAATATAAATGAATTGAAGGAGCTGAAAAACACAACAGGAGAACTTCGTGAAGCATGCACAAGTTTCAACAGCCGAATTGACCAAGCAGAAGAAAGAATATCAGAAATTGAAGATCAACTCAATGAAATAAAACGTGAAACCAAGATTAAAGAAAAAAGCACAAAAAGGAATGAACAAAATCTTCAAGAAATGTGGGACTATGTGAAGAGACCCAACCTACGTTTGATAGGTGTACCAGAATGTGATCAAGAGAATGAATCTAAGCTGGAAAACACTCTTCAGGATATTATCCAGGAAAATTTCCCCAACCTAGCAAGACAGGTCAATACTGAACTCCAGGAAATACAGAGAACACCACAAAGATACTCCGCAAGAAGAGCAACCCCAAAGCACATAATCGTCAGATTCACCAGGGTTGAAACGAAGGAGAAAATACTAAGGGCAACCAGAGAGAAAGGTCGGGTCACCCACAAAGGGAAGCCCATCAGACTCACAGCAGATCTCTCGGCAGAGACTCTACAAGCCAGAAGAGAGTGGGGGCCAATATTCAACATCCTTAAAGAAAAGAGCTTTCAACCCAGAATTTCATATCCAGCCAAACTGAGCTTCATAAGTGAAGGGAAAATAAAATCCTTCACGAACAAGCAAGTACTCAGAGATTTTGTCACCACTAGGCCTGCTTTACAAGAGCTCCTGAAAGAGGCACTACACATAGAAAGAAACAACCGGTACCAGCCATCCTAAAAGCATACCAAATGCTAAAGACCATCAACAAAATGAAGAATATACAGGAACCAATGGGCAAAACAGCCAGATAGCATCAAAATGGCAGTAACAAATTCACACATAACAATATTAACCCTGAATGTAAATGGGCTAAATGCACCAATCAAAAGACACAGACTGGCAAATTGGATAAAAAACCAAAACCCATCAGTGTGCTGTATCCAGGAAACCCACCTCACACACAAAGATACACAAAGGCTCAAAATAAAAGGATGGAGGAAGATTTACCAAGCAAATGGAGAGCAAAAAAAAGCAGGAGTTGCAATTCTCATCTCTGATAAAATAGACTTTAAAGTAACAAAGATCAAAAGGGACAAAGAAGGTCACTACATAATGGTAAAAGGATCGATACAACAAGAAGAGCTAACGATTCTAAATATATATGGACCCAATGTAGGAGCACCCAGATATATAAGGCAAGTTCTTAATGACTTACAAAGAGACTTAGACTCCCACACAACAATAGTGGCAGACTTTAACACTCCACTGTCAAAAGCAGACAGATCAACCAGAGAGAAAATTAACAAGGATATCCAGGACTTGAACTCAGACCTGGAACAAGCAAACCTGATAGACATTTACAGAACTCTCCACCCCAAATCCACAGAATATACATTCTTCTCAGCACCACATCACACCTACTCCAAAATTGACCACATAATTGGAAGTAAAGCTCTCCTCAGCAAATGAAAAACAACGGAAATCATAACAAACAGTCTCTCAGACCATAGTGCAATCAAGTTGGAACTTAGAATTCAGAAAATAACCCAGAACCGCACAGCTTCATGAAAACTGAACAACTGGCTCTTGAATGTTGATTGGATAAACAATGAAATGAAGGCAGAAATAAAGAAGTTCTTTGAAACCAACGAGAATGAAGACACAACGTACCAGAATCTCTGGGACACATTTAAAGCAGTCTGTAGAGGAAAATATATAGCAATAAGTGCCCACATGAGAAAAGTGGAGAGATCCAAAATTGACACCCTATCGTCAAAATTGAAAGAGCTAGAGGAGCAAGATCAAAAAAGCTCAAAACCTAGCCGAAGACAAGAAATAACTAAGATCAGAGCAGAACTGAAGGAGATAGAGACAAGAAAAACCCTTCAAAAAATCAACAAATCTAAGAGCTGGTTTTTTGAAAAGATCAACAAAATAGACAGACCACTAGACAGACTGATAAAGAATAAAAGAGAGAACAACCAAATAGATGCAATAAAAAACGATAAAGGGGAAATCACCACAGATTCCACAGAAATTCAAACCATCATCAGAGAATACTACAAACAACTCTATGCACACAAACTAGTAAATCAGGAAGAAATGGATAAATTCCTGGATGCCTGTGTCCTCCCAAGCCTAAACAAGGAGGAAGCTGAAACTATGAATAGACCAATAACAAGGTCAGAAGTTGAGGCAGCAATTAAGAGCCTACCACACAAAAAAAGCCCAGGTCCAGATGGGTTCACAGCTGAATTCTACCAGACACACAAAGAGGATCTGGTACCATTCCTTCTGAAACTATTCCAAATAATCCAAAAAGAGGGAACCGTTCCCAAATCATTTTATGAGACCAACATCATCCTGACACCAAAACCTGGCAGAGACTCAACAAGAAAAGAAAACTTCAGGCCAATATGCATGATGAACATAGATGCAAAAATCTTCAATAAAATACTGGCAAACCGATTGCAACAGCACATTAAAAAACTTATCCATCATGATCAAGTAGGATTTATCCCGGGGATGCAAGGCTGGTTCAACATACGCAAGTCTATAAATGTAATTCACCACATAAACAGAAGCAAAAACAAAAACCACATGATTATCTCAATTGATGCAGAGAAGGCATTTGACAAAATTCAACAGCCCTTTATGCTAAAAACCCTCAATAAACTTGGTATTGATGGAACATATCTCAAAGTAATAAAAGCTATTTATGACAAACCAACAGCCAATATCATACTTAATGGGCAAAAACTGGAAGCATTCCCTTTGAAATCTGGCACTAGACAAGGATGCCCTCTCTCACCACTTCTATTCAACATAGTACTGGAAGTTCTAGCCAGAGCAATAAGGCAAGAAAAAGAAATAAAGGGTATTCAAATAGGAAACGTGGAAGCCAAATTGTCTCTATTTTCAGACGACATGATATTATACCTAGGAGACCCCATCACCTCAGCCCAAAAGCTCCTGCAACTGTTGAGCAACTTCAGCAAAGTCTCAGGATATAAAATCAATGTGCAAAAATCACAAGTATTCCTATACACCAATAACAGACTTAAAGAGAACCAAATTAAGAACGAACTGCCATTCACAATCGCTACAAAGAAAATAAAATACCTAGGAATACAACTCACTAGGAATGTAAGGGACCTCTTTAAGGAAAACTACAAACACCTGCTCAACGAAATAATAGAGGACACAAACAGATGGAGAAACATTCCATGTTCGTGGTTAGGAAGAATCAATATTGTGAAAATGGCTATACTGTCCAAAGTAATTTACACATTAAATGCTATCCCCATCAGACTACCATTGAATTTCTTCATAGAACTGGAAAAAACCACCATGAATTTCATATGGAACCAAAAAAGAGCCCGCATACCCAAGTCAATTCTAAGCAAAAAGAACACAGCGGGAGGCATCACGCTACCAGACTTCAAACTATACTACAAGGCTACAGTAACCAAAACAGCATGGTACTGGTACCAAAACAGAGATATAGACCAATGGAACAGAACAGAAACATCGGAGGCAACACAACATATCTACAACCATATCATCTTTGATAAACCAGACAAAAACAGGCAATGGGGAAAGGATTCCCTATTTAATAAACGGTGTTGGGAAAACTGGCTAGCCATGTGCAGAAAGCAGAAACTGGACCCCTTCCTGACACCTTACACTAAAATTAACTCCAGATGGATTAAAGACTTAAACGTAAGACCTGACACCATAAAAACCCTAGAAGAATATCTAGGCAAAACCGTTCAGGACATAGGAGTAGGCAAGGACTTCATGACCAAAACACCAAAAGCATTGGCAACAAAAGCCAAAATAGACAAATGGGACCTCATCAAACTCCACAGCTTCTGCACGGCAAAAGAAACAGTCACTAGAGTGAATCGACAACCAACAGAATAGGAAAAAATCTTTGCAGTTTACGTATCTGACAAAGGGCTGATATCCAGAATTTACAAAGAACTCAAACAGATTTACAGAAAGAAAACAAACAAGCCCATTCAAAAATGGGCAAAGGATATGAACAGACACTTTACAAAAGAAGACATACATGAGGCCAACAAACATATGAAAAAGTGCTCAGCATCATTGGTCATTAGAGAGATGCAAATCAAAACCACATTGAGATACCATCTCACACCAGTTAGAATGGCGATCATTAAAAAATCTGGAGACAGCAGATGCTGGAGAGGATGTGGAGAAATAGGAACACTCTTACACTGTTGGTGGGAGTGTAAATTAGTTCAACCATTGTGGAAGACAGTGTGGCGATTCCTCAGGGACCTAGAAATAGAAATTCCATTTGACCCAGCAATCCCATTACTGGGTATCTATCCAAAAGACTGTGAATCGTTCTACTATAAGGACACATGCACACGAATGTTCATTGCAGCACTGTTTACAATAGCAAAGACCTGGAACCAACCCACATGCCCATCGATGATAGACTGGACTGGGAAAATGTGGCACATATACACCATGGAATATTATGCAGCAATCAGAAATGATGAGTTTGTGTCCTTTGCAGAGACATGGATGAATCTGGAGAACATCATTCTCAGCAAACTGACACAAGAACAGAAAAAGAAATACCGCATATACTCACTCATAGGCGGGTGAGAAAAATGAGAACACGTGGACACAGAGAGGCGGTCTACTATACACTGGGGACTGTTGGGGGAAATGGGGGAGGGACAGCGAGGGGGGGCTGGGGGGATAGCCTGGGGATGAATACCAAGTGTGGGTGAGGGGGAGGAAGGCAGCAAAACACACTGCCATGTGTGTACCTATGCAACTATCTTGCACGTTCTGCACATGTACCCCAAAACCTATAATGCAATAAAAATTTTTTTTAAAAAAAAGAAGAATACACACAATAGAAAGGGGGGATACACACAGGAGAGAGGGTGGATACACAAAGCAGAAAGGGGAGATACACAGAGGAATGAGGAGAGATACACACAGGAGAAAGGAGGATACAAACAGGAGAGAGGAGGCTATACAAAGGAGAAAGGAGGATACACAAAGAAGAGTGAAAAACACACAAGAGAGGGGTGATACATACAGGAGAGAGGAGGATATACAATGGAGAGAGGAGGATACACACAGGAGAGAGAAGAATACACACAAGAGAGGGGGATAAACACAGGATAGAAAAGGTTACACATAGGAGAGAGGAGGATACACACAGGAAAGAGGAGGCTACACAGGAGAGAGAAGGACACACAAAGAAGAGGGGGAAACACACAAGAGAGTGGAAGATACACACAGGCTGGGAAATAAACACTGGAGACAGAGAAATACACACATGAGAGGGGGGATACACAAAGGATAGAGGAGAATGCACATAAGAGAGAGAAGGTTACACACATGAGAAAGGGGGATACACAAAGAAAAGGGGGAAACACACAAGAGAAAGGGGGATACACACAGGCGAGGGGGATTAACACTGGAGACGGTGGGATACACACAGGAGAGAGGGGTGATACAAAAAGGAGAGGGGGATACACACAGGATGGAGGAGTAAACACACAAAATAGAGAAGGATACACACAGGAGAGAAGGGTGATACAAACAGGAGAGTGGGGGATACAGACATAAAAGTGGGGCATAAACACAGAAGGGAAGCAAATACACACAGGAGAGAGGGGGATACACAAAGGGGGAAAAAATAAATACATAAGAGAGGGAGATAAACACAAATGAGTGGATAATACATACAGAATAAAGGAGGATACACGCAGGAGAGAGGAGTATACATAAAGAAGAGAAGATACACACAGGAGAGAGGAGATACACACAAGAGAGAGGAGCATACACACAGGAGAGAGGAGGATACACAAAGGAGAGACATAGGTACACACAGGAGAGAAGGATAAACACAGGAGAGACGAAGATATGCACAGAACAGAGGAAGATACACACAGGAGAGAGGAGGATACACAAAGGAGAGACATAGGTACACACAGGAGAGAAGGATAAACACAGGAGAGACGAAGATATGCACAGAACAGAGGAAGATACACACAGGAGAGAGGAGGATACACACAAAAAAGAAAAAGATACACACAGGAGACAGAAGGATACACACAGGAGAGAGGGGGATACAAACAGAAAAAAATGGATAAAAAAGATAGAAAAAGGTACTCACAGGAGAGAGGAAAATACACAGGAGAGAAAAAGATACACACAGGAGAGAGGATACACACAAAAGAGAAAAGGATACACAGAGGAGACAGAAGGATTCACAAAGTAGAGAGGGGCATACACACAGTAAAGGGGGATACACACAGGAGAAAGGGGGATACACACAAGAGAGAGGGGTATACACACAGGTGAGAGAAGAATACACACAAAAGAGGGGGATACACACAAGAGAGAGGGGTGTACACACAGGAGAGAGGAGGATACACACAGCAGAGAGGAGGATACACAAAGCAGAGAGGGGATACACACAAAAGAGAGGGAGATGCACACAGAAGAAAGGGGAATACACACAGGACGAAGCGGGGATACACAGAGAGATGAGAAAAAAACACACAGGAGAGAAGATCATGCACACAGGAGAGAGGAGGATACACAGAGGAGAGAAAAAGATACACACCGGAGATAGAAAGATACACAGGAGAGAAAAAGATACACACAGGAGAGGGGATACACACAAAAGAGAAAAGGATACACAGAGGAGACAGAAGGATCCACAAAGTAGAGAGGGGCATACACACAGAAAAGTGGGATACACACAGGAGAAAGGGGGATACACAAAATAGAGAGGAGGATACACACAAGAGAGAAGGATACACACAGGTGAGAGAGGCGTACACATAGGAGAGAGGAAGATACTCACAAGAGAGTAGAGAATACAAACAGGAAAGAGGGTATACACACAGGAGAGAGGAAGATAACCACAGAAGACAGGGGGGACACAAACAGAAGAGAAAGGGGTTACACACAGAAGAGTGGGGGGAAACACAAGGGAAGGAGGAGGGATACACAAAGGATATAGAAAGATACACACAGGAGAGAGAAAAATGCACACAGGAGAGAGGAGAATACACACAGGAGAGAGGAGAATACACACAGGAGAGAGGAGGATACACAGAGGAGAGAGGGGGATACACACAGGAGAGAGAAGTGATACACACAGGAGAGAGGGGGTTACACACAGGAGAAAAGAGGGATACGCACAGGAGAGAGAATTGATACCCAAAGGAGAGAGAAGGATACACACAGGAGAGAAAACAATACACACAGGAGAGAGGAGAATGCACACAGGAGAGAGAAGGATACATACAGGAGAGAGGAAAACACACACAGGAGAAAGAAGGATACACGCAGGAGAGAGGAGGATACACACAGGAGAGAAAAGGATACACGCAGGATAAGGGGATACACACAGGGAAGAGAAAGATACACACAGGAGAAACGATACACACAAGAGAGAGAGGCATACACACATAAAAGGGTGATAACCAAAGAAGAAAGGTGGATAAACACAGGAGAGAAAAGTATACACACAGGAAAGGGTGATACACAAAGGAGAGAGTGACGTAAACACAGGAGAGGGAAAAATGCACACAGGAGAGAGGAGGAAACAAACAGGAGAGAGGAAATACACACAAAGAGGAGGATACACACAGGAAAAATGGGGGATACACACAGGAAAGAAATTGTTACACACAGGAAAAAAGGGGAAAGCACAGGAGAGTGGAGAAATAAACAAAGTAGAGAGAAGAATACACACAAAATAAAGGAGGATACACACTAGAAAGAAAAGTATACACACAGAAGAGGGGCCTACACAAAAGAGAGGGGGATACACACGGAAGTGCCGTATGCGTACAGGAGACAGGGAAACACACACAGGAGAGAGGGGGATACACACAAGATATGGAGATACAAACAAAAGAGAGGGGGATACACACAGGTGAGAGGAGAGTACACCCAGGAGATAGGAGGATACACACAGGAGGGAGGGAAATACACATAGGAGAGAGGAGGATACAAGCAGAGGGAAAAAAATAAATACAACAGAGAGGAAGATACAGATAGAAGAGAGGAGGATACATGCAGGAGATTGGAGGATACACAAAGAAGAGAGGAGGATACACACAGGAGAGGGGAGGGTACACACAGGAGAGAGGAGTATACACACAGAAAAGTTGCATATACACAGGAGAGAGAGAGATTCTCGCAGGAGCGTTGGATATATACAGACGACAGGGAAATACACACAATAGAGAAGGGAATACACACAGGAGAGGTGGATACACACAGGAGAGAGGGGGATTCACACAGAAGAGGGGGATACACACAGGAGAGATGGAGATCCACACAGGAGAGAAAGGAATACACACAGGAGAGAGGGGAATACACACAGAAGAGAGAAGGATACACACAAAATAGAGGAGGATACACACAGGAGAGAGGGGGTACACACAGGAGACAAAGAGGTTACACACAGGAGAGAAAAAGATACACACAGGAAAGAAGAGGATACACAGGAGAGAGAAAGATACACACAAAGGAAGCGGGATACACACAGAAGATGGAAGGATACACACAGAAGAGAGGAGGATAAACACAGGAGAGTGAAGGATAAGAACAGAAGAGAGGGGGATAAAAACTGGAGAGAGGGGGTACACAAAGGAGAGAAGAGGATACACAAAGAAAAAATAGATACACACAGGAGAGTAGGGAATAAACAGGAGAGAGAGGAGGATACACCAAGGACAAAGGAGAATAAACACAGGAGAGGGAGATACACACAGGAGAGAGGGGCTTACACACAGAAGAGGTGGATACACACAGGAGGAAAAAGGATAAACACAGGAAAGAGGAGAAAACACACAGGAGAAGGGGATACACACGAGAGAGGGGCATAGACACAGGAGAAAACAAGATAAACACAGCAGAGAGGAAGATACACACAGGAGAGAAGAGATACACAAAGGAGAGAAGGGGATACGCACAGGAGAGAGAAGGTATACACACAGGATGGAGGGGATTACACTCAGGAAAAAGGAGGGATACGCACAGGAGAGAGAAGAAATACCAACAGAAGAGAGGAGGATGCACACTGAAGAGGGGGATACACACAGGAGAGAGGAGGATGCACACAAAAGAGAGGAGGAGACACACAGGAGAAAGGAGGATACACGCAGGAGAAAGGAGGGTAAACACAGGATAGAGGGGGATACACACAGGAGAGAGAAGGATACAGGCAGGAGAGAGGAGGATACACACACGAGAGAGAAAGATACACACAGGCGAGAGAAGAATACACAGAGAAGAGAGGAGGATACACACAGGAGAGTGGGGGATACACACAAAGAAGAGGGAGATACTAACAAAGGGAGGGAAATAAACACAGGAGAAAGTAGGATACACACAGGAGAGAGGAGGACACAAACAGGAGAAAGGAGGTTACACAAAGGCGAGGGGAAACACACAAGAGAGAAGGAAATAGACACAGGCGGGAAAGATAAACACAGAAGAGGGTGTATACACAAAGGAGAGAGGGGAATACACACAGGAGAGGGGGATACACACAGGAAAGAGAGGTTTACGCACAGGAGAGTGGAGGATACACAGGAGAGAGGGTGAATACACACAAAAGAGGGTATACACACAGGAGAGAGGAGGATACACCGAGGAGAGACGAGGATAAACAAAGGCGAGAGGAGGATACACGCAAGAGTGGGAATACACAAAAAAAAGAGGACCATAAACACAGGAGAGTGGGATACAAACAAGAGAAAGAAAAATACACACAAAAGAGAGGAGGATACTCACAGGACGGAAAGATACACACAGGAGAGTGGGGCGTACACACAGGAGAGAGGAGGATACACACAGAAGAGAGGAACATACACACAGGAGAGAGGGGATACACACAAGAGAGAGGAAGCTACAAACTGGAGAGAGGGAGGATACACACAGGAGAGAGGGTGGATACACACAGGAGAGGGTGGTAACACACACAGAAGAGTAAAAAGATACACACAGAAGAGAGGAGGATACACACAGGAGAAAGGAGGATACACACTAGTTAGAGAAAGATACACACAGAAAAGGGGGATACACACAGGAGTGTAAAGGATACACACAGGAAAGAAGAAAATACACACAGGAGAGAGGAGGATACACACAAATGAGGGAAGGATACACACGGTAGACAGAAGGATACACACAGGAGAGAGAAGAATACACACAGGAGAGGGGTGATACACACAGGAGAGATGAGGATTCACATAGGAGAAAAGAAAATACATACAGAAGACAGACGGATACACACGGAAGAGAGAAGTATACACACAGCAGAGAGGAGGATACACACAGAAGAGAGGAGATACACACAGAGAAGAGAGGGGGATACACACAGGAGAGAGAAGGGATACACACAGGAAAGAGGGGGTTACACACAGGAGAAAAGAGGGATACGCACAGGAGAGAGAATTGATACCCACAGGAAAGAGAAGGATACAAACAGGAGAGAAAAGAATACACACAGGGGAGAGGAGAATGCACACAGGATAGAGAAGGATACATACAAAAGAGAAGAGGAGACACACAGGCAAAAAGGAATACACGCAAAAGAGAGGAGGATACACACAGGAGACTGGAGGATACACAGAAAAGAGAGGAGGATACACACAGGAGAGAGAGAAATACACACAGGAGAGAAGAGGATACACACAGAAGAGGGGTGATACACAGAGGAGAGAGAAGGGCACACATAGAAGAAAGGGGGGTACAAACAGAATTCAGAAAGATACACAAAGGAGAGGGGGATACACACAGGAAAGAGGGGGACATACCGATGAGAGAAGAGGATATGCACAGAAGAAAGGAGGATAAAAGAGGAGATGAGGATAACAACAGGAAAGAGGGGCATACAAACAGGAGAGAAGGATACACACAGGAGAAAGGGCATATACACAGAAGAGGAAAGGATATACACAGGAGGGGGGACACACACAAAAGGATGAGCGTACACACAGGAGAAAGAAAAATACGCACAGCAGAGAACAGAATACACGCAGGAGAGAGAGGATATACACAGGAGAGAGGAGGATACACAGGAGAGAGGGTAATACACAGAAAAGAGGGAAGGATACACACAGGAGACAGAAGGATACATACAGGGTAGTGGGGGATACACAAAGGAGAGGGGTGATACACACAGGAGAGAGGAGTGTACACACAGAAGAGAGGGGGATACACACAGGAGAGAGGAGAATACACGCAAAATTAGGGATAAACACAGGGAAAAGAGCGATACACACAGGAGAAAGGATACACTCAGGAGAGAGGGGCATACACAAATAAAAGGGTGATAAACAAAGGAGACAGTTGAATAAACACAGGAGAGAAAAGAATACACACAGGAAAGGGTGATACACACAGGAGAGAGTGGAGTAAACACAAGAGAGGAAAGGATACACACAAGAGAGAGGAGGAAACAAACAGGAGAAAGGGTATACACACAAAAGAGGAAGATACACACAGGAGAAAAGGGGGATACACACAGGAAAGAAAAATGTTACACACAGGAGAGAAAGGGAAACACACAGGAGAGCAGAGGGATAAACACAGTAGAGAGAAGGATACACAAAAAAGAGAGGATACACACAAGATAGAAAAGTATACACACAGGAGTGGGGCATACACAAAAGAGAGAGGGGGATACACACAGGAGCGTTGGATACACACAGGAGACAGGGAAATACACACAGGAGAGAGGGGGATAAACACAAGATATTGGGATACAAACAGGAGAGAGGGGGATACACACAGGTGAGAGGATAATACACAAAAGAGATAGGAGGATACACACGGGAGAAAGGGGAATACACACAGGAAAGAGGAGGATACACGCAGAGGGAAAAGGATAAATACAAAAGAGAGGAGAATACACACAAAAGAGAGAAGAATACAGATAGAAGAGAGGAGGATACATGTAAGAGATTGGAGGATACACAAAAGAGAGAGGAGGATACACACAGGAGAGGGGAGGATACACACATGAGAAAGGAGTATACACACAGAAAATGGGCATATACACAGGAGAGAGGGAGATACTCACAGGAGCGTTGGACACATACAGGAGACAGGGAAATACACACAATGGAGAAGGGGATACACACAGGAGAGATGGATACAAACAGGAGAGAGGGGGATTCACACAGGAGAGATGGAGATTTACGCAGGAGAGAGGGGAATACACACAAGAGAGAGGGCGTTCACACAGGACAGAGAAGGTTGTGCACAGAATAGAGGGGAATTCACACAATAGAGAGGGTGATACACACTGGAGTGAGGGGAATACTCACAGGAGAGAGGGGCATACAAACAGAAGAGAGCAGAATACACAAAAAATAGAGAAGGATAAACACAGGAGAGGGGGGTACACACAGGAAAGAAGAGGATGCACAAAGAAAAAAGCGATACAAACAGGAGAGTAGGGAATAAACAGAAGACAGGAGGATACACCAAGGAGAGAGGAAGATAAACACAGGAGAGGGAGATACACACAAGAGAAAGGGGCTTACACAGGAAAGAGTGGGATACACACAGGAGGAAAAGGGATAAACACAGAAAAAAGGAGAAAACACACAGGAGAAGGGGATACACACAGGAGAGAGGGGCGTAGACACAGGAGAAAACAGGATACACACAGCAGAGAGGAAGATACACACAGGAGAGAGGAGATACACAGAAAAGAGAAGGGGATACGCACAGGAGAGAGAATGGATACCCACAGGAGAGAAGAGAATGCACACTGGAAAGGGGGATACACGCAGGAGAGAGGAGGATGCACAAAAAAGAGAGGAGGAGACACACAGGAGAAAAAAGAATACACGCAGGGAAGAGGAGGGTAAACACAGGATAGAGGGGGATACACACAGGAGAGAGAAGGATACAGGCAGGAGAGAGGAGGATACACACAGGAGAGAGAAAGATACACACAGGCGAGAGGAGAATACACAAAGAAGAGAGGAGGATATACACTGGAGAGTGGAGGATACACACGAAGAAGAGGGAGATACTAAAAAGGGAGGGAAAAAACACAGGAGAAAGGAGGATACACACAGTAGAAAGGAAAATACACACAGGAGAAAGGAGGATACAGAAAAAAGGGGGAAACACAGGAGAGAGGGGGATACACACAGGCGGTAAAGATAAACACAGAAGACGGGTATACACACAAAAGAGAGGGGGATACACACAGGAGAGAGGGATACACACAAGAAAGAGGGGCTTACACACAGGAGAGAGGAGGATACACACAGGAGAGAGGGTGAATACACAAAAAGAAAGAAGGATACACAGGAGAGTGAAGCATACACAAAGGAGGGAGGGGAATACACAGAGGAGAGAGGGGGACACACACAGAGAAAAAAGGATAAAAACAAAAAAGAGGAGGATACACACCAAAAAGAGAAGGATACAGATAGAAGAGAGGCGAATACACGCAGCAGATTAGAGAATACACAAAAAAGAATAGGATAAACACAGGAGAGGGGAGGATACACGCAAAAGAGAGGAAGATACATAAAAGAGAGAGGGAAAACATACAGAGCAGAGAGGATACACACAGGAGTAGCGTGATACACACAGGAGAGAGGAGGGTACACAAAGTAGAAAGTAGAATACACACAGGAGAGAGGAGGATACACAAAAGAGAGGGGGATAGACCCAGAAGAGAGAAGGATACACCGAGGAGAGCGGAGGATACACAAAGGCGAAAGGAGAATACACACAGGAGGAGAAATACACACAGAAAAGAGGACCATAATCACAGGAGAGTGGGATAAACAAAAGAGAAAGGAAAATACACACAAAAGAGAGGAGGATACACAGGACAGGGAGATGCATACACACAGAAGAGAGGTAGATACACACAGCAGAGAGGAGGATACACACAGGAGAGAGAAGATACACACAAGAGAGAGGAAGACACAAACTGGAGAGACGGAAGATACACACAAAAGAGAGGGTGGATACACACAGGAGATAAAAAAGAAACACACAGAAGAGAGGAGGATACACACAGTAGAAAGAAGGATACACACTGGTTAGAGAAAAATACACACAGGAGAGGGGATACACACAGAAGTGAAAAAGATACACACAAAAAGAAGAAAATACACACAGGAGAGAAGAGGATACACACAAATGAGGGAAGGATACACACGGTTGACAAAAGAATACACACAGAAGAGAGAAGAATACACACAGGAGAACAGTGATACACACAGGAGAGATGAGGGTTCACATAGGAGAAAAGAGGAGACATACAGGAGAGAGACGGACACACACGGGAGAGAGGAGTATACACACAGCAGAGAGGAGGATACACACAGAAAAGAAGGGAATGCAAACAGGAGAGAGGTAGATACACAGAGAAGTGGGGCATACACACAGCAGAGAGGAGGATTTACGCAGGAGAGAAAAAATACACGCAGAAGAGGGGGATACACACAACAGAGAGGGGTATACACACAGAAGAAAGGGGGAATACACACGGAGAGTGGTGATACACACAGGACAGTGGAGGGTACACACAGGAGAGAGGGGGCACACACAGCCGAGAAGAGGATACACAAAGGAAAAAGGGATACAGGTAGGAAAGAGGGTAGGAAATAAACAGAGGAGAGAAGAGGATACACAGAGGAGAGAGGAGGATAAACACAGGAGAGGAGGTTACACACAGGAGAGAGGGGCATACACACAGGAGAGGAAGATACACACAGGAGAGAATATCATAGACAGAGGAGAAGAAAGGATACACACAGCAGAGAGGAGGATACACACAGGAGAAAAGAGGGATACACACAAGAGAGGGAATTGATACCCACAGGAGAGAGAAGGATACAAACAGGAGAGAAAAGGATACACACAGGAGAGAGGAGAATGCACACAGGAGAGAGAAGGATACTTACAGGATAGAGGAGGAGACACACAGGAGAAAGAAGGATACACGCAGGAGAAAGAAAAACACACAGAGGAGAGTTAAGGATACGAACAGGAGAAAGGAGGATACACACAGGAGAGTGGAGGATTCACAGAGAAGAGAGGAGGATACACACAGGAGAGAGAGAAATACACACAGAAGAGGGATGATACACATAGGAGAGAGAAGGGTACACAAAGGAGAAATGTGGATCCAAACAGAATTCAGAAAGATACATAAGGAGAGGGGGACACACACAGGAAAGAGGGGACACACCACTGAGAGAAAATGATGCACAAATAAGAGAGGAGAATACACACAGGAGAGGGGGATAACAACAGGAAAGAGGGGCATACACACAGGAGAGGGGGATACACACAGGAGAAAGGGGGATATACACAGGAGAGAAAATGATACACACAGAAGAAAGGGACACACACAAAAAAAGGGGCGTACACAAAGTGGAAAGAAAAATACACACAGCAGAGAAAAGAATACACACAGGAGAGAGAGGATACACACAGGAGAGAAGAGGATACACAGGAGAGAGAAAAATACACACAAAAGAGGGAAGGATACACACAGGATTAAGAAGGATACACACGGGGTAGATGGGGATACACAAAAAAGAGGGGTGATACACACAGGAGAGAGAAGTGAACACAAAGGAGAGAGGGGGATACACACAGGAGAGAGGAGAATACACAGAGGATAAGGGGATACACACAGGGAAGAGTGGGATACACACAGCAGAAAGGATACACACAGCAGAGAGGAGCATACACACATAAAAGGGTGATAAACAAAAGAGCAAGGGGGATAAACACAGGAGAGGAATGTATACACACAGGAAAGGGTGATACACACAGGAGAGAGTGGCGTAAACACAGGAGAGGAAAAAATACACATAGAAAAAGAGTAGGAAACAAACGGGAGAGAGGGGATACACACAAGAGAAATGAGGAATACACACTGGAGAAAAAGGTGTTACACATAGGAGAGAAGGGGAAAACACACAGGAGAATGGAGGGATAAACACCGTAGAGAGAAAGATACACACAAAAGAGAGGAGGATACACACAAGAGAGAAAAGTATACACACCAGAGAGAAGCATACACAAAAAAGAGAGGGGGATACACATAGGAGCCTGGGATACATATAGGAGAGAGGGGGATACACACAGGAGAGAGGAGAATACACACAGGAGATAAAAGTATACACACAGGAGGGAGGGGAATACACACAAAAGAGAAGAGGATATACGCAGAGGGAAAAGGATAAAAACAAAAGAGGAAAATACACACAAAAGAGAGGATGATACAGATAGAAGAGAAAATGATACATGCAGAAGACTGGAGGATACACAAAGGAGAGAGGAGGATACACACAAAAGAGGAAAGGATACACACAGGAGAGAGGAGTATACACACAGAAAAAAGGCATATACTCAGGAGAGAGGAAGATTCTCACAGGAGCGTTGGATAAATACAGGAGACAAAGAAATACACACAATAGAGAAGGGGATACACACAGGAGAGGTGGATACACACAGAAGAGATGAAGATCCACACAGAAGAGAGGAAAATACACACAAGAGAGAGGGCGTTACACACAGAAAAGTGAAGGTTACGCACAGAATAGAGGGGAATTCACACAATAGAGAGGGTGATACACAAAGGAGAGAGGGGAATACACACAGGAGAGAGGGGTATACACACAGGTGAGGGGAATACACAAAGGAGAAAGGGGCATAAACACAGGAGAGATGAAAGATAAACACAGGAGAGAAAAGGATACACACAAAGGAGATGGGGATACACACAGGAGAGAAGAGGAAACACACAGGAGAGAGGATGATACACAGAGGAGAGCGGGGGATACACAAAGGAGAGGGGATATACAGGAGAGAGAGAATATACACATATAATAGAGGAGGATACACACTGAAAACATGGGGATACACACAGAAGAAAGGAGGATACACAAATGAGAGAGGAGGATACACACAGAAGATACAAAGATACACACAGGAGAAAAGAGGATACACACAGAAGAAAAAGATACACACAGGGGATGGGGCATAAACACATAAAATGGGGATAAACACAGTAGAAAGGGGGTACAAACAGAAGAGAGGAGGATACTCCCAGGAAAAGGTGATACAAACAGGAGAGAGAAATACACACAAGTGAGAGGAGGATACACACAGGAGGGAGGGGCGTAAACACAGAAAACTAGGGATACAAAAAGGAGAGAGGGGGATACACAACAGAGAAAGGGATACACAGGAGAAGGAAATACACACAGGAGCGAAAAGGATGCACACAAAAGAAAAAGAAATATGCACAGGAAAGAGGAGGATACACACAGGATAGAGAATGATACACACAGGAGAAAGGAGATACACACAGTAGAGAGGAAGATACACAAAGGAGAGAGGAGTATAAAGAGAGGAGAGAGAAAGATACAAACAGAAAAAAGGGAGATACACACAGGAGTGGGGGATACAAACAGAAGAGAGGGGATACAAACAAAAAAGTTGGATACATGCAGGAGACAGAAAAATACACACAGGAGAGAGAAGTATACATACAAAAGAGGGGGATACACACAGGAGAGAGGAGTATACACAGGAGAGAGTGGGATACACACAGGAGAGGGGGGAATACACACAAGAGAGAGAAGCATACACACAGGAGAGAGGGAAATACACACAGGAGAGAGAAAGATACACAAAGGAGAGAGGAGGATACACGCAGGAGAGAGAAGTATACACAGGAGAAATTGGGATACACAGAGGAGAGAGGAGGATACACAAAGGAGAGAAAAATACACACAGGTGACAGTAGGATACACACAGGAGAGTGGAGCATACACACAGAACAGGGGGGTTACACAAAGGTGGTAGGTGGATACACAAAGAGAAAAGGATACACACAGGACAAAGAAATACACACAAGAGCGAGGGAGATGCACACAGGAAAAAGTAAGATACACACAGAAAAGAGAAGGATACACACAGGAGAGAGGAGCATATACACAGGAGAGCGGGTGATACACAGAGGAGAAAGGAAGATACACACAGGAGAGTGGGGCACACAAACATGAAGGTGAAGGATACACTCAAAAGAGAGGGGTATATGGGAGGAGGGGGAGAGGCAAGATGGCGTCGTAGAGGCGACTCAGGATTGCAGCTCTCAGTGAAGGAGCAGAGGGTGAGTCCTAGCCGCATTCTCGGATGTTTCTTTTATGCCCACAGAGTGTTGAAAGTCCCAGGTGTGGGACAGACACGGGACACTAGCACTCCCAGCTAACGCAGCCGGCTCCCACCGCCTCTTTGGCCGGTGACGCGGCAGGACCCGGCGCGGAACTCACTGGTCTGGGTGCCCTGTTAAACCGGCAATCTGATATTTGGAAGGGCAGATTGGCATGTTCATCTGATTGAACGGGACTTGGACAATGAGCCAGACCAGGAGTTTCCTGGGAAGCGTGATCTGAGCCGGGGAAGTGGGCAGTGGCATGGGAGATCCCACGGATCCCAGTGCCCTATCGGCAGCCTACTGGGGCGCCAGTGAGAGAGTCGACCTTTCAGCTTCGGGAGAGGAAGAGAGAGAGAGAGAGGACGGACTCTGAGACAGGGAGCTGGGTGATGGGGCTCGGTGGGTCCCACGCTCACAGGGACAAGCAGGGTGGCGACTGGAGGTGCTTGGGGCTGAGAGTTTTGCTGCCGGCATCTAGGACGGTGCAGCCCAGTGAGGGAGGGGCGTCCACCATCGCTGACGAAGTGCACCCCCACTTAAGTACCGCCAAGGACTGACGCAGCCTGCCGTTGCCGAGGCAACCTGCCATAACAGAAAGACTCCGCCAAGCAGCGACAGGGCGGACCCGCGCTAGCAGGTCAGAGCCCCGGCAGGCAAATAATGAATAGACTGCCGCCTAGTGGGGCAGAACAGTGCAACATATACTCATAAAGAACGTCTCAACTCCCTGAGACAGAGCATCTAAGGGGGGGAAAAAAGGGTGGTGTTTTATGAGTTCTATTGCAGCAGACATAAACAACCTCCCAACAACCCTGAATGAACAATAGACCTCACAGCTCAGCACTGGAGCTCCTATAAAGCACAGACTGTCTCCTCAAGCAGCTCCCTGACCCCTGTATATCCAAGGAGTCACCCCAGAAAAGGACTAATAAGACTGACATTTGGCTGGCATTATTCTGGAACAAGGACAGCAGAAGAAGAAACTGGTATGATCCCTCACTGTTCCGCAGCTGCTGCAGTTATACCCCAGACAAGCAGGGCCTGGAGTTGACCTCAGCACTCATACAGCAGAAGGGATAGACCATGAGAGGGAAAACTAAGTAACAGAAATACTTCATCAACAATCTCAGCGTCCACACAGAGACCCAAATGAAAAATCAGCAACTACTAAGACGACAGGTGGATAAATCCATAAAGATGGGAAGAAACCAGCGAAAAAAGGAGGAAAGCACACGAAACCAAAACACATCACCTCCAAAAAAGGACGAAAACTCCTCAACAGCAAGGGAACAAAGCTGGATGGAGAATGAATGTGATGAAATGACTGAATCAGACTTCAGAAAGTGGATAATGAGCAACTTCAGTGAGCTAAAAGAACATGTACTAAACCAGTGCAAAGAAACTAAGAACCTTGAAAAAAGATTTGAAAAAAGATTCGAGGAATTGATAACAAGAATGGACAACTTAGAGAGGAATATGAATGAATTGAAGGAGCTGAAACACACAAAACGAGAACTTCAGGAAGCATGCACAAGTTTCAAAAGCCGAATTGACCAAGCAGAAGAAAGAATATCAGAAGTGGAAGATCAACTCAATGAAATAAAATGAGAAACCAAGATTAAAGAAAAAAGTACAAAGAGGAATGAACAAAATCTCCAAGAAATATGGGACTATGTGAACAGACCCAACCTACGTTTCATAGGTGTACCAGAATGTGACGAAGAGAATGAATCCAAGCTGGAAAACACTCTGCAGGATATTATCCAGGAAAATGTCCCCAACCTAGCAAGACAGCTCAATACTCAACTCCAGGAAATACAGAGAACACCACAACGATACTCCGCATAAAGAGCAACCCCAAGGCACATAATCGTCAGATTCACCAGGGTTGAAATGAAGGAGAAAATACTAAGGGCAGCCAGAGATAAAGGTCGGGTCACCCACAAAGGGAAGCCCATCAGACTCACAGCAGATCTCTCGGCAGAGACTCTACAAGCCAGAAGAGAGTGGGGGCCAATATTCAACATCCTTAAATAAAAGAGCTTTCAATCCAGAATTTCATATCCAGGCAAACTGAGCTTCATAAGTGAAGGAAAAATAAAATCCTTCACGAACAAGCAAGTACTCAGAGATTTTGTCACCACTAGGCCTGCTTTACAAGAGCTCCTGAAAGAGGAACTACACATAGAAAGAAACATCCAGTTCCAGCCATCCTAAAAGCATACCAAATGCTAAAGACCATCAACAAAATGAAAAATGTACACGAACAAACGGGCAAAACAGCCAGCCAGCATCAAAATGACAGGATCAAATTCACATATAACAATATTAACCCTGAATGTAAATGGGCTAAATGCACCAATCAAAAGACACAGACTGGCAAATTGGATAAAAAACCAAAACCCACCAGTGTGCTCTATCCAGAAAACCCACCTCACACGCAAAGATACACATAGGTTCAAAATAAAGGGATGGAGGAAGATTTACCAAGCAAATGGAGAGAAAAAAAAACCAGGAGTTGCAATTCTCATCTCTGATAAAATAGACTTTAAAGCAACAAAGATCAAAAGGGACAAAGAAGGTAATTACATAATGGTAAAAGGATAGATACAACAAGAAGAGCTAACGATTCTAAATATATATGGACCCAATGTAGGAGCACCCAGATATATAAGGCAAGTTCTTAATGACTTACAAAGAGACATGGACTCCCACACAATAATAGTGGGAGATTTTAACACTCCACTGTCAATAGCAGACCGATCAACCAGACAGAAAATTAACAAGGATATCCAGGACTTGAACTCAGACCTGGAACAAGCAAACCTGATAGACATTTACAGAACTCTCCACCACAAATCCACAGAATATACATTCTTCTCAGCACCACATCACACCTACTCCAAAATTGACTACACAATTGGAAGTAAAGCACTCGTCAGCAAATGCAAAACAACGGAAATCATAACAAACAGTCGCTCAGACCATAGTGCAATCAAGTTGGAACTCAGAATTCAGAAAATAACTCGGAACCGCACAGCTTCATGGAAACTGAACAACTGGCTCTTGAATGTTGATTGGATAAACAATGAAATGAAGGCAGAAATAAAGTTCTTTGAAATCAACGAAAATGAAGACACAATGTACCAGAATCTCTGGGAAACATTTACAGCAGTCTGCAGAGGAAAGTATATAGCAATAAGTGCCCACATGAGAAGAGTGGAGAGACCCAAAATTGACACCCTATTGTCAAAATTGAAAGAGCTAAAGGAGCAAGATCAAAAAAGCTCAAAACCTAGCCGAAGACAAGAAATAACTAAGATCAGAGCAGAACTGAAGGAGATAGAGACGAGAAAACCCCTTCAAAAAATCAATAAATCCAAGAGCTGGTTTTTCAAAAAGATCAATAAAATAGACAGACCACTAAACAGACTGATAAAAAAGAAAAGAGAGAACAACCAAATAGATGCAATAAAAAACGATAAAGGGGAAATCACCACAGATTCCACAGAAATTCAAACCATCATCAGAGAATACTACAAACAACTCTATGGACACAAACTAACAAATCAGGAAGAAATGGATAAATTCCTGGACGCCTGTGTCCTCCCAAGCCTAAAGCAGGAGGAAGCCGAAACTATGAATAGACCAATAACAAGGTCTGAAGTTGAGGCAGCAATTAAGAGACTACCACACAAAAAAAGCCCAGGTCCAGATGGGTTCACAGCCGAATTCTACCAGACACACAAAGAGGATCTGGTACCATTCCTTCTGAAACTATTCCAAATAATCCAAAAAGAGGGAACCCTTCCCAAATCATTTTATGAGACCAATATCATCCTGATACCAAAACCTGGCAGAGACTCAACAAGAAAAGAAAACTTCAGGCCAATATCCATGATGAACATAGATGCAAAAATCTTCAATAAAATACTGGCAAATCGATTGCAACAGCACATTAAAAAACTTATCCATCATGATCAAGTAGGATTCATCCCGGGCATGCAAGGCTGGTTCAACATACGCAAGTCAATAAATGTAATTCACCACATAAACAGAAGCAAAAACAAAAACCACATGATTATCTCAATTGATGCCGAGAAGGCATTTGACAAAATTCAACAGCCCTTTATGCTAAAAACCCTCAATAAACTTGGTATTCATGGAACATATCTCAAAGTAATAAAAGCTATTTATGACAAACCAACAGCCAATATCATACTTAATGGGCAAAAACTGGAAGCATTCCCTTTGAAATCCGGCACTAGACAAGGATGCCCTCTCTCACCACTTCTATTCAACATAGTACTGGAAGTTCTAGCCAGAGCAATCAGGCAAGAAAAAGAAATAAAGGGTATTCAAATAGGAAAGGTGGAAGCCAAATTGTCTCTATTTGCAGACGACATGATAGTATACCTAGAAGACCCCATCACCTCAGCCCAAAAGCTCCTGCAACTGATAAGCAACTTCAGCAAAGTCTCAGGATATAAAATCAATGTACAAAAATCACAAGCATTCCTATACACCAATAACAGACTTAAAGAGAACCAAATTAAGAACGAACTGCCATTCACAATCACTACAAAGAAAATAAAATACCTAGGAATACAACTCACAAGGAATGTAAGGGACCTCTTTAAGGAAAACTACAAACACCTGCTCAACGAAATAAGAGAGGACACAAACAGATGGAGAAACATTCCATGTTCGTGGTTAGGAAGAATCAATATTGTGAAAATGGCTATACTGCCCAAAGTAATTTACACATTCAATGCTATCCCCATCAAACTACCATTGAATTTCTTCATAGAACTCGAAAAAACCACCATGAATTTCATATGGAACCAAAAAAGAGCCCGCATAGCCAAGTCAATTCTAAGCAAAAAGAACACAGCGGGAGGCATCACACTACCAGACTTCAAACTATACTACAAGGCTACAGTAATCAAAACAGCACGGTACTGGTACCAAAACAGAGATATAGACCAATGGAAAAGAACAGAAACATCGGAGGCAACACAACATATCTACCACCATATCATCTTTGATAAACCAGACAAAAACAGGCAATGGGGAAAGTATTCCCTATTTAATAAATGCTGTTGGGAAAACTGGCTAGCCATGTGCAGAAAGCAGAAACTGGACCCCTTCCTGACACCTTACACTAAAATTAACTCCAGATGGATTAAAGACTTAAACGTAAGACCTGACACCATGAAAACCCTAGAAGAAAATCTAGGCAAAACCGTTCAGGACATAGGAGTAGGCAAGGACTTCATGAACAAAACACCAAAAGCATTGGCAACAAAAGCCAAAATAGACAAATGGGACCTCATCAAACTCCACAGCTTCTACACGGCAAAAGAAACAGTCACTAGAGTGAATCGACAACCATCAGAATGGGAAAAAATCTTTGCAGTTTACGCATCAGACAAAGGGCTGATATCCAGAATTTACAAAGAACTCAAACAGATTTACAGAAAGAAAACAAACAAGCCCATTCAGAAATGGGCAAAGGATATGAACAGACACTTTACAAAAGAAGACATACATGAGGCCAACAAACATATGAAAAAGTGCTCATCGTCATTGGTCATTAGAGAGATGCAAATCAAAACCACATTGAGATATCATCTCACACCAGTTAGAATGGCGATCATTAAAAAATCTTGAGACAGCAGATGCTGGAGAGGATGTGGAGAAATAGGAACACTCTTACACTGTTGGTGGGAGTGTAAATTAGTTCAACCATTGTGGAAGACAGTGTGGCGATTCCTCAGGGACCTAGAAATAGAAATTCCATTTGACCCAGCAATCCCATTACTGGGTATCTATCCAAAAGACTGTGAATCGTTCTACTATAAGGACACATGCACACGAATGTTCATTGCAGCACTGTTTACAATAGCAAAGACCGGGAACCAACCCAAATGCCCATCGATGATAGACTGGACTGGGAAAATGTGGCACATATACACCATGGAATATTATGCAGCAATCAGAAATGATGAGTTTGTGTCCTTTGTAGGGACATGGATGAATCTGGAGAACATCATTCTCAGCAAACTGACACAAGAACAGAAAAAGAAATACCGCATATACTCACTCATAGGCGGGTTAGAAAAATGAGAACACATGGACACAGAGAGGCGGTCTACTATACACTGGGGACTGATGGGGGAAATGGGGGAGGGACAGCGGGGGGGGCTAGGGGGGATAGCCTGGGGATGAAGACCAAGTGTGGGTGAGGGGGAGGAAGGCAGCAAAACACACTGCCATGTGTGTACCTATGCAACTATCTTGCACGTTCTGCACATGTACCCCCAAACCTATAATGCAATAAAAATTAAAAAAAAAAAAAAAAGAAATAGAAATTCCATTTGACCCAGCAATCCCATTACTGGGTATCTATCCAAAAGACTGTGAATCATTCTACTATAAGGACACATGCACACGAATGTTCATTGCAGCACTGTTTACAATAGCAAAGACCTGGAACCCAAATGCCCATCGATGATAGACTGGACTGGGAAAATGTGGCACATATACACCATGGAATATTATGCAGCAATCAGAAGTGATGAGTTTGTGTCCTTTGTAGGGACATGGATGAATCTGGAGAACATCATTCTCAGCAAACTGACACAAGAACAGAAAAAGAAATACCGCATATACTCACTCATAGGCGGGTGAGAAAAATGAGAACACATGGACACAGAGAGGCTGTCTACTATACACTGGGGACTGTTGGGGGAAATGGGGGAGGTACAGCGGGGGGGGCTGGGGGGGATAGCCTGGGGATGAATACCAAGTGTGGGTGAGGGGGAGGAAGGCAGCAAAACACACTGCCATGTGTGTACCTATGCAACTATCTTGCACGTTCTGCACATGTACCCCAAAACCTATAATGCAATACAAATTAAAAAAAAAAACTTATCCATCATGATCAAGTAGGATTCATCCCGGGGATGCAAGGCTGGTTCAACATACGCAAGTCTATACATGTAATTCACCACATAAACAGAAGCAAAAACAAAAACCACATGATTATCTCAATTGATGCCGAGAAGGCATTTGACAAAATTCAACAGCCCTTTATGCTAAAAACCCTCCATAAACTTGGTATTGATGGAACATATCTCAAAGTAATAAAAGCTATTTACGACAAACCAACAGCCAATATCATACTTAATGGGCAAAAACTGGAAGCGTTCCCTTTGAAATCCGGCACTAGACAAGGATGCCCTCTCTCACCACTTCTATTCAACATAGTACTGGAAGTTCTAGCCAGAGCAATCAGGCAAGAAAAAGAAATAAAGGTTATTCAAATAGGAAAGGTGGAATCCAATGTGTCTCTATTTGCAGACGACATGATAGTATACCTAGAAGACCCCATCACCTCAGCCCAAAAGCTCCTGCAACAGATAAGCAACTTCAGCAAAGTCTCAGGATATAAAATCAATGTTCAAAAATCACAAGCATTCCTATACACCAATAACAGACTTAAAGAGAACAAAATCAAGAACGAACTGCCATTCACAATTGCTACAAAGAAAATAACATACCTAGGAATACAACTCAGTAGGAATATAAGGGACCTCATTAAGGAAAACTACAAACAACTGCTCAACGAAATAAGAGAGGACACAAACAGATGGAGAAACATTCCATGTTCGTGGTTAGGAAGAATCAATATTGTGAAAATGGCTATACTGCCCAAAGTAATTTACACATTCAATGCTATCCCCATCAAAGTACCATTGAGTTTCTTCACAGAACTGTAAAAATCCACCATGAATTTCATATGGAACCAAAAAAGAGCCCGCATAGCCAAGTCAATTCTAAGCTAAAAGAACACAGCGGGAGGCATCACGCTACCAGACTTCAAACTATACTACAAGGCTACAGTAATCAAAACAGCATGGTACTGGTACCAAAATAGAGATATAGACCAATGGAACAGAACAGAAGCATCGGAGGCAACACAACATATCTACAACCATATTATCTTTGATAAACCAGACAAAAACAGGCAATGGGGAAAGGATTCCCTATTTAATAAATGGTGTTGGGAAAACTGGCTAGCCATGTGCAGAAAGCAGAAACTGGACCCCTTCCTGACACCTTACACTAAAATTAACTCCAGATGGAATAAAGACTTAAACATAAGACCTGACACCATAAAAACCCTAGAAGAAAATCTAGGCAAAACCGTTCAGGACATAGGAGTAGGCAAGGACTTCATGAACAAAACACGAAAAGCATTGGCAACAAAAGCCAAAATAGACAAATGGGACCTAATCAAACTCCACAGCTTCTGCATGGCAAAAGAAACTGTCACTAGAGTGAATCGGCAACCATCAGAAAGGGAAAAAATCTTTTCAGTTTACACATCTGACAAAGGGCTGATATCCAGAATTTACAAAGAACTCAAACAGATTTACAGAAAAAAAACAATCAAGCCCATTCAAAAATGGGCAAAGGATATGAACAGAAACTTTACAAAAGAAGACATGCATGAGGCCAACAAACATATGAAAAAGTGCTCATCATCATTGGTCATTAGAGAGATGCAAATCAAAACCACATTGAGATATCATCTCACACCAGTTAGAATGGCGATCATTAAAAAATCTGGAGACAGCAGATGCTGGAGAGGATGTGGAGAAATAGGAACACTCTCACACTGTTGGTGGGAGTTTAAATTAGTTCACCCATTTTGGAAGACAGTGTGGCGATTCCTCAGGGACCTAGAAATAGAAATTCCATTTGACCCAGTAATCCCATTACTGGGTATCTATCCAAAGGACTATAAATCGTTCTACTATAAGGACACATGCACACGAATGTTCATTGCAGCACTGTTTACAATAGCCATGACCTAAAACCAACCCAAATGTCCATCGATGATAGACTGGACTAGGAAGATGTGGCACATATACACCATGGAATATTACGCAGCAATAAAAAATGATGAGTTTGTGTCCTTTGTAAGGACATGGATGAATCTGGAGAACATCATTCTCAGCAAACTGACACAAGAACAGAAAAATAGATACCGCATATACTCACTCATAGGTGGGTGAGAAAAATGAGAACACATGGACACAGAGAGGCGGTCTACTATATACTGGGGACTGTTGGCGAAAATGGAGGAGGGACAGCGGGGGGGGCTGGGGGGGATAGCCTGGGGATGAATGCCAAATGTGGGTGAAGAGGAGGAAGGCAGCAAAACACACTGCCATGTGTGTACCTATGCAACTATCTTGCACGTTCTGCACATGTACCCCAAAACCTATAATGCAATAAAAATTTAAAAAAAAAATGTGAGGGGTATACACAGTGTGGTAGAAAGATACACACAGGAGTGATTAAGATACACACTGGAGATAGGAGGATACACACAGAAGAGAGGAAGATATGCACAGAAGAGGAAAGGATATACACAGGAGAAGGAGATACACACAGAAGAGAAAGTTATAGACACAGGAGAGAAGGATACACAGACGAGAGAGAAAATACACAAAGGATTGAGGGGAAAAAACACAGGAGAGTGGGATACATACAGAACAGAGGGGCATAGACAAAGGAGAGGGGATAATACACGCAGGAGAGAGGAGGATCCACACAGGAGAGAGGGGGATACACACATAAGAGAGGGGAGATAAACATAGGAGAGAGAAGAATACATAAAGAGACAGGAGGATACACAGAGGTGAAAGAAAGATACACACAGGAGAGAGAAGGATACACACAAGAGAAAGGAGGATACAGACAGTAAAGTGGGAGATAAACACAGGTGGAGAGGGATACACACAGGAGAGAGGGGGGAAAAACCCAGGAGAGAGAAGAATACATAAAAAAGACAGGAGGATACACAGAGGTGAAAAGAAGATACACACAGGAGAGAGAAGGATACAAACAGAAGAAAGGGGATACAGACAGTAGAGAGGGAGATACACACAGGGGGAGGGGGATTCACACAGGAGAGGGGAGTATACACACAGGAGAGAGAACTATACACACAGGAGAGAAGAGAATACACACGAGAGAGAAGGTTACATACAGGTGAAGGGAGGATACAAACAGGAGAGAGGAGGATACACACAGGAGAGAGGGGAATAAACACAGAAATGAAGAGGATGCACACAAGAGAGAGGAGGCTACACACAGGAGAGAGAAAGATAAACACACGGAAAAGAAGAATACACACAATAGAGGGAAGGATACATATAGGAGAGAGTGGGATACACACAAGAGACAGAGGGATACAAACAGGGAGACAGAGATAAATACAGAAGAGAGGACGATACACACAAAAGAGAGGAGGATACACATAGAACAGTGGAGGATACACAAAGGAGACAGGAGCATACACACAGGAGAGGGGGATACACACAAAAAAAGGAAGATAAACACAGAAAAAAAAGAATACATAGAGGGGATGGGGATACACACAGGAGAGAGGGACAGACACACTGAAGAGAGCAGGATACACACAAAATAGAGGAGGATACACACAGAAGAGGGGGTACACACAGGAGACAGAGGGTATACACACAGGAGAGAAGAAGATGCACACAGGAAAAAAGAGCATACACACAGAAGAGGGAAGGATACACGCAAAATAGAGGAGGATACACACAGGAGAGTGAAGGATACCCACAGAAGAGAGGGGGATACACATAAAAGAGAGGGGATACACAAAAAAGCGTTGGATACATGCAAGAGACAGGGAACGACACACAGGAGAGGGGGGGATACATACAGAAGAGGGGATACACACAGGAGAGAGGGAGATACACATAGGAGAGGGGAGGATACACAGGAGAGAGTGGGATAAACACAAGAAAGAAGAAAATACACACAATAGAGAGAAGCATAAACACAGGAGAAAGGGGGATACACACAGAAGAGAGGAGAATACGCAAAGGAGAGAAAAATACACACAGGTGAGAGAAGGATACACACAGGAGAGTGGGGCGTACACACAGAAGAGGGGGGTTACACGAAAGAGAGAGGTGGATACACAAAAGAGAAAGGGATACACACAGGAGAGAAAAATACACACAGGAGCGTGGAAGATGCACAGAGGAGAAAGAAAAATACACACAGGAAAGAGGAGGATACACACACGAGAGAAAATCATACACACAGGAGAGGGGGGATAAACACAGTAGAAACAAAGATACACACAGGAGAGAGGAGGATATAAAGAGGAGAGAGGAAGATACACACAGAAGAGAAGGAGATACACACAGGAGTGGGAGATACACACAGAAAAGAGGGCGTACACACAAAAAAGTTGGATACATGCAGGAGACAGGGAAATACACACAGGAGAGAGGGGGGTACATACAGAAGTAGAAGATACACACAGGAGAGGGAAAGATACACATAGGAGAGAAAAGTATACACAGGAGAGAGTGGGATAAACAAAGGAGAGAGGGGAATACACACAAGGGAGGGGGCATACACACAGGAGAGAGGGTGATACACACAGGAGAGAGAAAGATACACAAAGGAGACAGGAGGATACACGCTGGAGAGAGAAGCATACACAGGAGAAAGTGGGACAAACACGGGAGAGAGGAGGATACACAAAGGAGAGAAAAATACACACAGGTGAGAGAAGGATACACACAGAAGAGGAAGGGATACACACAGAAGAGGGGGTTACACAAAGAAGAGAGGTGGTTACACAAAGGAGAAAGGGATACACACAGGAGGAATAAATACACACAAGAGCGAGGGAGGTGCACACAGGAGAAAGGAGGATACACACAGAAAAGAAAATAAACACAGGAGAGAGGAGCATATACACAGGAGAGCGGGTGATGCAGAGAGGAGAAAGGAAGAAACACACAGGAAAGTGAGGGACACAAACATAAGGGGAGATACACAAAAAAGAGAGGGGTATACACAGAGTGGTAAAAGGATACACAATGGAATGAGGGGGATACACACTGGAGAGAGGATGATACACACAGGAGAGAGGAAGGAACGCACAGAAGAGAAAAGAATACAGAGAGGAGAAGGAGATACACACAGAAGAGAGGAGGATAGGCACAGGAGAGAAGGATAAACAGACGAGAGAGGGAATACACACAGGAGAGAGAAGGAAAAACACAGGAGGTGGGATACATACAGAAGAGTAGGGCATAGACAGAGGAGAGGAGATGATACACGCAGGAGAGAGGAGGATACACACAGGAGAGAGGGGGATACACACTGGAGAGAGGGGAGATAAACACAGGAGAGAGAAGAATACATAAAGGAGAAAGGAAGATACAAAGAGGTGAAAGGAAGATACACACAGAAGAGAGAAGGATACAGAGGAGAAAAAGGGATACAGACAGAAGAGAGGGAGATACACACAGGGGGAGGGAGATACACACAGGAGAGAGGAGTATACACACAGGAGAGAAGAGAATACACACGAGAGAGAAGGATAAACACAGATGAAGAAAGAATACAAACAGGAGAGAGGAAGATACACACAAGAAAGAGGGGAATAAACACAGAAAAGAGGAGGATGCACACAAGAGAGAGGAGGATACACACAGGAGAGAGGAAGATACACACAAGGGAAAGGAGGATACACACAAAAGAGGGAAGGATACACATCGGAGAGAGGGGGATACACACAGAACACAGAGGGATACAAACAGGGGGACGGAAATAAATACAGGAGAGGGGGATACACACAAAAGAGGAAAATTCACACAGAAAGAAAAAGGATACATACAGGAAATGGGGATACACACAGGAGAGAGGGGCATACACACAAAAGAGAGCAGGATACACACAAAATAGAGGAGGATACACACAGGAGAGAGGGGGTACACACAGGAGACAGAGGGGATACACACAGGAGAGAACAAGATACACACAGGAAAGAAGAGGATACACACAGGAGAGAGAAGGATACACACAAGGGAAGCGAAATACACACAGAAGAGAAAAGAATACACACAAAAGAGAAAAGAATACACACAGGAGAGTGAAGGATACCCACAGAAGAGAGAGGGATACACACAGGAGAGAGGAAATACACACAAAAGCATTGGATACATGCAGGATACAGAAAACTACACACAGGAGAGTGGGGGGTACATACAGAAGAGGGGGATACAAACAGGAGAGAGGGAGATACATATAGGAGAGAGGAGTATACACAGGAGAGAGTGGGATACACACAGGAGAGAGGGGAAAACACACGAGAGAGGGGCATACACACAGGAGTGTGGCATACACAAAAAAGAGAGTGGAATACGCACAGGAATGGGAGATACACAGAGGAGAGGGTGGGATACACAAAGAAGAGAGGGGGATAAACACTGGAGAGGGGTATAAATACAGGAGAGAGAGGCATAGACAGAGAAGAGTGGAGGATACACACAGAGGAGAGGGTGGGATACACAAAGGAGAGAGGGGGATAAACACTGGAGAGGGGTATAAATACAGAAGAGAGAGGCATAGACAGAGAAGAGTGGAGGATACACACAGGAGAGAAAAGAATACACACTGGAGAGAGGAGGATACACATAGGAGAGGGAGATACACAGGAGAGAAGGGCATACACACAGAAAAGGGGGATACAAAAAGGAGAAAGTGGGATACACCCAGGAGACAGGAGTATACACACAAGAAAGTGTGATACACACAGGAGAGAGGGGCATAAACACAGGAGAGAGGAGGATACACACAGGAGAGAGAAGGAAACAAACAGGAGAGAGGGGATACACACGAGAGAGAAGGATACACACAGGAGAAAGGGGTGATACACACAGGAAAGAAAGGTGTTACCCACAGAAGAGAGGTGTGAAAAACACAGGAAAGTGGAGGGATACACACAGGAGAGAGAAGGATACACACAGGAGCGGGGCATACACACAGGAGAGAGGGGGATACACACAGGAGAGTTGGATACATACAGAAGACAGAGAAATACACACAGGAGAGAGGGAGATACACACAGGAGAGTGAGGTACACAGCGGAGAAAGGTTATACACACAGGAGAGAGGGAAATACACACAAGAAAGAGGGGCATACACGCAGAAGAGAGGAGTATACACAGAAGAAAGGGGAGTACACAGAGGAGAGAGGGCATTACACACAGGAGAGAGGGTGGATACACACAGGAGAGAGAAAGATACACACAGGAGAGAAAAGGATACACACAGGAGAGGGTGGATACACACAGGAGAGTGGAGGATACACACAGGAGAGGGTGGATACACACAGGAGACTGGAGGATACACACAGGAGAGAGGAAGGTTACACACAGAAAAGAGAAGGATACACACAGAAGAAAGTAGAATACATAAAGGCAAGAGAAAGAATACACACAGGGGAGAGAGGGGATACTAAAAGGAGAGAGAAGCGATACACAGACGAGAGTGGGGCATACACACAGAAGGGAGAAGATGCACACTGGAGAGAGTAAGATACACACAGGAGGAGAAAGATACACAAAGAAGAGAGGAGGATACAAACAGAAGAAAAGAGGATACACACAGGAGAGAGATGGATACACAAAAGAGAGAGGAGGATACACACAGGATAGGGCGATACACACAAGAGAGAGAAGGACACACAGAGGAGAAAGGGAAATACACATAAGAGAGGGGTATACACACAGGAGAGAAAAAGATACACGCAGGAGAAAGGAGGATACACGCAGCACAGAGGAGGATACACGCAGGAGAGAGGGGAATACACACAGGAGAAAAAAATGCACACAGGAGAGAAGGGGGATACACACAAGAGAGAGAAAAATACACACAGAAGAGAAAAAGATACACACAGTAGAGAAAAGGATACACAGAGAAGCGAGGGATACACACAGGTAAGAGGAGAATACACACAGGACAGTGGAGGATACACAAATGAGACATGAGCATACTCACAGGAGAGAGGGATACACACAAAAGAGGAAGATACACACAGAAAAGAGGAGGATACATACAGGAGATGGGGATACACACAGGAGAGAGAGGCATAAACACAGAAGAGAGCAGGATACACACAAAATAGAAAAGGATACACACAGGAGAAAGGGGGTACACACAGGAGACAGAGGGTATACACACAGGAGAGAAGATACACACAGAAAAAAAGAGTATACACACAGTAGAGAGAAGGATATACACAGGGGAAGCGGGATACACACAGAAGAGGGAAGGATGCACACAAAAAAGAGGAGAATACACACAGGAGAGTGAAGGATACCCACAGAAGAGAGGGGGATACACACAGGAGAGAGGGGCTAAACACAAAAGCGTTGGATACATGCAGAAGTCAGGGAACTACACACAGGAGAAAGGGGGATACATACAGAAGATGGGGATACACATAGGAGAGAGGGAGATACACACAGGAGACAGGAGTATACACAGGAGAGAGTGGGATACACACAAGAGAGAGGGGACTAAACACAAGAGAGAGGGGCATACACACAGGAGAGAGGGGGATACACACAGTAGAGAGAAAGATACACACAGGAGAGAGGGGGATACACACAGTAGAGAGAAAGAAACACACAGGAGAGATGAGGATACAGAGAGGAGAGAGGAAGATACACACAGAAAAAAAGGAGATACACACAGGAGTGGGGGATACACTCAGAATAGAAGGTGTACACACAAAAAAGTTGGATACATGCAAAAGACATGGAAATACACACAGGAGAGAGGGGGATACATACAGAAGTAGAAGATACACACAGGAGAGAGAGAGATACACACAGGAGAGAGGTGTATTCACGGGAGAGAGTGGAATAAACACAGGAGAGAGGGGGATACACACAGGAGAGAGAAAGATACACAAAGGAGAGAGAAGGATACACGCACGAGAGAGAAGTATACACAGGAGAAAGTGGGATACACACAGGAGAGAAAAGGATACACAAAGGAGAGAAAAATATGCACAGTTGTCAAGAGGATACACACAAGAGAGTGGGGCATACACACAGAGGAGGGGGGTTACACAAAGGAGAGAGGTGGATACACAAAGGAGAAATGTATACACACAAGAGAAAGAAATACACACAAGAGCGAGGGAGATGCACACAGGAGAAAGGAGAATACACCGAAAAGAGGAGGATACACAAAGGAGAGAGGAGCATATACACAGAAGAGCGGGTGATACACAGAGGAGAAAGGAAGATACACACAGGAGAGTGGGGCACACAAACATGAGCGTGGGGGATACACACAAAAGAGAGAGGTATACATAGAGTGGTAAAGGGATACACACAGGAGTGAGGATGATACACACTGGAGAGAGAAGGATACACACAGGAGAGAGGAAGATACGCACAGAAGAGAAAAAAATACACACAGGAGAAGAAGATGCACACAGAAGAGAGGGGGATAGGCACAGGAGAGAAGGATACACAAATGAGAGAGGGGATACACACAGGAGAGAGAAGGAAAAACACAGGAGAGGGGCATAGACAGAGGAGAGGAGATGATACACGCAGGAGAGAGAAAAATACACACAGGAGAAAAGGTGATAGACACAGGAGAGAGGGGAGATAAACACAGGAGAGAGAAGAATACATAAAGGAGACAGGAGGATACACAGAGGTGAAAGGAAGATACACACAGGAGACAGAAGGAAACACACAGGAGAAAGGGGGATACAGACAGTAGAGAGGGAGATACACACAGGGGGAGGGGAATACACACAGAAGAGAAAAGTATACACACCAGAGAGAAAAGAATACACACAAGAGAGAGGAGGATACACACAGGTGAAGGGAGGATACAAACAGGAGAGAGGAGGATACACACAGGAGAGAGGGGAATAAACACAGAAAAGAGAATGATGCACACAAGAGAGAGGAGGATGCACACAAGAGAGAGGAGGATAAACACAGGAGAGAGAAAGATACACAAAGGGGAAAAGAGGATACACACAAAAGAAGGAAGGATACACATAGGAGAGAGGGGGATACACACAGGACACAGAAAGATACAAACAGGAAGACGGGGATAAATACAGGAGAGAAAAGGATACACACAGGAGAGAGGAGGATACACACAGGACAGTGGAGGTTACACAAAGGAGACAGGAGCATACACACAGGAGAGGGGGATACACACAAAAGAGAAAGATACACACAAAAAAAGAGGAGGATACATACAGGAAATGGGGATACACACAGGAGAGAGGGGCATACACACAGAAGAGAGCAGGATACACACAAAATAGAGGAGGATACACACAGAAGAGAGGGGGTACACACAGGAGACAGGGGGATACACACAGGAGAGAACAAGATACACACAGGAAGAAAGAGGATACACACAGGAGATAGAAGAATACACACAGAAAGGAGTATACACAGGAGAGAGTGAGATACACACAAGAGAGTGAGAAAAACACAAAGAGAGAGAGGCATACACCCCGGAGTGGGGGATACACAGAAAAAAGAGTGGGATAGGCACAGGAATGGGAAATACACAGAGGAGACGGTGGGATACACAAAGGAGAGAGGGGGAGAAACCCTGGAGAGGAGTATAAATATAGGAGAGAGGGGCATAGACAGAAGAGAGTGGAGGATACACACAGGAGAGAAAAGGATACACACTGGAGAGAGGAGGATACACATAGGAGAGGGAGATACACAGGAAAGAGGGGCATACACACAGTAAAGGGGGATACACAAAGGAGAAAGTGGGATACACCCAGGAGAGAGGGGCGTAAACACAGGAGAGAGGAGAATACACACAGGAGAGAGAAGGAAACAAACAGGAGAGAGGGGATACACACAAGAGAGAGAAGAATACACAGAGAATGAAAAGGTGATACATACAGGAAAGAAAGGTGTTACCCACCGAAGAGAGGGGTGAAAAACACAGAAAAGGGGAGGTATGCACACAGGAGAGAGGAGGATACACACAGGAGCGGGGCATACACACAGGAGAGAGGGGGATACACACAGGAGATTGGATACATACAGGAGACAGAGAAATACACACAGAAGAGAGGGAGATACACACAGGAGAGTGTGATACACAGCAGAGAGAGGTTATACACACAGGAGAGAGGAAAATACACACAAAAGAGAGGGGCATACACACAGGAGAGAGGAGGATACACATAGGAGAGAGGAAGATACACAAAGGAGAGAGGAGGATACACGCAGGAGAGAAGAGTATACACAGAAGAGAGGGGAGTACGCAGAGAAGAGACGGCATTACACACAGGAGAGAGGGCGGATACACACAGGAGAGAGAAAGATACACACAGGAGAGAGGAGGATACACACAGGAGAGGGTGGATACACACAGGAGAGTGAAGGATACACACAGCAGAGAGGAAGGTTACACACAAGAAAGAGAAGATACACACAGAAGAAAGTAGGATACATAAAGGCGAGAGAAAGAATACACACAGGAAAAAGAGGGGATACTAACAGGAGAGAGGGAAGATACACACCCGAGATTGGGGCATACACACAGAAGGGAGAAGATACACACTGGAGAGAGTAAGATACACACAGGAGGAGAAAGATACGCAAAGAAGACAGGAGGATACACACAGGAGAAAAGAGGATACACACAGGAGAGAGACGGATACACAAAAGAGAAAGGAGGATACACAAAAGAGAAAGGAGGATACACACAGGAGAGGGCGATACACACAAGAGAGAGAAGGATCCACAGAGGAGAGAGGGAAATACACATAAGAGAGGGGTATACACACAGGAGAGAAAAGAATACACGCAGGAGAAAGGAGGATACACGCAGCACAGAGGAGGATACACGCAGAAGAGAGGGGAATACACACAGGAGAGAGAAAAATACACACAGGAGAGAACAGAGATACACACAAGAGAGAGAATGATACACACAGAAGAGAAAAGAATACACACAGTAGAGAGGAGGATACACAGAGAAGCGAGGGATACACACAGGTGAGAGGAGAATACACACAGGACAGTGGAGGATACACAAAGAAGACGGGAGCATACACACAGGAGGAGGAATACACACATAAGAGGAAGATTCACACAGAAAAGAGGAGGATACATACAGGGGATGGGGATACACACAGAAGAGAGGGGCATGCACACAGAAGAGAGCAGGATACACAGAAAAGAGAGGAGAATACACACAGGAGAGAGGGGGTACTCAGGATACAGGGTGTATACACACAAAAGAGAAGAAGATACACACAAGAAAAAAGAGTATAAATACAGAAGAGAGAAGGATACACACAGGAAAAGCGGGATACACACAGAAGAAAGCAGGATACACACAAAAAAACAGGAGGATACACACAGGAGAGTGAAGGATACCCACAGAAGAAATGTGGATACACACAGGAGAGATGGGGTACACACAGAAGCGTTGGATACATGCAGGAGACAGGGAACTACACAGAGAAGAGAGGGGGATACATACAGAAAAGGGGGATACACCCAGGAGAGAGGGAGATACACAAAGGAGAGAGAGGGATCCACACAGGAGAGAGAAAGATACACAAAGGAGAGAGGAGGATACACGCAGGAGAGAGACGTATACACAGAAGAAAGTGAAATACACACAGGAGAGAGGAGGATACACAAAGGAGAGAAAAATACACATAGGTGAGAGGAGAATACACACAGGAAAGTTGGGCGTACACAAAGAAGAGGGGGGTTTCACAAAGAGAGAGTTGGATACACAAAGGAGAAAGAGATACACACGAGAGAGAAATACACACAGGAGCATGGGGGATGCACACAGGAGAAAGGGAAATACACACAGAAAAGAGGAGGATACACACACGAGAGAGAATGATACACACAGGAGAAAGGGATACACACAGTAGAGAGAAGGATACACACAGGAGAGAGGAGGATACACAGAGGAGAGCGGAAGATACACACAGAAAAGAAGGAGATACACACAGAAGTGGGGGATATACACAGAAGAGAGGGCGTACACACAAAAAGTTAAATACATGCAGGACACAGGGAAATACACACAGGAGAGAGAGGGATACATACAAAAGTAGGGGATACACACAGGAGAGAGAGAGATACACACAGGAGAGAGGAGTATTCACAGGAGAGAGTGGGATAAACACAGGAGAGAGGGGAATACACACAAAAGAGAGGGACATACACACAGGAGAGAGGGGGATACACACAGGAGAGAGAAAGATACACAAAGGAGAGAAGAGGATACACGCAGGAGAGAGAAGTATACACAGGAGAAAGTGGGATACACACAGGAGAGAGGAGGATACACAAGGGTGAGAAAAATACGCACAGGTGAGAGGAGGATACACACAGGAGAGTGGGGCATACACACAGAAGAGGGGTTTACACAAAGGAGAGAGGTGGATACACAAAGGAGAAAGGGATACACACAGCAGAAAGAAATACACACAAGAGCGAGGGAGATGCACACAGGGGAAAGGAGGATACACACAGGAAAGAGAAGGATACACACAGGAGAGAGGAGCATATACACAGAACAGCGGGTGATACACAGAGGAGAAAGGAAGATACGCACAGGAGAGTGGGGCACACAAACATGAGGGTGGGGGATACACACAAAAGAGAGGGGTATACACAGAGTGGTAGAAGGATACACACAGGAGTGAGGAAGATACACATTGGAGAGAGGAGGATACACATAGGAGAGAGGAAGATACGCACAGAAGAGGAAAGAAACACACAGGAGAAGGAGATACACACAGAAGAGAGGGGGATAGGCACAGGACAGAAGGATACACAGACGAGAGAGGAGATACACACAGGAGAGAGAAGGAAAAACACAGGAGAGGGGGATAAATACAGAAGAGAGGGGCATAGACAGAGGAGAGGGAATGATACATGCAGGAGAGAGGAGGATACACACAGGGGAGAGGGGAATACACACAGGAGAGAGGGGAGAAAAACACAGAAGGGAGAAGAATACATAAAGGAGACAGGAGGATACACAGAGGTGAAAGAAAGATACACACAGGAGAGAGAAGAATACACACAGGAGAAAGGGGGATACAGACAGTAGAGAGGGAGATACACACAGGGGGAGGGTGATGCACATAGGAGAGAGGAGTATACACACAGGAGAGAAGAGAATACACACAAGAGAGAGGAAGATACACACAGGAGAGAGGAAGATACACACGGGAATGGAGGATGCACACAAAAGAGGGAAGGATACACATAGGAGAGAGGTGGATACACACAGGACACAGAGGGATACAAACAGGGGGACGGGGATAAATACAGGAGCGAAAAGGATACACACAGTAGAGAGGAGGATACACAGAACAGTGGAGGATACACAAAGGAGAAAGGAGCATACACACAGGAGAGGGGGATACACACAAAAAAGGAAGATACACACAAAAAAGAGGAGGATACATACAGGAAATGGGGATACACACAGGAGAGAAAAGAATACACAGTGGAGAGAGGAGGATACACATAGGAGGGGGAGATACACAGGAGACAGGAGTATACACACAAGAAAGTGTGATACACACAGGAGAGAGGGGCGTAAACATAGAAGAGAAAAGAATACACACAGGAGAGAGGAGGACACAAACAGGAGAGAGGGGATACACACAAGAGAGAGAAGGATACACACAGGAGAAAGGGGTGATACACACAGGAAAGAAAGGTGTTACCCACAGAAGAGAGGGGTGAAAAACACAGAAAAGTGGAGGTATACACACAGGAGAGAAGGATACACATAGGAGCGGGGCATACACACAGGAGAAAGGGGGATACACACAGGAGATTTGGATACATACAGGAGACAGAGAAATACACACAGGAGAGAGGGAGATACACACAGGAGTGGGATATGCAGCAGAGAGGTTATACACACAGGAGAGAGGGAAATACACACAAGAAAGAGGGGCATACACACAGGAGAGAGGAGGATACACATAGGAGAGAGGAAGATACACAAAGGAGAGAGGAGGATACATGCAGGAGAGAGGAGTATACACAGAAGGGAGGGGGGGACACAGAGAAGAGAGGGCATTACACACAGGAGAGAGGGCGGATACACACAGGAGAGAGAAAGATACACAAAGGAGAGAGGAGGATACACACAGGAGAGGGTGGATACACACAGGAGAGTGGAAAATACACACAGGAGAAAGGTTACACACAAGAAAGAGAAGGATACACACAGAAGAGAGAAAGATACAGGAGAGAGAAAGATAAACACAGGAGAGAGGAGGATACACACAGGAGAGAGTGGATACACACAGGAGAGTGGAGGATACACACCAGAGAGAGGAAGGTTACACACAAGAAAGAGAAGGATACACACAGAAGAAAGTAGGATACATAAAGGCGAGAGAAAGAATACACACAGAAGCGAGAGGTGATACTAACAGGAGAGAGGGAAATACACACCCAAGATTGGGGCATACACACAGAAGGGAGAAGATACACACTGGAGAGAGTAAGATACACACAGGAGGAGGAAGACACGCAAAAAAAAGAGGAGGATACACACAGGAGAATAGAGGATACACACAGGTGAGAGACGGATACACAAAAGAGAGAGGAGGATACACACAGGAGAGGGCGATACACACAAGAGAAATAAAGATTCACAGAGGAGAGAGGGAAATACACATAAGGGAGGGGTATACACACAGGAGGGAAAAGAATACACGCAGGAGAAAGGAGGATCCACGCAGCACAGAGAAGGATACACGCAGGAGAGAGGGGAATACACACAGGAGAGAGAAAAATACACACAGGAGAGAAGGAGGATACACACAAGAGAGCGAATGATACACACAGAAAAGAAAAGGATACACACAGTTGAGAGGAGGATACACAGAGGAGCAAGGGATACAAACAGGTGAGAGGAAGATACACACAGGAGAGAGGGGCGTACACACAGAAAAGGGGGGATACACAAAGAAGAGAGTGGGATAAACAAAAAAAGAAAGGGATACACACAGGAGAGGGAAATACACAGAGGAGCGAGGGGGATGCACACCGGAATAAAGAAAATACACCAAGGAAAGACGAGGATACACACAGGATAGAAAAAATTACACACAGGAAAGGGGGGATACACACAGGGGAGAGGAAGATACACACAGGAGAGAGGAGGATACACACAGGAGTGGGGGATATACACAGAAGAGAAAAAGATACAAAAAAGAGAGGGAAATACACAGAGGAGAGAGTGGGATACACAGAGGAGAGGGGGGATAAACACAGGAGAGGGGGACACATACAGGAGAGAGGGGCATAGACAGAGGAGAGAGAAGGATACACGCAAGACAGAAGAGGATACACACAGGAAAGAGTTGATTCACACAGGAGAGAGGGGGATACACACAACAGGGAAGATGATACTCACAGGAGAGAGGATGATCCCCACAGGTGAAAGGAGGATGCACAGAGAAGACAAAATGATACACACAGGAGACAGTGGGATACACACAGGGGCAGGAAGATACACAGAGGAGAGACAAAAATACACACATTAGAGAGGAAGATACACACATGAGAGAGGAGAATACACAAAAGAGACAAAGGCATACACAAAGGAGAGGCTGATACACACAGGATAGAGGGGGATACACGCAGAAAAAATATACACACAGAAGAGGGGGATACACACAGGAGAGAGGGGGATAACACTAAGAGAGAAGGATACAGAAAGAAGAGAATAGGATACACACAGGAGAGAAAATGATACAAACAGGAGAGAAAAGGATACACACGTGAAAGGAGGATACACACAGGAGAGAGGAGGATACACACAGGAGAGAGGGGAATACACTCAGGGGAGTAGGGATACAAACAGGAGAGTGTGGCATACACAAATGGGAAGGGGGATACACACAGGAGAGAGGAGGATACACACAATAGAAAGAAAAATACACACAAGGGAAAGGAGAATAAACACAGGAATGAGGGGGATAAACGCAAAAGAGAGAAGGATAAACACAGCAGAATGGAGGATACACACAGGACAGAGGAGGATACACATAGGAGAGAGGAGGATACACAAGTGAGAGGGGAAGATGCACACAGGAGAGAAGAGAATACACAAAAGAGTCAAAGGCATACACAAAGGAGAGGCTGATACATACAGGATAGAGGGAGATACACACAGGAGACAAAGGATACACGGAGAAGAGTGGGATACACACAGGAGAGAGGGGCATACACAAAAAAGAGAGGAGAATTTACACAGTATAGAGCAGGATACACACAATAGAGAGGACGATACACACAGGAGAAAGGGGGTGTACACACAAGAGAGAAGGTACACACAGGAGAGATGAGGATACACACAGGAGAGAGGAAAATACACACAAAAGAAGAGGATATAGAAAGGAGAGAGAAGGATACAGACAGGAGAGAAAATGATGCAAACAGTAGAGAGGAGGTTACACACGTGAAAGGAGGATACACACAGGCGAGAGGGGAATACACTCAGGAGAGTGGGGGATACGAACAGGAGAGTGTGGCATACACAAACGGGGAGAAAGATACACACAGGAGAGAGGAGCATACGCACAAGAGAGAGGAAAATACACAATGGAGAAAAAATGATACACACAAAAATGAAGGGGATAAACACAAAAGAGAGGAGGATAAACACAGGAGAGAGGAGGATACACACAGGAGAAAGGAGGATACACAAATGAGAGGGGAAGCACACAGGAGAAAAGGGGATACACACAGGCGAGGGGGAAACACAAAGGATTATGAAGGATATACACAAAAGAGAGTGAGATGCACACAAAAGAGAGGAGGATACAGAAAGGAAAGAGGAAAATACACACAGAAGAGAAAATGATACAAACAGGAGAGAGGAGGATACACTCGTGAAAGGAGGATACACACAGAACAGAGGAGGATACACACAGGATAGAAGGGGATACACTCAGGAGAGGGGGGATACACACAGGAGATGGGGATACAAACAAGAGAGAGGATGATACACACATGAGAGAGGAAAATACACAGAGGAGAGAGGGGATACACACAGGGGAAAGGGGAAATACACACAAAAGAAAAAGGGGTTACACACAGGAGAGAGGGGAAAAACACACAGGAGAAAGAAGAAATACACACAGGATAAAGGAATATACACGCAGGAGAGAGAAAAATACAAACAGGAGAAAAAGGATACACAGAAGAGAGAAGGATACACAAAGAAGAGAGGGGCATGCACACAGAAAAAAAAGATACACACAGGAGAAAATAGAATTCACACAAGAGAAAAAAGGATACACACAGAAGAGGGGGAAACACAAAGCAGAGAGGGGCATACACATATTAGGGAAGAAGATACACACAGAAGAGAGGAAGATACAAAAAGTAGAGAGGGGATACACACTGGAGAGAGGGTGATACACACAGGAGAAAGGGGGGATACACACAAGAGAGAAAGGAATTACACACAGGAGAGAGGAGAGAAACACACAAGAGAGAGGAGGGATACACACAGGAGAAAAGAAGATACACACAAGGAAGTAGAAAATACACACAGGAGAGAGGAGGATGCACACAGGAAAGAGGAGGATACACACAGGAGAGAAGAGGATACACAAGTGAGAGAGGAGAATACACACAGAATAAAGGAGGATACACACAGGACAGGGGCATACACACAGGAGAGAGGGGATACAAACAAGAGATTTGGATACACACAGGAGACAGTGTAATACACACAGGAGAGAGAGGGATACACACAGGAGATGGGGATACAGAGAAAAGAGAGGGGAATAGATACAAGAGAAAAAAGAATACACACAAGACAGAGGGGCATAGACACAGTAGAGAGGAGAATACACAAAGGAGAGAGGGGGATACAAAGAGGAAAGTTCAGAATACACACAGGAGGGAGGGGGATACACAGAGGAGAGAGGAGGATACACACAGAAGGAGGGGAATACACACAGGAGAGAGGAAAATACAGGAGAGAAGAGGATACACACAGAAGAGAGGAGGATACACACAGGAGAAAGGAGGATTCACAAATAAGAGGGGAAATACAGAGGAGAGAGGAGGATACAAACAGGCGAGAGGGATACACACAGGAGACGGGGAAGTACACACAGCAGAAAGAACGATACACACAGGAGACACGGACACACACAGGAGAGAGGTGTAAACACGCAGGAGAGAGAAAGATACACACAGGAGAGGGGTGATACACACAGGAGATGGGGGATACACACAGGAGAGAGGAGGATACAAACAGGAGAGTGGGGTATACACACAGTGAAAGAAGGATAAATACAGGAGAGAGGAGGATACACACAAAAGGGAAGATGATACAAAGAGAAGAGAGGAGGATACACGCAGGAGAGAGGAGGATACACACAGGAGAGGGGGAAATACACACAGGAGGAATGGGGATACACACAAAAGGAGGGACATACCCACAGGAGAGAGGAGAATACACAAAAGGAAGAGGAGGATACACACAGGAGAGAAAAGAATACACACAAAAGACGGTGTGATACACAAAGAAGAATGGGGGATACACACAGGAGAAAGGGGTATACAAACAGGAGAGTGTGGCATACACACAAGAGGGAGGGGGATACACACAGGAGAGAGAAGGATACACACAGGAGAGAATAGTATACACAAAGAAGAGAGGGAAACAAAAAAGAGAGAGGGGGATACACACAGGTGAGGGGGATACACACAGGAGACGGTGTGATACACACAGGAAAGAGGGGGATACACAAAAAAGAGAAGAATACACACAGAAGAGAGTGGTATAAACAAAAAATAGAGGAGGATACACACAGGAGAGAGGGGGATACCCACAGGAGAGTGGGGCATACACACAGGAGGAAAGGTAATACACAAAGGAGAGAGAAGGATACACATAGGAAGACAAGAATAAATACAAGAGAGAGAAGGATACACACAAAAGACTGGAGGATACAGACAGAATAGAGGATGATATACGTAGGAGAGAGAAAAATACACACAGGAGAGAGGAGGATACACACAGGAGAGAGGCGGATACACGCAGAAGAGAGGAGGATACACACAGGAAAAAGAGGGGATACACACAGGAGAGGGGGATACACACAGGAGATAAGAAAATACACACTGGAGACAGTAGGATACACACAAAAGACAAGAGGATACACACAGGAGAGAGGGGAAAAACACACAGGATAGTGGAAGATACACACAGAAGAGAGGAGGATACACACAAGAGAGAGAATGATCCACACAAATGAAAAAAGGGTACACACAGCAGAGAGGAGGATACACACATAAGAGAGGAGAAAAAACACAGGAGAGTGGGGGATACACACATGTGGAGGGGGATACACACAGAAGGGAAAAAGATACACACAGGACAGAGGAAAATACACATAGGAGAGAGGAGCATACAGAAACTAGACATGGGCATACACACAGGAGAGGAAGATACACACAGGAGAATGAGGGATACACACAGGAAAGGCAGGATACACAGAAAGAGGAGGATACACACAGGAGAGAGGGGCATACACACATAAGAGGAGGATACACACAGTAAAGAGAAGAATACACAAAATAGAGAGGGAGATACACAGGGTAGAGAGGGGGTATACACACAGAAGAGAAGAAGATACACACAGAAAAGAAAAAGATACACACAGGAGAGAGGAGGATACACACAGGGGAGAGATGGATACACACAGGAGAAAGGAGGATACACAAAAAAGAGAAAAAATATACAAACAGAAGAGAGAAGGATACACACAGGTGAAAGGAGGATACACACAGGAGAGAGGCAGATAAAGACAAAAAAGGGGGATACACACAGGAGGAATGGGGATACACAGGGGGATGGGGATACACACAGGAGAGAGGGGGATACACACAGGGCGAGGGGAATACACACAGGAGAGTGGAGGATACAAACAGCAGACAGGAGGATACGCACAGGAGAGAAGAGAATACACACATGACAGAGGAGAATACACAAAGGAGAGGGGAAAAACACAGTAGAGAGGGACATATACACAGGCAAGAGGGATACACACAGAAGTGGGGGGATGCATACAGGAGAAAGGGGGATCCACCGCGAAGAGGGGGATACACAATGAAAAGAGGAGCATACACACAGGAGAGAGGAGGATCCACACAGGAGAGAAGGGGGATACACATAGACGAAAAGGGATACACACAGGAGAGTTAGGCATACACACAGAATGGAGGGGGATACACACAGGAGAGAGGGGGATACACACAGGGGGAAAAGGATAAATACAGGAGGGAGGAGGGTACACAAAAAGAGAGGAGGATACAGACAGAAGAGAGGACGATAAACGCAGGAAAGAGGAGGATACACACAGAAGCGAGGAGGATACACAGAGGAGAGAGAAGGATACATGCAGGAGAGAGAAGGATACACACAGGAGAGTGGGGGGTACACACAGGATAGGGCGATACACACAGAAGAGAGGAGTATAAACACAGGAGAGAGGAGGATACTCACTGGAGAGAGGAGGATACACACAAAAGAGTGGAGGATGCACACAGGAGAGAAGGGGATACACACAGGAGAGAGGGGGATACACACAGGAGAAAGGAGGATACATAAAGGAGAGGGCGACACACACAAGAGAAAGTGGGATACATGGAAAAGAGAAAAGGATACACACAGGAGAGAAAATAATACACACAGGAGACGGGAATACACAGGAGAGAGGAACATACACACAGGAGAGGGTGATACACGCAGGAGAATGGGTGATACACACAGTAAATAGGAGAATACACACAGGAGAGAAGGATACACACAGGAGAGAAAGGCATACACAAAGGAGAAAAGAGAATACACACAGCAGAGATTAGGATTCACACAGGAGAGAGAGGATAAACACAGGAGAAAGAAGAACACACACAGGAGAAAGGGGGGATACACACAGGAGAGAGGGTGAATACACAAAGGATAAAGGGGGATACACAGAGGAATGAGGAGAGATACACACAGGAGGGAGGAGCATACAAACAGGAGAGAGGAGCATACACAAGGAGAGGGATAGATACACACAGGAGAGAAGAATAAACACAGTAGAGAGGAAGATACACACAGGATAGAAGAGGATACACACAAAATAGAAAATGATACACACAGGAGACAGAAGGATACACACAGAAGAGAGGAAAATAAACAAAGGAGAGGGGAATACACACACGAGAGAAAAAAGATACACATAGGAGACAGGGATACACAAAGAAGGGAGTTGGATACACAAAGGAGAGAGGGGGATACACACAGGAGAGAGGGAATACACACAAGAGAGATGGGCATACCCACAGGAGAAAGAAGAATACACAAAGGAGAGAGGGGGATGCACACAGGAAAAAGGAGAATAAAAACAGTAGAGTGTGGCATACACACAGAAGGGTAGGGTTACACACAGGAGAGAGGAGGATACACACAAAATAGAAAATGATACACACAGGAGACAGAAAAATGCACACAGGAGAGAGAGAAATAAACACAGGAGAGGAAAATACACACAGGAGAGGAAAAGAAACACACAAGAGACAGGGATACACAAAGAAGGGAGTTGGATACACACAGGAGAGTGGGGGATACACACAGGAGAGAGAGAAATACACACAAGACAGAGGGGCATACCCACAGGGGAGAGGAGACTACACAAAGGAGAGAGAGGGATACACACAAAAAAAGGGGGATACAAACAGGAGAGTGCGGCATACACACAGAAGGGAGGGGGATACACACAGGAGAGAGGAGGATACACACAGGAGAGAGGAGGTTACACAAAGAAGAGAGGAGGATACACAAAGAAGAGGGAAAAACACACAAAGGAGAGGGGATACACACAGGAGCGAGGAGGATACACATAGAAGAGAGGAGAATATACAAACAAGAGAGGAGGATACACACAGGAGAGAGAATAATACACACAAGAGAGTGGAATACCCATAGGATAGAAAAGGTTACACATAAAAGAGAATAGGATATACACAGGAGAGAGGATGATACACACAGAAGAGAGAAGAATACACACAAGAGAGGGGGATAAACACAGGATAGAAAAGAGTACACATAGGAGAAAAAAGGATATACACAGGAGAGAGGAGGATATAAAAAGAAGAGGGGAAACACACAAGAGAGAGGGGGATACAAACAGGCGAGAGGGATAAACACAGGAGACGGTGGAATACACACAAGAGGTAGGGGAATACACAAAGGAGAGAGGATGATACACACAGGAGAAAGGAGGCTACACACTGCAGAGAGGAAGATACACAAAGAAGAGAAGGAAACACACAAGAGAGAGGGGGATCCACACAGTCGTTGTTGATAAACACTGGAGACGGTGAGATAAACATAGAAGAAAGGCGGATACACAAAGGAGAAAGGGATACACACAGGAGAGAGGTGTATACACACAAAACAGGTGAGGATACACACAGGAGAAAGGGAAGATACACATAGGAGAGTGGGGGATACACACAGGAGAGTGGGGCATAAACACAGGAGGGAAGGGGATATACATAGCAGAGAGAGGAATACACACAGTGGGAGAAGAATAAATACAGGATAGAGAAAGATACACACAGGAGAAAGGAGGATACACACAGAAGAGAGAAGAATACACACAAGAGAGGGGGATAAACACAGGATAAAAAACGATACACATAGGAGAGTGGAGGATAAGCACAGGAGAGAGGAGGATACACAGAGCAGAGAGAAGGATACACACAGAAGAAGAAGATACAAACAGAAGAGAGGGGAATACACACAGGAGAGAGCAAAATACACACAGGAGTGAGGAGGGATACACACAGGATAGAGAAGAATACACACAATAGAGAGGGGGATACACACAGGAGGGGGGGTGTATACACGCAGGAGAGAAGAAGATACACACAGAAGAGAGTAAGATACACACAGGAGATAGGAGGATACACAGGGGAGAGAAGGATAGACATAGCAGAGAGGAGGATACACACAGGAGAGAAAAAAATACAAACAGAAGAGAGGAGGATACACACAGGTGAAAGGAGGATACACACAGGAGAGAGAAGGATACACACAGGAGAGAGGGGGATACACTCAGGAGACATAGGGATACACACGGGGGAAAGGGATACACACATGAGAGAGGAGGATACACACAAGAGAGAAGAGGATACACCCAGAAGATAGGGGGAAACACACAGGAGAGAGGGAAATACAAACAGGAGAGTGCGACATACACAAAGGATGGAGGAAAATACACACTAGAGAGAGAAGGATACACACAGGGGAAAAGAAATACACACAGGAGAGAGAAGCTTACAAACAGCAGAGAGGAGGATATGCACAAAAGAGAGCAGGATACACCCAGGAGAGAAGAGGATACACACAGAAGAGAGGGGGAAACACACAGGAGAGTGGGAGATACACACATGTGGAGGGGAATACACACAGAAGAGAGGAAGATACACACAGGAGAGAGGAGGGTACACATAGGAGAAAGGAGCATACACAAAAGAGACAGGGGCGAAAACACAGGAGAGGGGAATACACAAAGGTGAAATGGAGATAGACACAGGGAAGGAAAGAATAAATACAAAAGAGAAGGACACACACAGGAGGGTGGGGGCATAAACACAGAAGAGAGGAGGATACACACAGGATAGAGGAGAATACACACAACAGAGAGGGGGATACATAGAGGAGAGAGGGGTATACACATAGGAAAGAAGAAGATACACACAGAAGAAAGAAAGATACACACAGGAGAGAAGAGAATACACACAGGACAGAGAAGGATAGACACAGCAGAGAGGAGGATACACACAGAAGAGAAAATAATACAAACAGGAGAGAGAAGAATACACACAGGTGAAAGGAGGATACACACAGGAGAGAGGAGGATACACATAGAAGAGAGGGAAATACACCCAGGAGAAATGGGGATACACACAGGGGTAAAGGGATACACACAGGAGAGAGGAGAATACACACAAGAGAGAAGAGGATACACACAGAAGAGTGGAGGATACACCCAGAAGAGAGGGGGAAACACACAGGAGAGAGGGAGATACAAACAGAAGAGTGTGACAAACACACAGGATAGAGGGAAATACACACAGGAGAGAGGAGGATACACACAGTGGGAGGGGAATACACACAGGAGAGAGGAGGATACAAATTGCAGAGAGGAGGATATGCACAAAAGAGAGGAGGATACACCCAAGAGAGAGAAGGATACACAAAGGAGAGGGGGAAACACAGTAGAGAGAAGGATACACACAGGTGAGGGGGATACACACAGAAGTGGGGAAGATGCACACAGGAGAAAGGGGGATCCACACAGGAGAGGAGGATACACACAGAACAGAGGGGCATAGACACAGGAGAAAAAAGGATACACACAGGAGAGAGGGGGGATACACAGAAGAGAGTGGGGCATGCACAGAAGAGAGTGGGGCATACACACAGGATAGAAGGGCATACACACAGGGAGAGAAGGATAAATACAGGAGGGAGGATGGTACACATAAAGAGAGGAGAATACAGACAAGAGAGGAGGATACACGCAGGAGAGAAAAGGATACACACAGGAGCAAGAAGGATACACACAGGAGAGAGGAGAATACACGCAGGAGAGAGAAGGATACACACAGGAGAGTAAAGGGATACACACAGGAGAGGGGGATACACACAGAAAAGAAGAGGATACACAAAAAAGAGGAGGATACACACAGGCGAGAGGGGATACACGCAAAAGAGAGGAGGATGCACAGAGAAGAGAGGGGATACACACAGGAGAGAAGGGGATACACACAGAAGAGGTGTGATACACACCAAAAAAAGAAGGATACACACAGGAGAGATAAAGATACACAAAGAAGATGGGGATACAAACAGGATGGGGTAGATACACGGAAAAAAAGTATACAAAGGAGAGAGGAGAATACACACAGGAGATGGGAATACACACAAGAGAGAGGGGCATACACACAGGAGGGTGTGATACACACAGGAGAAAGGGGGATAGACACAGGTGAGAGAAGAATACACCGAAGAGGGGAATACACACAAGAGAGAGGGGCATACACACAGGAGACAGGAGGATAGACACAGCAGAGAGGAGGATACACAAAGGAGAGAGGGGATACACAAAAAAAAAGAGAGGGAGATACACACAGAAGAAAGGGGTATACACACAGGAGAGAGGGGGGATACACAGAGGGATGAGGAAAGATACACACAGGAGGGAGGATCATACACACAGGAGAGAGGGGGATACATAGAGGAGAGAGAAAGATACACACAGGAGAGAGGAAAATACACAGAAGAGAGGAAGATAAACACAGGAGAGAGGACACACACAAAAGAGAAAAGGATACATAGAGAAGACAGAAGGATACACAAAGTAGAGAGAGGCATACACACAGAAAAGGGGGATACACACAGGAGAAAGGGGGATACACAAAAGAGAGAGAAGAATACACACAGGAGAGGGAGATACACACATGTGAGAGAAGCGTACACACAGGAGAGAGGAAGACACACAAAAAAGAGTGGAGGATATAAACAGGAGAGAGGGTATACACACAGGAGAGAGGGGGATAACCACAGAAGAAAGGGGGGATACAACAGAAGAGAAAGGGGTTACACACAGGAGAGTGGAGAAAACACAAAGGAAAGAGGAGGGATACACAAAGGATATAGGAAGATACACACAGGAGAGAGGAAAATACACACAGGAGAGAGAATACACACAGGCGAGAAGAGAATACACACAGGAGAGAAGAGAATACACACAGGAGGGAGGAGGATACACACAGGAGAGAGGAGGATACACACAGGAGAGGTGCATACACAGGAGAGAGTGGGATACCCAAAGGAGAGTTGGATTCACACGGGAAACAGGGTAATACACACAGGAGATTGGGGGATACAAACAGAAGTGGTGGATACACACAGGACAGAGTGGGATACACACAGGAGAGAGGGGAATACACACAAGAGAGAGGAGAATACACAAAGGAGAGAGGGGGATACACACAGGAACAAGGAAGATACAAACAGGAGAGTGCAGTATACCCACAGGAGGGTGGGGTATACACACAGGAGAGAGGAAGATACACAAAGGGGAAGGGGAATACACACAGGAGAGAGGAGGATACACAAGGAGAGAGGAGGCTACACCGAGGAGAAAGGAGGATACACAAATAAGAGGGGGAAGCACACAAAAGAGAGGTAGATACACACAGGCGAGAGGGATACGCCCAGGAGACGGGGAGATACACACATAAGATAGGGGGATGCACACAGGACAGGAGGATACACACAAAAGAGAGTGGCATACACAAAGGATAGAGAAGGATACACACAGGAGAGAGGGGAGATACACACAGGAGAGAGTGGGGATACACACAGGAGAGAGGGGATACAAACAGGAGATTGAGGCATACAAACAGGTGGGAAGAAGATACACAAAGAAGATTTTAGGCATACACACAGGAGAGAGTGGGATACACACAGGGAAAGAAGGATAAATACAGGAGAGAGAAAGATACACGCAAAAGAGTGGAGGATACAGACAGAAGAGAGGAGAATAAACGCAGGAGAGAGGAGGATACGCACAGGAGAGAGGAGTATACACACAGGAGAGAGAAGAATACTCGCAGGATAGAGGAGGATACACACATAACAGAGAAGGGACAAACACAGGAGAGGGAGATACACACTGGAGAGAGGATAATACACACAGGAGAAAAAAGGATACACACAGAAGAGTGGATGATACATACAAAAGAGAGAAAAATACAAACAAAAGAGAGGGGGATACACACAGGAGAGAGGGTGATACACACAGAAGAGTGGTGATACACAAAGGAGAGGGGAGGGTGCACACAGGAGAGAGGAAGATACACAAAGAAGAGAGGAGGATAGACAAAGGAGAGAGGAGGATCCACAAGGGAAAGGGGGATACACACAGGAGAGAGGGGGTTACAATGAAAAAAAGGAGGATACACACAGGAGAGAGGAAGATAAACACAGTAGAGAAGGATATACACAGGAGAGAGGGGCATACACACAGTAAAGGGAGATACACACAGGAGAAAGGGGGATAGACACAGGAGAGGGGAGAATACACAAAGGAGAAGGGGATACACACATGAGAACAGGGCGTACACACAGAAGAGAGGAGGATTTAAAAAGCAGAGAGGAGGATACACATTGGAGAGAGAAGATACACACAGGAGAGAGGGGGATACACACAGGAAAGAGCGGGGATACACACAGAAGAGTGGGGGCATACACACACGAGAGAGGAGGGATACACACAAGAGGGAGGAGGATACACACAGAAGAGAGGAGGATACACACAGTAGAGAAAAATATACACACAAAAGAGGGGGATACACACAGGAGAGAGGAGGATACACACAGGATAAAGAAGTTTACACACAAAAGAGAGCAGGATACACACAGGAGACAGAAGAATATACACAGGAGAGAGGGGGATATAAACAGGAGAGTGGTGATATACACAGGAGGGAGGAGGGCACACACAGGAGAGAGGGGCATACACACAGGAGAAATGGATAAACACAGGAAAAAATGGTATACACACAGGAAAGAGGAGGATACACACAGGTAAGGGGGATCCACAAAGATAAAAGGGCGTACAAACAGGAGAGAGGAGTATACACACAGGAGATAGGAGGATGCAAACAGAAGAGAGTTGATACACACAGGAAAAAGAAGGTATACAGAGGCTCCTTCACAGCCTCACTGAATATTACACACTTGTGATATAGTCTGGAGTTTATTTGTTATGGCCAATCATTCAAAGAATCACTAAATAATGCACAGCTGCTGAATAGTCAGAAGTCCCTTTCCTGTGGCCACTCGTTAAGAGCCTCACTAAGTGTACACACCTGGGGAAATAGTCAGGTTTTACCTTTACCCCTCATTCACATTCTCATTAAATAAGGCACACCTGTGGAATAGTCAGGAGACTTTTTCATGTGGCCTCTAATTCGGAGTTTCACTGAATAATGTGTTGTAGTCAGGAGTCTATATCACGTAGACACATATCCAGAGCCTCAGTGAATAAGACAGGCCCCGGATATAGTAAGGAAAATAATTAATATGGCAATATCTTCTGAGCTTCACTGTATAATACACACCCGGATAATAATTTTGAGTCTACTTTCGATGGAAATTCATTCAGAGCCTCGGTAAAAAATGTACACCTGTGGAGTAGCCAGTAGTCTATTTTATCAGGACACTCATTCATAGCCTCAGTGGATAATATGCACGTGTGGATTAGTCAGGATTCCATTTTATATGGCCACTTACTTGTAACCTCAGTGACAAATGCACAAACGTAAAGTGCTCAGCAGACTATTTCATATAAACACTCATTCAGAGATTCATTGAATAATAAAAATACTTAAGATAGACAGCATCCTGTTTTTTATGGTTACACATAAAGAGCCTCATTAAATAATATGCACGTGTGGATTATTCAGGATTCCATTTTATATGGCCATTGACTCGTAACCTCAGTGACAAATGCACAAATGTAAAGTACTCAGCAGTCTATTTTATATAAACACTAATTCAGAGATTCACTTAATAATACAAATATTTGAGATAGACAGCATCCTGTTTCATATGGTTAAACAAAAAGAGCCTCACTGAGTAATGCACACCAGGGGAAGTGTTAGGAGTCTACTTTATATAGCCTTTTACTTAAAGAATCAGGAAATAATGCACACGTGTGTAATAGACACTAGTCTATTTTATATGGACGCAAAATCAAAGGCTTTTCAAATACTGCACATGTGGGGAATAATCACCTGTCTGTTTCATATGGTGTTTCGTTTGTTGAATCAAAAGCTTATGCACACCTGTGGAGTAAAATGGGTTCTGTTTAAGAAGGCCACTCTTTCAGTATTTCAGGTAATAATATGTATATCTGAAAAGTAAGGAATCTCTTTCACATGGCCACTCGTTCAGGGCCTCTGTGAAGAATACTCCCCTCAAAAATAGTCAACTGTCTAATTTAAATGGCTGCACGTTCAGAGAATCTGTAGGTAGTGAACACCTGGGCAATACACCTGACTCTCTTTTTATGCCCATTTAGTCCGAGTCTCATTCAATAATACACACCTGGGGAAGAGTTAAGAGTCTACTTCATGTAGCCACTCATTTAGATCTTCAGTGAATAATGCACACCAGGGTGATAGTCGAGCATTTTTTATATGGCCACTCATGTTGTGCTTCACTGTGTGATATACACCTGAAAAATCCTCAGGATTCTATTTGATACTACCACGCCTTTAGCACCTTATTGAGTAATTCACAATGGACCAATAGTCAGTTGTCTATTTTTTTTTCTTAATTTTTATTGCATTATAGGTTTTGGGGTACATGTGCAGAACGAGCAAGATAGTTGCATAGGTACACACATGGGAGTGTGTTTTGCTGCCTTCCTCACCTACACCCACACTTGGTATTCATCCCCAGGCTATCCCCCACAGCCCCACACGCTGTCCCTCCCCCATTTCCCCCAACAGTCCCCAGTGTATAGTAGACTGCCTCTCTGTGTCCATGTGTTCTCATTTTTCTCACCCACCTATGAGTGAGTATATGCGGTATTTCTTTTTCTGTTCTTCTGTCAGTTTGCTGAGAATGATGTTCTCCAGATTAATCCATGTCTTTACAAAGGACACAAACTCATCATTTTTGATTGCTGCATAATATTCCATGGTGTATATGTGCCACATTTTCCCAGTCCAGTCTATCATCGATGGGCATTTGTGTTGGTTCCAGGTCTTTGCTATTGTAAACAGTGCTGCAATGAACATTCGTGTCCATGTGTCATTATAGTAGAATGATTTATAGTCTTTTGCATAGATACCCAGTAATGGGATTGCTGGGTCAAATGGAATTTCTATTTCTAGGTCCCTGAGGAATCGCCACACTGTCTTCCACAATGGTTGAACTAATTTACACTCCCACCAATAGTGTAAGAGTGTTCCTATTTCTCCACATCCTCTCCAGCATCTGCTGTCTCCAGATTTTTTAATGATCGCCATTCTAACTGATGTGAGATGATATCTCAATGTGGTTTTGATTTGCATCTCTCTAATGACCAACGATGATGAGCACTTTTTCATATGTTTGTTGGCCTCATGTATGTCTTCTTTTGTAAACTTTCTGTTTATATCCTTGGCCCATTTTTGAATGGGCTTGTTTTTTTTTTTCTGTAAATCGGTTTGAGTTCATTGTAAATTCTGGATATCAGCCCTTTGTCAGATGTGTAAACTGCAAAGATTTTTTCCCATTCTGATGGTTGCCGATTCACTCTAATGACTGTTTCTTTTGCCGTGCAGAAGCAGTGGCGATTGATTAGGTCCCATTTGTCTATTTTGGCTTTTGTTGCCAATGCTTTTGGTGTTTCGTTCATGAAGTCCTTGCCTACTCCTATGTCCTGAATGGTTTTGCCTAGATTTTCTTCTAGGGTTTTTATGGTGTCAGGTCTTACGTTTAAGTCTTTAATCCATCTGGAGTTAATTTTAGTGTAAGGTGTCAGAAAGGGGTCCAGTTTCTGCTTTCTGCACATGGCTAGCCAGTTTTCCCAACACCATTTATTAAATAGGGAATCCTTTCCCCATTGCCTGTTTTTGTCTGGTTTATCAAAGATAATATGATTGTAGATATGTTGAGTTGCCTCCGATCCTTCTGTTCTGTTCCATTGGTCTATATCTCTATTTTGGTACCAGTACCATGCTGTTTTGATTACTGTAGCCTTGTAGTATAGTTTGAAGTCTGGTAGCGTGATGCCTCCCGCTGTGTTCTTTTTGCTTAGAATTGACTTGGCTATGCGGGCTCTTTTTTGATTCCATATGAAATTCATGGTTCTTTTTGCCAGTTCTGTGAAGAAATTCAATGGTAGTTTGATGGGGATAGCATTGATTGTGTAAATTACTTTGGGCAGTATAGCCATTTTCACAATATTTATTCTTCCTAACCACGAACATGGAATGTTTCTCCATCTGTTTGTGTCCTCTCTTATTTCGTTGAGCAGTTGTTTGTAGTTTTCCTTAAAGAGGTCCCTTACATTCCCTGTGAGTTGTATTCCTAGGTATTTTATTTTCTTTGTAGCAATTGTGAATGGCAGTTCATTCTTAATTCGGTTCTCTTTAAGTCTGTTATTGGTGTATAGGAATGCTTGTGATTTTTGCACATTGATTTTATATCCTCAGACTTTCCTGAAGTTGCTTATCAGTTGCAGGAGCTTTGTCTGAGGTGATGGGGTCTTCTAGGTATACTATCATGTCGTCTGCAAATAGAGACAATTTGGCTTCCACCTTTCCTACTTGAATACCCTTTATTTCTTTTTCTTGCCTGATTGCTCTGGCTAGAACTTCCAGTACAATGTTGAATAGAAGGGGTGAGAGAGGGCATCCTTGTCTAGTGCCGGATTTCAAAGGGAATGCTTCCAGTTTTTGCCCATTAAGTATGATATTGGCTGTTGGTTTGTCGTAAATAGCTTTTATTACTTTGAGATATGTTCCATCAATACCAAGTTTATTGAGGGTTTTTAGCATAAAGGGCTGTTGAATTTTGTAAAATTCCTTCTCTGCGTCAATTGAGATAATCATGTGGTTTTTGTTTTTGCTTCTGTTTATGTGGTGAATTACATTTATAGACTTGCATATGTTGAAACAGCCTTGCATCCCCGGGATGAATCCTACTTGATCATGATGGATAAGTTTTTTAATGTGCTGTTGCAATCAATTTGCCAGTATTTTATTGAAGATTTTTGCATCTATGTTCATCATGGATATTGGCCTGAAGTTTTTTTTCTTGTTGAGTCTCTGCCAGGTTTTGGTATCAGGATGATGTTGTTCTCATAAAATGATTTGGGAAGGGTTCCCTCTCTTTGGATTATTTGGAATAGTTTCAGAAGGAATGGTACCAGATCGTCTTTGTGTGTCTGGCAGAATTCAGCTGTGAACCCATCTGGACCTGGGCTTTTTTTTGTGTGGTAGGCTCCTAATTGCTGCCTCAACTTCTGACCTTGTTATTGATCTATTCATAGTTTCGGCTTTCTCCTGGTTTAGGCTTGGGAGGACACAGTCGTCCAGGAATTTATCCATTTCTTCCTGATTTACTAGTTTGTGTGCATAGAGTTGTTTGTAGTATTCTCTGATGATGGTTTGAATTTCTGTGGAATCTGTGGTGATTTCCCCTTTATCGTTTTTTATTGCATCTATTTGGTTGTTCTCTCTCTTCTTTTTTATCAGTCTGGCGAGTGGTATGTCTATTTTATTGATCTTCTCGAAAAACCAGCTATTGGATTTATTGATTTTTTGAAGGGGTTTTCTTCTCTCTATCTCTTTCAGTTCTGCTCTGATCTTAGTTATTTCTTGTCTTCGGCTAGGTTTTGAGCTTTTTTGATCTTGCTCCTCTAGCTCTTTCAATTTTGACGATAGGGTGTCAATATTGGATCTCTCCACTCTTCTCATGTGGGCACTTATTGCTATCTGTTTTCCTCTACAGACTGCTTTAAATGTGTCCCAGAGATTCTGGTACGTTGTGTCTTCATTTTCGTTGGTTTCAAAGAACTTCTTTATTTCTGCCTTCATTTCATTGTTTAACCAATCAACATTCAAGAGCCAGTTGTTCTGTTTCCATGAAGCTGTGCGGTTCTGAGTTATTTTCTGAATTCTGAGTTCCAACTTGATTGCACTATGGTCTGAGAGATTGTTTGTTATAATTTCCGTTGTGTTGCATTTGCTGAGGAGTGCTTTACTTCCAATTATGTGGTCAATTTTGGAATAGGTGTGATGTGGTGCTGAGAAGAATGTATATTCTGTGGATTTGGGGTGGAGAGTTCTGTAAATATCTATCAGGTTTGCTTGTTCCAGGTCGGAGTTCAAGTCCTGGATATCCTTGTTAATTTTCAGTCTGGTTGATCTGTCTGCTATTGACAGTGGAGTGTTAAAATCTTCCACTATTATTGTGTGGGAGTCTAAGTCTCTTTGTAAGTCATTAAGAACTTGTCTTATATATGGGTGCTTTTACATTGGGTCCATATATATTTAGAATTGTTAGCTCTTCTTGTTGTATCGATCCTTTTACCATTATGTAGTGACCTTCTTTGTCCCTTTTGATCTTTGTTGCTTTAAAGTCTATTTTATCAGAGACGAGAATTGCAACTCCTGCTTTTTTTGCTCTCCATTTGCTTGGTAAATATTCCTCCATCCTTTTATTTTGAGCCTTTGTGTATCTTTGCGTGTGAGGTGGGTTTCCTGGATACAGCACACTGACGGGTTTTGGGTTTTTATCCAATTTGCCAGTCTGTGTCTTTTGATTGGTGCATTTAGCCCATTTACATTCAGGGTTAATATTGTTATGTGTGAATTTGATACTGCCATTTTGATGATAGCTGGCTGTTTTGCCCGTTGGTTCATGTACATTTTTCATTTTGTTGATGGTCTTTAGCATTTGGTATGCTTTTAGGATGGCTGGAACTGGTTGTTTCTTTCTATGAGTAGTGCCTCTTTCAGGAGCTCTTGTAAAGCAGGCCTAGTGGTGACAAAATCTCTGAGTACTTGCTTGTTCATGAAGGATTTTATTTTTCCTTCACTTATGAAGCTCAGTTTGGCTGGATTTGAAATTCCGGGTTGAAAGCTCTTTTCTTTAAAGATGTTGAATATTGGCCCCCACTTTTTTCTGGCTTGTAGAGTCTCTGCCAAGAGATCTGCTGTGAGTCTGATTGGCTTCCCTTTGTGGGTGGCCGGACCTTTCTCTCTGGCTGCCCTTAGTATTTTCTCCTTCGTTTCAACCCTGGTGAATCTGACGATTATGTGTCTTGGGGTTGCTCTTCTTGCGGAGTATCTTTGTGGTGTTCTCTGTATTTCCTGGAGTTGAGTATTGACCTGTCTTGCTAGGTTGGGGAAATTTTCCTGGATAATATCCTGAAGAGTGTTTTCCAGCTTGGATTCATTCTCTTCGTCACATTCTGGTACACCTATCAAACCTAGGTTGGGTCTCTTCACATAGTCCCACATTTCTTGGAGATTTTGGTCTTTCCTTTTTGTACTTTTTTCTTTTATCTTGGTTTCTCGTTTTCTTTCATTGAGTTGATCTTCAACTTCTGATATTCTTTCTTCTGCTTGGTCAATTCGGCTGTTGAAACTTGTGCATGCTTCGCCAAGTTCTCGTGTTGTGTTTTTCATTTCCTTCAATTCATTCATATTCCTCTCTAAGTTGTCCATTCTTGTTATCAATTCCTCGAATCTTTTTCAAATCTTTTTTCAAGGTTCTTAGTTTCTTTGCACTGGTTTAGTACATGTTCCTTTAGCTCACTGATGTTTCTCATTATCCAGTTTCTGAAGTCTGATTCCGTCATTTCGTCACATTCATTCTCCGTCCAGCTTTGTTCCGTTGCTGGTGAGGAGTTTTGGTCCTTTTTTGGAGGTGAGGTGTTTTGGTTTCGGGTGCTTTCCTCCTTTTTGCGCTGGTTACTTCCCATCTTTATGGATTTATCCGCCTGTCGTCTTAGTAGTTGCTGATTTTTCAATTGGGTCTCTGTGTGGACGCTGAGATTGTTGATGATGAAGTATTTCTGTTACTTAGTTTTCCCTCTAATGGTCTATCCCCTCTTCTGTATGAGTGCTGAGGTCCACTCCAGACCCTGCTTGTCTGGGGTATACCTGCAGTGGCTGCAGAACAGTGAGGGATGATACCAGTTTCTTCTTCTGCTCTCCTTGTTCCAGAATAATGCCAGCCAAATATCAGTCTGATTAGTCTTTTTCTGGGGTGACTCCTTGGATATACAGGGGTCAGGGAGCTGCTTGAGGAGACAGTCTGTGCTTTATAGGATCTCCAGTGCTGAGCTGTGAGCTCTGTTGTTCATTCAGGGTTTTTGGGAAGTTGTTTATGTCTGCTGCAATAGAATTCATAAAACACCACCCTTTTTCCCCCCCATAGATGCTCTGTCTCAGGGAATTGGGGCTTTCTTTATGAGTATCTGTTGCACTCTCCTGCCCCACTAGGCGGCAGTCTATTCACTATTTGCCTGCCGGGGCTCTGACCTGCTAGCGCCGGTCTGCCCTATTGCTGCTGTGCTCCCTCTGCTGTGGAGCGCTCCCGGCTCCTGGGAGACTCTCTGTTATGGCAGTTTGCCTCGGCAACGGCAGGCTGTGTCAGTCCTGGGCGGTACTTCAGTGGGGGTGGACTGCGTCAGCAATGGTGGACGCCCCTCCCTCACCGGGCTGCACCATCCTAGATGCTGGCAGCAAAACTCTCACCACCGAGCACCTTCAGTCACCGCCCTTCTTGTCCCTGTGAGCGTGGTACCCGCCGAGCCTGATCAGCCAGCTCCCTGCCTCAGAGTCTGTCCTCTCTCTCTCTTCCTCTCCCCAAGCTGAAAGGTCGACTATCTCACTGGCACCCCAGTAGCCTGCTGATAGGGCACTGGGATCTGTGTAATCTCCCGTGCCGCTGCCCACTACCCCGGCCCAGATCATGCTTCCCAGGAAACTCCTGGTCTGGCTCATTGTCCAAGTCTCGTTCAATCAGATGAACATGCCAATCTGCCCTTCCACATCTCAGATTGCCGGTTTAACAGGGCACCCACACCAGTGAGTTCCGCGCCAGGTCCCGCCGTGGCGCCGGCCAAAGAGGTGGCGGGAGCTGGCTGTGTTAGCCGGGTGCACTACCGTCCCGTGTCTGTCCCACACCTCGGACTTTCAATGCTCTGTGGGCATAAAAGGAACATCAGAGAATGCGGCTAGGACTCACCCTCTGCACCTTCACTGAGAGCTGCAATCCTGAGTCACCTCTACGACGCCATCTTGCCTCCTCCCCCTCCAGTTGTCTATTTTATATGGTCTATCACTCAAAGTTTAAGTGAATAATAAACTTCTATGGATTAATCAGGACGCTGTTTAAGATAGCCACGAATTCAATGCCTTTCTGAATGATACACACCTGGGTAATAGCCGGGCGTCTATTTCCTATGAACTCTAATTTTGTGTATCATTGAGTAATACACACCTGGGGCAGTGTCAGGAGTCTATTTGGTATGGACACTCAAACAGAACCTCTTTGATTAATGCTCACATGTATAATAATGAGGAGTCGATGTCATACAGCTACTCATTCAGACAAACAGTGAATAATGCACATGTAGTGTAATTAGCAGTCTGATTCTTATGGAACCTCTCTCACAGCCTCACTGAATATTACACACTTGTGATATAGTCTGGAGTCTATTTTTTATGGCCACCCGTTCAGAGAATCACTAAATAATGCACACCTGTGGAATAGTCAAAAGTCTCTTTCCTATGTCCACTCGTTAAGAGCCTCACTAAGTGTACACACCTGGGGAAATAGTCAGGATTTACCATTATCCCCTCATTGAGAGTCTCACTAAATAATGCACACTTGTGGAATAGTCAGGAGACTTTTTCATGTGGCCTCTAATTTGGAGTGTCACTGAATAATGTGGTTTAGTCAGGAGTCTATTTCATGTAGACACATATTCAGAGCTTCAGTGAATAAGACAGACACTTGATATAGTAAGGAATCTAATTGATATGGAGACATATTCTGAGCCTCACTGAATAATACACACCTGGGAAATAATTTGGAGTCTATTTTCGATGGACATATATTCAGATCCTCGGAAAATGATGTACACCTGTGGAGTATCCAGGAGTCTATTTTATTCAGACACTGATTCATTACCTCAGTGGATACTATGCACGTGTGGATTCGTCAGAATTTTATTTTATATAACTACTGACTCGTAACCTCAGTGAAAAATGCAAAAATGTAAAATTCTTAGCAGTCTATTTCATATAGACACTCATTTAGTGATTCACTGAATAATACAAATATTTGAGATAGACAGCATCCCGTTTCATATGGTTACACAAAAAGAGCCTCACTGAGTAATGCACACCAGGGGAAGTGTTAGAAGTCTACTTTATATAGCGTTTAATTTATAGAATTAGGAAATAATGCACACGTGTGGAATAGACCCTAGTATATGTTATATGGCAGCAAAATCAAAGCCTATTCGAATACTGCACAAGTGGGGAATAATCACTTGTCTGTTACATATGGTGTTTCCTTTGATGAATCAAAAACTTATGCACACCTGTGGAGTAAAATGGGTTATATTTCAGAAGGCCACTATTTGAGTGTTTCTGTGAATAATATGTATATCTGAAAAGTAAGAAATGTCTTTCACATGGCCACCTGTTCAGGGCCTCTGTGAAGAATACTCCCCTAAAAAATAGTCAAGTGTCTTATTTAAATGGCTGCACATTCAGAGACTCTGTATGTAATGAACACATTGGCAATTCACCTGAGTCTCTTTTTTATGCTCACTTAGTCAGAGTCTCATTCAGTAATACACACCTGGGGAAGAGTTAAGAGTCTACTTCATGTAGCCACTCATTTAGAGCCTCAGCAAATAATGCACACCAGGGTAATAGTCGAGCGTTTTTTATATGGCCAGTCATTTTGTGCGTCACTGAGTGATATACACCTGAAGAATCCAAAGGATTCTTTTTGATACTACCACGCATTTAGCACCTCATTGATTAATTCACAATAGAGCAATAGTCAGGTGTCTATTTTATATGGTCCATCACTCAAAGTTTCAGTGAATAATAAACTTCTATGGAGTAATTAGGACGCTGTTTAAGATAGCCATCAATTCAGTGCCTTCCTGAATGATACACACCTGGGTAATGGCCTGGCATCTATTTTCTATGAACTCTAATTTTGTGTATCCTTGGGTAATAGACACATGGGGTAGTGTCAGGAGTCTATTTGGTATGGATACTCAAACAGAACCTGTTTGATTAATGCACACATGTATAATAATCAGGAGTCTATGTCATATGGCTACTCATTCAGACCAACAGTGAATAATGCACATGTAAAGTAATTAGAAGTCTGATTCTTAAGGACCCTCTTTCACAGCCTCACTGAATATTACACACTTGTGATATAGTCTGCAGTCTATTTTTTATGGCCACCCATTCAGAGAATCACTAATTAATGTACACCTGCGCAATAGTCAGAAATCTCTTTCCTATGGCCACTCGTTAAGAGCCTCACTAAGTGTACACACCTGGAGGAATAATCAGGATTTACCTTTATAAGCTAATTCAAAGTCTCACTAAATAATGCACACCTGTGGAATAGTCAGGAAACTTTTTCATGTGCCCTCTAATTCAGAGTGTCATGAATAATGTGGTGTATTCAGGAGTCTATTTCATGTAGACACATATTCAGAGCTTCAGTGAATAAGACAGACACTTGATATAGTAAGGAATCTAATTGATATGGAAACATATTCTGAGCCTCACTGAATAATACACACCTGGGAAATAATTTGGAGTCTATTTTCGATGGACATTCATTCAGAGCCTCGTTAAATATTGTACACCAGTGGATTAGCTGGGAGTCTATTTATTAGGACACACATTCATAGCCTCAGTGGATAATATGCATGTGGGGATTAGTCCGGATTCCAATTTATATGGCCACTGACTCGTAACCTCAGTGAAAAATGCACAAATATAAAGTACTCAGCAGTCCATTTCATATAGACACTAATTCAGATATTCACTAAATAATACAAATATTTATTACGGCTGCATCCTGTTTCATATGGTCACACAAAATGAGCCTCACTGAGTAAGGCACACCTAGGAAAGTTTTAGGAGTCTACTTTATATAGCCTTTCATTTACAGTCTCAGGGAATAATGCACACGTGTGGAATAGACACTAGACTATTTATATAAATGAACTAATGGTGTTGAAAAATACAACATGAGAACTTAGTGAAATATGCACAAGTTTGAATAGCCGAATTGATGAAGCAGAAGAAAGGATATCAGAGTTCGAAGACCGACTTAATGAAATGGAATGAGAAGATAAGAATAAAGAGAAAAGGATAAAAGAATGAGCAGTCTCTAAGAATTATGAGACTATGTGAAAAGACCTAATCTACGTTTGATAGGCGTACGTGAATGTGATGGAGAGAATGAATCCCAGCTGGAAAATACTCTTCAGGATATTATCCAGGAGAATTTTCCCAATCTAGTAAAGCAGAATACCATTCAACCTCAGGTAATACAGAGAACATCACAAAGATATTCCTTAAGAAGAGCAACCCCAAGACACATAATCATTAGCTTCACCAGGGTTGAAACGGAGGAGAAAATACTAAGGGCAGCCAGAGAGAAAGGTCAGGTTACCCACAAAGGGAAGCCTATTATACTTACAGCAGATCTCCCAGTAGAACGGCTACAAGCCAGAAGAGAGTGGGGGCCGATATTTAACATTCTTAAAGAACAGAACTTTCAGCCCAGAATTTCATGTCCTGCCACACTAAGCTTCACAATTGAAGGAAAAATAAAATATTTAATGAACAAGCAAGTACTCAGAGATTTTATTACCACCAGGCCTGCTTTACAAAAACTTCTGAAAGAAGCATTACACACAGAAAGGAACAACCAGCATTAGCCTTTCTAAAAACATGCCAAAAAGTAAAGAGCATCAACAGAAAGAAGAATTTACGTGAAAAAATGGATAAAACAGCCAGGTAACATCAAATGGCAGTAATCTTAAGTTGAAATCGACTAAATTTTCAAATTAAAAGATACAGTCAAAATCTAACGGTATACTATATCCAGACCCATTTCATATCCAAAGATACACAAAGATTAAAAACAAAGGGTTGGAGAAAGATTTACCAACAAAATAGGAACAAAAACAAATAAATAAACATAAAGGAGTTGCAATTCATGCATTTGATAAAACATATTTCAAACCAACAAATATAGAGTGGTATAAGGATCAATGCATACTAACACCCGGATATATAAGACCCATAAAGAGATTCAGACTCAACGAAACAGAAAATTAGTAAGAATATCCAGAATCTAAACTCAGATCAGTCACAAGTAAATATAATAAGCACTTGTAGAACTCTCCAATTTAGATAAATAAAATATACATTCTCCATCTTAAATACACAAAATAATGATCGGCCATAATTAATACCCATTTATAGAATAAAGCAATATTCCTGTTCTCTCTCCCTCTTTTTCTCTCTTTTCCTTTCCTAAAAAAAATAATAATAATGAGGAGTCTATGTCATATGGCTACTCATTCAGACAAACAGAGAATAATGCGCATTTAAAGTAATTAGAAGTCTGATTCTTATGGACCCTCTTTCACAGCCTCACTGAATATTACACACTTGTGATATAGTCTGGAGTCTATTTTTTTTTGCCACCCATTCAGAGAATCACTAAATAATGCACACCTGTGGTATAGTCAGAAGACTCTTTCCTATGGCCACTCGTTAAGAGCCTCACTAAGTGTACACATCTGGGAAAACAGTCAGGACTTACCATTATCCCCTCATTCAAAGTCTCACTAAATAATGCACACCTGTGGAATAGTCAGGAGACTCTTTCTTATGCCCACTCGTTAAGGGCCTCACTAAGTGTACACACCTGGGTAAAAAGTCAAGATTTACCCAGATCCCTTCATTCAGAGTCTCACTAAATAATGCACACCTGTAGAAGAGTCAGGAGACATTTTCATATGGCCTCTAATTCGGAGTGTCACTGAATGATGTGATGTAGTCAGGAGTCTGTTTCATGTAGACACATACTCAGAGCCACAGTGAATAAAACAGGCCCTTTACGGTGTAAGGAATCTAATTAATATGGCCACATCTTCTGAGACTCACTGAATAATACACACCTGGAGAATAATTTGGAGTCTATTTTCGATGGACATTCATTCAGAGCCTCGGTAAATAATGTACACCTGTTGAGTAGCTAGGAGTCTATTTAATTAGGACACTCATTCATAGCCTCAGTTGAAAATATGCACGTGTGGATTAGTCCGGATTCCAATTTATATGGCCATTGACTCGTAACCTTAGTGAAAAATGCACAAATGTAAAGTACTCAGCAGTATATTTTATATAGACACTCATTCAGAGATTCACTGAATGATAAAATATTTAATATACCAGCAACCTGTTTTACACGGTCACACAAAATGAGCCTCAGTGAGTAAGGCACACCTAGGAAAGTTTTAGGAGTCTACTTTATATATCTTCTCATTTACAGTCTCAGAGAATAATGCACACGTGTGGAATAGACACTAGACTATTTTATATAACCACAAAATCAAAGCCTGAGTGAGTAATACACAACTTTGGAATAGTCACTTGTGTATTTTACATGCTCAAATATTTAGAGTCAGAGTCAATAATACACACTTGTGGACAAGTCAGAAAACAATTTCCTATGGCCAAAGTTTCAGAACCTCAGTGAATAATACATACCTGGGAAATACTCAGGACACTATTACATGTGACATCAATTTCAGAGCTTCCTTGAATAAGAAACACCTCTATTGTAGTCAGAATTCTATTTCCTATAGCCACATATTCAGAGCCTTACTGAATAACATACACCTTGGGAAAAGTTAAAATTCTATTTCGTATAGCCACTCATTTAGAGTCAAATGTAAAAACGCACGCCTGAGGAGCATTCAGGAGTTTCTATTTTATGGCCACTCATTCAGAGCTTCATAGAATAATACAGACACATATAAAGGTCAGGAGTGTATTTCACACGGCCACTTATTCAAAACCTCAGTGAGGAATCATACATATCTGGAAAATACTCAGGAATATATTATGTATAGCCACTTATTCAGAGACTCACTGAATAATGCACAGCTAAGGAATAGTCGGGAGACTATTTGATATGACTCTTCACCCAGCGACTCAGTGAACAATGCAGAACTGAAAAATAGTCAAGGGGATGCCTCTGTTCTGTTCCATTGGTCTATATCTCTGTTTTGGTACCAGTACCATGCTGTTTTGATTACTGTAGCCTTGTAGTATAGTTTGAAGTCTGGTAGCGTGATGCCTCCCGCTGCGTTCTTTTTCCTTAGAATTGACTTGGCTATGCGGGCTCTTTTTTGGTTCCATATGAAATTCATGGTGGATTTTTCCAGTTCTGTGAAGAAATTCAATGGTAGTTTGATGGGGATAGCATTGATTGTGTAAATCACTTTGGGCAGTATAGCCATTTTCACGACATTGATTCTTCCTAACCACGAACATGGAATGTTTCTCCATCTGTTTGTGTCCTCTCTTATTTCGTTGAGCAGTTGTTTGTAGTTTTCCTTAAAGAGGTCCCTTACATTCCTAGTGAGTTGTATTCCTAGGTATTTTATTTTCTTTGTAGCAATTGTGAATGGCAGTTCGTTCTTGATTTGGTTCTCTTTAAGTCTGTTATTGGTGTATAGGAATGCTTGTGATTTTTGCACATTGATTTTATATCCTGAGACTTTGCTGAAGTTGCTTACCAGTTGCAGGAGCTTTTGGGCTGAGGTGATGGGGTCTTCTAGGTATACTATCATGTCGTCTGCAAATAGAGACAATTTGGCTTCCACCTTTCCTATTTGAATACCCTTTATTTCTTTTTCTTGCCTGATTGCTCTGGCTAGAACTTCCAGTACTATGTTGAATAGAAGTGGTGAGAGGCATCGGAGGCAACACAACACATCTACAACCATGTTATCTTTGATAAACCAGACAAAAACAGGCAATGGGGAAAGAATTCCCTATTTAATAAATGGTGTTGGGAAAACTGGCTAGCCATGTGCAGAAAGCAGAAACTGGACCCCTTCCTGACACCTTTCACTAAAATTAACTCCAGATGGATTAAAGACTTAAACGTAAGACCTGACACCATAAAAACCCTAGAAGAAAATCTAGGCAAAACCATTCAGGACCTAGGAGTAGGCAAGGACTTCATGAACAAAACACCAAAAGCATTGGCAACAAAAGCCAAAATAGACAAATGGGACCTAATCAAACTCCACAGCTTCTGCACGGCAAAAGAAACAGTCACTAGACTGAATCGGCAACCATCAGAATGGGAAAAAATCTTTGCAGTTTATGCATCTGACAAAGGGCTGATATCCAGAATTTACAAAGAACTCAAACAGATTTACAGGAAAAAAACAAACAAGCCCATTCAAAAATGGGCAAAGGATATGAACAGAAACTTTACAAAAGCAGACATACATGAGGCCAACAAACACATGAAGAAGTGCTCATCGTCATTGGTCATTAGAGAGATGCAAATCAAAACCACATTGAGATACCATCTCACACCAGTTAGAATGGCGATCATTAAAAAATATGGAGACAGCAGATGCTGGAGAGGATGTGGAGAAATAGGAACACTCTTACACTGTTGGTGGGAGTGTAAATTAGTTCAACCATTGTGGAAGACAGTGTGGCGATTCCTCAGGGACCTAGAAATAGAAATTCCATTTGACCCAGCAATCCCATTACTGGGTATCTATCCAAAGGACTATAAATCGTTCTACTATAAGGACACATGCACACGAATGTTCATTGCAGCACTGTTTACAATAGCAAAGACCTGGAACCAACCCAAATGCCCAACGATGATAGACTGGACTGGGAAAACGTGGCACATATACACCATGGAATATTATGCAGCAATCAAAAATGATGAGTTTGTGTCCTTTGTAGGGACATGGATGAATCTGGAGAACATCTTTCTCTGCATACTGACACAAGAACAGAAAAAGAAATACCGCATGTACTTACTCATAGGTGGGTGAGTAAAATGAGAACACATGGACACAGAGAGGTGGTCTACTATACACTGGGGACTGTTGGGGGGAATGGGGGAGGGACAGCAGGGGGGGCTGGGGGGGATAGCCTGGGGATGAATACAAAGTGTGGGTGAAGGGGAGGAAAGCAGCAAAACACACTGCCATGCGTGTACCTATGCAACTATCTTGCTCGTTCTGCACATGTACCCCCAAACCTATAATGCAATAAAAATTAAAAAAAAATAATAATCACGGGGATAGAGTCAAGGGTTTATGTTATGTGGTCACTCATTCAGAATCTCACTGAAGAATACACATCTTGGGATTAGTCAGTGTTCAAGTCATATGGACACTCAATCACAGCATTAAAGAGTAATGCACAATGGGGCATTCGTAAGGAGTCTATTTCATATGGCCTGTCACTCGGAGTTTCAGTGCATAATAAACAGCTGTGGAGTAGTCAGGACCCTATTTCAGGTAGCCCCAAATTAAGGAGCTCCGTAAATGATACACACATGTTTCAGATTCAGGAGACTATTTGACATAGACACTCATACAGAACCTTTTCGCATACTGAACAGGTGGGGAATAATCACTAGTCTGTTTCATATGGTGATTAGTTTGGAGAATCAAAAAATAACGCACACCTGTTGAGTAAAATGCGTTCTATTTCATAAGGACACTCAGTGTTTTCGTGAATAATATGTATATCTGATAAGTCAGGAATCTCTTTCACATGGCCACTCGTTCAGGGTCTGTGTGAAGAACACTCGCCTCAAAAATAGTCAAGGGTCTACTTCAAATGGCTACACATTCAAAGTCTCTGTACATAATGAACACTTGGGCAATACACCTACGTCTCTTTTTTATGCCCACTTAGTCAGAGACTCATTCAATAACACACATCTGGGGAATAGTTAAGAGTCTACTTCATGTAGCCACTCATTTAGAGCCTCAGTGAATAATGCACACAAGGGCAATAGTCGATCATTTTTTATATGGCCACACATTTTGTGCCTCACTGAGTGATATACACGTGAAGAATCCTAAGGATTCTATTTGATACTACCACTCATTTAGAACCTTATTGAATAATTCACAATGGAGCAATAGTCAGGTGTCTATTTTATATGGTCTATCACTCAGAGTTTCAGTGAATAATAAAATTCAATGGAGTAATCAGGACGCTGTTTAAGATAGCCACGAATTCAGTGCCTTCCTGAATGATACACACCTGGGTAATAGCCTGGTGTCTATTTCATATGAAATCTAATTTTGTGTATCGCTGAGTAATACACACCTGGTGCAGTGTCAGGAGTCTATTTGGTATGGACATTAAGCAGAACCTGTTTGATTAATGCACACATGTATAATAATCAGAAGTCTATGTCATATTGCTACTTATTCAGGCAAACAGTGAATAAGGCACATAAAAAGTGATTAGCAGTCTGATTCTTATGGAACCTCTTTCACAGCCTCACTGAATATTACACACTTGTGATATAGTCTGGAGTCTATTTTTTATGGCCACCCGATCAGAGAATCACTAAATAATGCACACCTCTGGAATAGTCAGAAGTCTCTTTCCTATGGCCACTCGTTAAGAGCCTCACTAAGTGTATACACCTGGGCAAATAGTCAGGCTTTACCATTACCTCCTCATTCAGAGTCTCACTAAATAATGCACACCTGTGTAATAGTCAGGAGACTCTGTCTTATGGCCAATCGTTAAGAGCTTCACTAAGTGTACACACTTGGGGAAATAGTCAGGATTTACCAATAACCCTTCGTTCAGAATCTCAGTAAATAATGCACAACTGTGGAATAGTCATTAGACTTTTTCATGTGGCCTCTCATTCAATGTGTTATTGAAAAATGTGATGTTGTCCGGAGTCTATATCATGTAGACACATATTCTCAGCCTCAGTCTATAAGACAGACCCGTGATATAGTAAGAAATGTAATGACTATGGTCACATTGTCTGAGGCTTACTGAGTAATACACACCTGGAGAATAATATGGAGTCTATTTTCGATGGACATTCATTCAGAGCCTCGGTAAATAATGTAGACCTGTGGAGCAGCCAGGAGTCTATTTCATTTGGCAACACATTCATAGCCTGATTGGATAATATGCACGTCTGGATTAGTCAGGATTACATTTTATATGGCCACTGACTCGTAACCTCAAAGAATAATGCACAAATGTAAAGTACTCAGCAGTCTATTTCATATAGTTATTCATTCAGAGATTCACCGAATAATAAAAATATTTGAGACAGACAGCCTCCTGTTTCATATGGTCTTACAAAAAGAGCCTCACTGAGTGACACACACCTGGGGAAGTGTTAGGAGGGTACTATACATAGCCTCTCATTTACAGCCTAAGGGAATAATGCACACGTGTGGAATAGACACTATTCTATTTTATATGGCCACAAAATCAAAGCCTGAGTCAGTAATACACAACTGTGGAATAGTCACTAGTCTATTCCATATGCCCAAATATTTATAGTCAGTGTCAATAATACACACCTGTAGACTAGTCAGAATACCATTTAATATGGCCAAAGTTTCAGAGGCTCAGTGAATAATAAATAACTGAGGAATACTCTGGACGCTATTACATGTGGCATTTCTTCAGAGGTTCATTAAGTAAAGGACACCTATAATGTAGTCAGAATTCTATTTCATATAGCCACATACTCAGAGCCTAACTGAATAACAGACACCTTGGGAAAGTCAGGATTCTGTTTTGTATGGCCATTCATTTACAGCTGAATGTAAAAACTCACGCCTGAGTAATATATAGGAGTCTGTATTTTATGGCTACACATTCAGAGACTCACAGAAAAATAGATACGTATGGAAATGTCAGGAGTGTACTTGACATGGCCACTTATTCAGTTCCTCAGTGAAGAATCATATATATCTGGAAAATGCTCAGGATTCTAATATATATAGCCACTTATTAAGAGAATCACTGAATAATGCACACTTGGAGAATTGTCTGGAGATTATTTGATATGACCATTCACCCAGAGACTCAGTGGAAAATGAAGAGCTGAGAAATAGTCAAGAGGACAGAGTCAGGAGTCTGTTTTATGTGGTCACTTGTTCAGAAACTGACTGAAGAAATCACCCCTTGGGAAGAGTCGGAGTCCAGGTCATATGGCCACTCAATCACAGCATTACCGAATAATGCGCAATGAGGCAATAGTAAGGATTCTATTTCATATGGCCTCTCATTCAGAGCTTCAGTGTGTAATAAACAGCTGTGGAGGAGTGAGGACCCTATTGACGTAGCCACAAATAAAGCAGCTCCATGAATGATACACACATGTGTGAGAGTCAGGAGACTATTTGATATGGACACTCATACAGAACCTCTTTGAATATTGCACATGTGGGGAATAATCACTAGTCTATTTCATATGGTGGTTCGTTTGGACTGTCAAAAAATAATGCGCACTTGTGGAGTAAAATGCGGTCTGTTTCATAAGGGCACTCTTTCAGTGTTTTAGTGAATAACATGTATATCTGATAAGTCAGGAATCTCTTTCATATGGCCACTCGTTCTGGGCCTCTGTGAATAATAATCCCCTCAGAAATAGTCAACGGTATACTTCAAATGCCTACAAATTCAGTGTCTCTGTATGTAATGAACACCTGGGCAATACACCTGAGTCTCTTTTTTATGCCCACTTAGTTCGAGTCTCATTCAATAATACACACCTGGTAAAGACTTAAGAGTTTACTTCGGGAGGGAGGCAAGATGGCGTCGTAGAGGTGACTCAGGATTGCAGCTCTCGGTGAAGGCGCAGAGGGTGAGTCCTAGCCGCATTCTCGGATGTTCCTTTTATGCCCACAGAGCGTTGAAAGTCCCAGGTGTGGGAGAGACACGGGATGCTAGCAGCCGGCTAACGCAACCGGCTCCCGCCGCCTCTTCAGCCGGCGCCGCAGCGGGACCCGGCGCGGAACTCACTGGTCTGGGTGCCCTGTTAAACCGGCAATCTGAGATTTGGAAGGGCAGATTGGCATGTCCATCTGATTGAACAGGACTTGGACAATGAGCCAGACCAGGAGTTTCCTGGGAAGCGTGATCTGAGCCGGGGTAGTGGGCAGCGGCACGGGAGATCGCACGGATCCCAGTGCCCTATCGGCAGGTTCCTGGGGCGCCAGTGAGAGAGTCGACCTTTCAGCTTGGGGAGAGGAAGAGAGAGAGAGAGAGAGGACGGACTCTGAGGCAGGGAGCAGGGTGATCGGGCTCGGCGGGTCCCACGCTCACGGGGACAAGCAGGGCGGCGACTGGAGGCGCTTGGGGCTGAGAGTTTTGTTGCCGGCATTTAGGACGGTGCAGCCCGGTCAGGGAGGGGCGTCCACCATTCCTGACAAAGTGCACCCCCACTTAAGTACCGCCCAGGACTGACGCAGCCTGCCGTTGCCGAGGCAACCTGCCATAACAGAGAGAGTCCGCCGGGCCGCAACAGGGCGGACCCGCCTTAGGAGGTCAGAGCCCCGGCAGGCAAATAGTGAATAGACTGCCACCTAGTGGGGCAGGACAGTGCAACAGATACTCATAAAGAAAGCCCCAACTCCCTGAGACAGAGCATCTAAGGGTGAAAAAGAAAAAAAAAAAAAGAGTGGTGTTTTATGAGTTCTATTGCAGCAGACATAACCTCCCAACAACCCTGAATGAACAACGGAGCTCACAGCTCAGCACTGGAGCTCCTATAAAGCACAGACTGTCTCCTCAAGCAGCTACCTGACCTCTGTATATCCAAGGAGTCACCCCAGAAAAGGACTAATCAGACTGACATTTGGCTGGCATCATTCTGGAACAAGGGCAGCAGAAAAAGAAACTGATATCATCCCTCACTGTTCTGCAGCTGCTGCAGGTATACCCCAGACAAGCAGGGCCTGGAGTGGACCTCAGCACTCATACAGCAGAGAGGATAGATCATTAGAGGGAAAACTAAGTAACAGAAATACTTCATCATCAACAATCTCAGTGTCCACACAGAGACCCAATTGAAAAATCAGCCACTACTAAGACAACAGGCGGATAAATCCATAAAGATGGGAAGAAACCAGCGCAAAAAGGAGGAAAGCACCCGAAACCAAAACACCTCACCTCCAAAAAAGGACCAAAACTCCTCACCAGCAAGGGAACAAAGCTGGACGGAGAATGAATGTGACGAAATGACGGAATCAGACTTCAGAAAGTGGATAATGAGAAACTTCAGTGAGCTAAAGGAACATGTTCTAAACCAGTGCAAAGAAACTAAGAACCTTGAAAAAAGATTTGAAAAAAGATTCGAGGAATTGATAACGAGAATGGACAACTTAGAGAGGAATATGAATGAATTGAAGGAGCTGAAAAACTCAACACGAGAACTTCGCGAAGCATGCACAAGTATCAACAGCCGAATTGACCAAGCAGAAGAAAGAATATCAGAAGTTGAAGATCAACTCAATGAAATAAAACGAGAAACCAAGATTAAAGAAAAAAGCACAAAAAGGAATGAACAAAATCTCCAAGAAATGTGGGACTATGTGAAGAGACCCAACCTACGTTTGATAGGTGTACCAGAATGTGACGAAGAGAATGAATCAAAGCTGGAAAACACTCTTCAGGATATTATCCAGGAAAATTTCCCCAACCTAGCAAGACAGGTCAATACTCAACTCCAGGAAATACAGAGAACACCACAAAGATACTCTGCAAGAAGAGCAACCCCAAGGCACATAATCGTCAGATTCACCAGGGTTGAAACGAAGGAGAAAATACTAAGGGCAGCCAGAGAGAAAGGTCGGGTCACCCACAAAGGGAAGCCCATCAGACTCACAGCAGATCTCTCAGCAGAGACTCTACAAGCCAGAAGAGAGTGGGGGCCAATATTCAACATCCTTAAAGAAAAGAGCTTTCAACCCAGAATTTCATATCCAGCGAAACTGAGCTTCATAAGTGAAGGAAAAATAAAATCCTTCACGAACAAGCAAGTACTCAGAGATTTTGTCACCACTAGGCCTGCTTTACAAGAGCTCCTGAAAGAGGCACTACACATAGAAAGAAACAACCAGTTCCAGCCATCCTAAAAGCATACCAAATGCTAAAGACCATCAACAAAATGAAGAATGTACATGAACCAACGGGCAAAACAGCCAGCTAGCATCAAAATGGCAGTATCAAATTCACACATAACAATATTAACCCTGAATGTAAATGGGCTAAATGCACCAATCAAAAGACACAGACTGGCAAATTGGATAAAAAACCAAAACCCATCGGTGTGCTGTATCCAGGAAACCCACCTCACATGCAAAGATACACAAAGGCTCAAAATAAAGGGATGGAGGAAGATTTACCAAGCAAATGGAGAGCAAAAAAAAGCAGGAGTTGCAATTCTCATCTCTGATAAAATAGACTTTAAAGTAACAAAGATCAAAAGGGACAAAGAAGGTCATTACATAATGGTAAAAGGATCGATACAACAAGAAGAGGTAACGATTCTAAATATATATGGACCCAATGTAGGAGCACCCAGATATATAAGGCAAGTTCTTAATGACTTACAAAGGGACTTAGACTCCCACACAATAATAGTGGGAGACTTTAACACTCCACTGTCAATAGCAGACAGATCAACCAGACAGAAAATTAACAAGGATATCCAGGACTTGAACTCAGACCTGGAACAAGCAAACCTGATAGACATTTACAGAACTCTCCACCCCAAATCCACAGAATATACATTCTTCTCAGCACCACATCACACCTACTCCAAAATAGACCACATAATTGGAAGTAAAGCACTCCTCAGCAAATGCAAAACAACTGAAATCATAACAAACAGTCTCTCAGACCATAGTGCAATCAAGTTGGAACTCAGAATTCAGAAAATAACTCAGAACCGCACAGCTTCATGGAAACTGAACAATTGGCTCTTGAATGTTGATTGGATAAACAATGAAATGAAGGCAGAAATAAAGAAGTTCTTTGAAACCAATGAGAATGAAGACACAACGTACCAGAATCTCTGGGACACATTTAAAGCAGTCTGTAGAGGAAAATATATAGCAATAAGTGCCCACATGAGAAGAGTGGAGAGATCCAAAATTGACACCCTATCGTCAAAATTGAAAGAGCTAGAGGAGCAAGATCGAAAAAGCTCAAAACCTAGCCGAAGACAAGAAATAACTAAGATCAGAGCAGAACTGAAGGAGATAGAGACAAGAAAAACCCTTCAAAAAATCAATAAATCTAAGAGCTGGTTTTTCGAAAAGATCAACAAAATAGACAGACCACTAGCCAGACTGATAAAAAAGAAGAGAGAGAACAACCAAATAGATGCAATAAAAAACGATAAAGGGGAAATCACCACAGATTCCACAGAAATTCAAACCATCATCAGAGAATACTACAAACAACTCTATGCACATAAACCAGTAAATCAGGAAGAAATGGATAAATTCCTGGATGCCTGTGTCCTCCCAAGCCTAAACCAGGAGGAAGCCGAAACTATGAATAGACCAATAACAAGGTCTGAAGTTGAGGCAGCAATTAAGAGCCTACCACACAAAAAAAGCCCAGGTCCAGATGGGTTCACAGCCGAATTCTACCAGACACACAAAGAGGATCTGGTACCATTCCTTCTGAAACTATTCCAAATAATCCAAAAAGAGGGAACCCTTCCCAAATCATTTTATGAGACCAACATCATCCTGATACCAAAACCTGGCAGAGACTCAACAAGAAAAGAAAACTTCAGGCCAATATCCATGATGAACATAGATGCAAAAATCTTCAATAAAATACTGGCAAACCGATTGCAACAGCACATTAAAAAACTTATCCATCATGATCAAGTAGGATTTATCCCGGGGATGCAAGGCTGGTTCAACATACGCAAGTCTATAAATGTAATTCACCACATAAACAGAAGCAAAAACAAAAACCACATGATTATCTCAATTGATGCAGAGAAGGCATTTGACAAAATTCAACAGCCCTTTATGCTAAAAACCCTCAATAAACTTGGTATTGATGGAACATATCTCAAAGTAATAAAAGCTATTTATGACAAACCAACAGCCAATATCATACTTAATGGGCAAAAACTGGAAGCATTCCCTTTGAAATCTGGCACTAGACAAGGATGCCCTCTCTCACCACTTCTATTCAACATAGTACTGGAAGTTCTAGCCAGAGCAATCAGGCAAGAAAAAGAAATAAAGGGTATTCAAATAGGAAAGGTGGAAGCCAAATTGTCTCTATTTGCAGACGACATGATAGTATACCTAGAAGACCCCATCACCTCAGCCCAAAAGCTCCTGCAACTGATAAGCAACTTCAGCAAAGTCTCAGGATATAAAATCAATGTGCAAAAATCACAAGCATTCCTATACACCAATAACAGACTTAAAGAGAACCAAATCAAGAATGAACTGCCATTCACAATTGCTACAAAGAAAATAAAATACCTAGGAATACAACTCACTAGGAATGTAAGGGACCTCTTTAAGGAAAACTACAAACAACTGCTCAATGAAATAAGAGAGGACACAAACAGATGGAGAAACATTCCATGTTCGTGGTTAGGAAGAATCAATATCGTGAAAATGGCTATACTGCCCAAAGTAATTTACACAATCAATGCTATCCCCATCAAACTACCATTGAATTTCTTCACAGAACTGGAAAAAACCACCATGAATTTCATATGGAACCAAAAAAGAGCCCGCATAGCCAAGTCAATTCTAAGCAAAAAGAACACAGCGGGAGGCATCACGCTACCAGACTTCAAACTATACTACAAGGCTACAGTAATCAAAACAGCATGGTACTGGTACCAAAACAGAGATATAGACCAATGGAACAGAACAGAGGCATCGGAGGCAACACAACACATCTACAACCATATTATCTTTGATAAACCAGACAAAAACAGGCAATGGGGAAAGGATTCCCTATTTAATAAATGGTGTTGGGAAAACTGGCTAGCCATGTGCAGAAAGCAGAAATTGGACCCCTTCCTGACACCTTACACTAAAATTAACTCCAGATGGATTAAAGACTTAAACGTAAGACCCGACACCGTAAAAACCCTAGAAGAAAATCTAGGCAAAACCATTCAGGACATAGGAGTAGGCAAGGACTTCATGAACAAAACTCCCAAAGCATTGGCAACAAAAGCCAAAATAGACAAATGGGACCTAATCAAACTCCACAGCTTCTGCACAGCAAAACAAACAGTCACTAGAGTGAATCGGCAACCATCAGAATGGGAAAAAATCTTTGCAGTTTACGCATCCGACAAAGGGCTGATATCCAGAATTTACAAAGAACTCAAACAGATTTACAGGAAAAAAACAAACAAGCCCATTCAAAAATGGGCAAAGGATATGAACAGAAACTTTACGAAAGCAGACATACATGAGGCCAGCAAACATATGAAAAAGTGCTCATCGTCATTGGTCATTAGAGAGATGCAAATCAAAACCACATTGAGATACCATCTCACACCAGTTAGAATGGCGATCATTAAAAAATCTGGAGACAGCAGATGCTGGAGAGGATGTGGAGAAATAGGAACACTCTTACACTGTTGGTGGGAGTGTAAATTAGTTCAACCATTGTGGAAGACAGTGTGGCGATTCCTCAGGGACCTAGAAATAGAAATTCCATTTGATCCAGCAATCCCATTACTGGGTATCTATCCAAAGGATTATAAATCGTTCTACTATAAGGACACATGCACACGAATGTTCATTGCAGCACTGTTTACAATAGCAAAGACCTGGAACCAACCCAAATGCCCAACGATGATAGACTGGACTGGGAAAATGTGGCACATATACACCATGGAATATTATGCAGCAATCAAAAATGATGAGTTTGTGTCCTTTGTAGGGACATGGATGAATCTGGAGAACATCATTCTTAGCAAACTGACACAAGAACAGAAAAAGAAATACCGCATATACTCGCTCATAGGTGGGTGAGAAAAATGAGAACATGTGGACACAGAGAGGCGGTCTACTATACACTGGGGACTGTTGGGTGGAATGGGGGAGGGACAGCGGGGGGGGCTGGGGCGGATAGCCTGGGGATGAATACCAAGTGTGGGTGAAGGGGAGGAAAGCAGCAAAGCACACTGCCATGTGTGTACCTATGCAACTATCTTGCTCGTTCTGCACATGTACCCCCAAACCTATAATGCAATAAAAAAAAAAAAATTAAAAAAAAAAAAGAGTTTACTTCATGTAGCCACTCATTTAGATCCTCAGTGAATAATCCACACCAGAGTAATAGTCGAACGTTTTTATATGGCCACTCATTCTGTGCCTCCCTGAATGACACACACCTGGGGAATTCTCAGGATACTATTTCATACTACCACTCACTTAAAACCTTATTGAATAATTAATAATGGAGCAATGGTCAGGTGTCTATTTTGTATGGCCTCTCATTCAAAGTTTCAGTGAATAATGAACTTCTATGGAGTAATCAGGACACAGTTTAAGATAGCCATGACTTAAGTGCCTTTCTGAATGACACACACATTTCTTGTGGTCAAGAGTCTATTTCATATGAATTCAAATTCTGTGAAATGCTGAGTAATACACACCTGGGGGAGTTTGAGGAGTCTATTTGGTATGGACACTCATACCAAACCTGTTTGAATAATGCAGACATGGAGAATAATGAGGTATCTATGTCATATGGCTACTCATTCAGACAAAGAGTGAATAATGCACATGTGGTGTCATTAGAATTCTGTTTCATATGGCCCCTCTTTCACACCCTCACTGAATATTACACACTTGTGATATCGTCTGGAGTCTATATTTTATGGCCACTCATTCAGAGAATCACAAAATAATTCACACCTGCGGAATTGTCAGAAGTCTTTCCTATGGCTACCCGTTGAGAGCCTCACTAAATATACACACCTGGATAAATAGTCAGGATTTACTTGTATCTCCTCATTCAGAGTCTCACTAAATAATGCACACCTGTGGAATAGTCAGGAGACTTTTTCATGTGGCCTCTCATTCAATGAGTCATTGAAAACTGTGGTATAGTCAGGAGACTCATTCATGTAGACACATATTCAGAGCCTCAGTGCATAAGAGAGACCATTGATGTGGTAAGAAATCTAATTAGTATGGCCACATCTTGTGAGGGTCACTGAATAATACACACCTGGAGAATAATTTGGAGTCTATTTTCGATGGACATTCATTCAGAGCATAGGTAAATAATGCATACCTGTGAAGTAGCCAGGAGTCTATTTCATTTGGAGACACATTCATAGCCTGAGTGGATAATGTGCACGTGTGGATTAGTCAGGATTACATATTATATGGCCACTGACTCGTAAACTCCATGAATAATGAACAAATGTAAAGTACTCAGCAGTATATTTTCTATAGCCACTCATACAGAGATTCACTGAATAATAAAATTATTTGAGATGGACCGCCTCCTGTTTCATATGGTCATACAAAAGAGCCTCCCTGAGTGACACAAACCTGGGGAAGTGTTAGGAGTGTACTTAACATAGCCTCTCATTTGCAGCCTAAGAGGATAATGCAAACGTGTGGAATAGACACTAGTGTATTATATATGGCCACAAAATAAAAGCCTGAGTCAGTAATACAAAACATTGGAATAGTCACTACTCTCTTCCATATGCCCAAATATTTAGAGTCATTGTCAATAATACACACCTGTAGACTAGTCAGAATACCATTTAATATGGCCAACGTTTCACAGCATCAGTGAATAATAAATACCTAAGGAATCCTCTGGACGCTATTACATGTGGCATTTCTTCAGAGGTTTATTGAGTAAAGAACACCTGTATTGTAGTCAGAATTCTATTTTGCATAGCCACTTACTCAGAGCCTAACTGAATAACAGACACCTTGAGAAAGTCAGGATTGTATTTCTTATAGCCACTCATTTACAGAAGAATGTATAAACTCACGCCTGAGTAGTATATAGGAGTCTCTATTTTTTGGCCACTCATTCAGAGCCTCACAGAATTATACAGACGTATGGAAATATCAGGAGTGTACTTGACATGGCCACTTATTCAGTTACTCAGTGAATAATCATATATATCTGGAAAATACTCAGGATTCTATTATATGTAGCCACTTATTAAGAGACTCACTGAATAATGCACACCTGGAGAATTGTCTGGAGACTATTTGATATGACCGTTCACCCAGCGACTCAGTGGAAAATGCAGAGCTGAGAAATAGTAAAGAGGACAGAGTCAGGAGTCTATCTTATGTGGACACTCGTTCAGAAACTGACTGAAGAATACACAACTTGGGAATAGTCAGAGTCCAGGTCATATGGCCACTCAATCACAGCATTACTGAATAATGCACAATAGGGCAATAGTAAAGAGTTTATTTCATACGGCCTCTCATTCGGAGTTTCAGTGCCTAATAAACAGCTGTGGAGGAGTGAGGACCCTATTGAAGTTAGCCCCAAATAAAGCAGCTCCGTGAATGATACAAACATGTGTGAGAGTCAGGAGACTCTTTGATATGGACACTCATACAGAACCTCTTCGAATATTGCAAACGTGGGGAATAATCACTGGTTTATTTCATATGGTGGTTCGTTTGGAGAGTCAAAAATAACGCGCGCCTATGGAGTAAAATGCGGTCTATTTCGTAAGGCCACTCTTTCAGTGTTTTAGTGAATAACATGTATATCTGATACATCAGGAATCTCTTTCACATGGCCACTCGTTCTTGGCCTCTGTGAATAATACTCCCCTCAGAAACATTCAAGGGTATACTTCAAATCCCTACACATTCAGAGTATCTGTAAGTAATGAACACCTGGGAAATACACCTGAGTCTCTTCTTTATGCCCACTTAGTCAGAGTCTCATTCAATAATTCACACCTGGGGAAGAGTTAAGAGTCTACTTCATGTAGCCACTCATTTAGATCCACAGTGAATAATCCACACCAGAGTAATAGTCGAACATTTTTTATATGGCCACTCATTCTGTTCCTTCCTGAATGATACACACCTGGGGAATTCTCAGGATACTATTTCATACTACCACTCATTTAGAACCTTATTGAATAATTCACAATGGAGCAATGGTCAGGTGTCTATTTTGTATGGCCTCTCATTCAAAGATTCAGTGAATAATGAACTTCTATGCAGTAATCAGGACACTGTTTAAGATAGCCATGAATTAAGAGCATTCCTGAATGACACACAGTTGGGTGGTAATCAGGAGTCTATTTCATATTAATTCTAATTCTGTGAAATGCTGCGTAATACACACCTGGGGGAGTTTCAGGAGTCTATTTGGTATGGAAACTCATACCCAACCTGTTAAAATAATGCACACATGGAGAATAATGAGGTGTCTATGTCATACGGCTACTCATTCAGACAAAGAGTAAATAACGCAAATGTAGAGTCAATAGAAGTCTCTTTCATATGGCCCTTCTTTCACAGCCTCACTGAATATTACACACTTGTGATATCGTCTGGAGTCTATATTTTATAGCCACTCATTCAGAGAATCACTAAATAATTTACACCTGCGGGAATAGTCAGATGTCTCTTTCCTATGTCTACCCGTTGAAATTCTCACAAAATGTACACACCTGGATAAATAGTCAGGATTTACTTGTATCTCCTCATTCAGAGTCTCACTAAATAATGCACACATGTGGAATAATCAGGAGACTTTTTCATGTGGCCTCTCATTCTATGTGTCATTGAAATATGTGGTGTAGTCAGGAGACTCTTTCATGTAGACACATATTCAGAACCTCAGTGCACCAGAGAGACCATTGATATAGTAAGAAATCTAATTAGTATGGCCACATCTTGTGAGGCTCACTGAATAATACACACCTGGAGTATAATTTGGATTCTATTTTCGATGGATATTTATTCAAAGCCTCGGTAAATAATGCAGACCTGTATAGTAGCCAGGAGTCTATTTCATTTGGAAACACATTCATAGCCTCAGTGGATAGTATGCACGTGTGGATTAGTCAGGATTACATTTTATATGGCCACTGACTCATAACCTCAATGAATAATGCACAAATGTAAAGTACTCAACAGTCTATTTCATATAGCCATTCTTTCAGTGATTCACTGAATAATAAAATTATTTGAGACAGACAGCCTCCTGTTTCATATGGTCATAGAAAAAGAACCTCAGTGAGTGACACACACCTGGGGAGTGTTAGGAGTGTACTTTACATCACCTCTCATTTAAAGCCTAAGGGAATAATGCACACGTGTGGAATTGACACTAGTCTATTTCATATGGCCACAAAATCAAAGCCTGATACAGTAATAGACAACTTTGGAATAGTCACTAGTCTATTCCATATGCTCAAATATTTAGAGTCAGTGTCAATAATACTCGCCTGTAGACTAGTCAGGAAACAATTTCATATGGCCAAAGATTCAGAGCGTCAGTGAATAATAAATACCTGAGGAATAATCTGGATGCTATTACATGTGGCATTCCTTCAGAGGTTCATTGAGTAAAGAACACCTGTATTTTAGTCAGGATTCTATTTCATATAGCCACATACTCAGAACTTAACTGTATAACAGACACCTTGGGAAAGTCAGGATTCTGTTTTGTATAGCCACTCATTTACAGCCGAATGTAAAATCTCATGCCTAATTAGTATATAGGAGTCTCTATTTTATGGCCACTCATTCAGAGCCTCACAGAATAATACAGACGTATAGAAATGTCAGGAGTGTACTTGACATGACAACTTCTTCAGTTCTTCAGTGAAGAATCATATATACGTGGAAAATACTCAGGATTCTATTATATATAGCCACTTATTTAGAGACTCATTGAATAACGCACACCTGGAGAACTGTCTGGAGACTATTGATACGACCATTCACTCAGCTACTCAGTGGAAAATGCAGAGCTGAGAAATAGACAAGAGGACAGAGTCAGGAGTCTATTTTATGTGGTTACTGGTTCAGAAACTGACTGAAGAATACACACCTTGGGAATAGTCAGAGTCCATGTCATATGGACACTCCATTATAGCATTACCGAATAATGCACAATGGGGCAATAGAAAGGAGTTTATTTCATATGGCCTCTCATTAAGAGCTTCAGTGCATAACAAACAGATGTGGAGGAGTGAGGACCCTATTGAAGGTAGCCCCAAATGAAGCAGCTCCGTGAATAGTACACACATATGTGAGAGTCATGAGACTATTTGATATGGACACTCATACAGAACCACTTCGAATATTGCACATGTGAAGAATAATCACTAGTCCATTTCATGTGGTGGTTCGTTCGGAGAGTTAAAAAAAAACACACCCCTGTGGAGTAAACTGTGGTCTATTTCATAAGGCCACTATTTCAGTGTTTTTGTGAATAACATGTATATCTGATAAGTCAGGAATCTTTTTCACATGGCCACTCGTTCTGGGCCTCTGTGAATAATAGTCCCCTCAGAAACAGTCAAGGTTCTACTTCAAATGCCTACACATTCAGAGCCTCTGTAAGTAATGAACACCTAAAAAATACACCTGAGTCTTTTTTATGCCCACTTAGTCAGAGTCTCATTCAATAATACACACCTGGGGAAGAGTTAAGAGTCTACTTCATGTAGCCACTCATTTAGATCTTCAGTGAATAATCCACACCAGGGTAATAGTCGAGCATTTTTATATGTCCACTCATTCTGTGCCTCCCTAAATGATACCCACCTGGGGAATTCTAAGGATTCTATTTCATACTACCAATAATTTAGATCCTTATTGAATAATTCACAATGAAGCAATAGTCAGGTGTCTATTTTGTATGGCCTCTCATACAAAGATTCAGTGAATAATGAACTTCTATGGAGTAATCAGAACACTGTTTAAGATAGCCATGAATTAAGTGTTTTCCTGAATGATACACACCTATGTATTAATCAGGAGTCTATTTCATATGAACTCTAATTATGTGTAACACTGAGTAATACACAGAACGTCATGGAATATTGCACATGTGAAGAATAATTAGTAGTTTATTTCATATGGTCGTTCGTTTGAAGAGTCAAAAAATAACACGGGAGAGGGGTGATACAAACAGGAGAGTATAGGGTACACACAGGAGACAGTGGGTACACAAAGGAGAGAAAAAAATAAACAAAGGAGAGGGGATACACACAGGAGAGTAGGGGATACACAGAGAATAGAGAAGGATACACAAAAGAGAGAAGAAAATAAACACAGGAGTAAGAAATACACACAGGAGAGAGGGGCATACACACAGGAGAGGGTGATACACACAGGAGAAAGAAGGATAAACAGAAAAGAGAGGAAGATACACACAGAACAGGGGGAAACACAGAGGAGAGAGAAGCGTACACGCAGGAGAAAAAAGGATACACACAGCAGAGAGAAGGATACACACAGGAGAGAGGGGATACAAAGTGGAGGGAGGAAAATACACACAGGAGAGAGAAAGTATACACAGAAAAGGGAGAAAGTTACACATAAGAGAGATAGGATACACAAAGGAAAGAGAGGGACACAAACTGGAGAGAGGGGAATACACACAGAAGAGAGCTGAAATACACACAAAAGAGAGGGTTAATATACACAGGAGAGAAAAATGATACACACAGGAGAGAAGAGGATACACACAGGAAAAAAGGATACACACTGGAAAGAGAAGGGTACACACAGGAGAGGGGAATACACAGAAAAGTGAGGAGGATTCACGCAGAAAAGAATAGGATACACACAGGAGACAGGAGGATACACACAAAAGAGTGAAGGATACACACGGTAGACAGAAGGATACACACAAAAGAGTGGTGATGCAAACAGGAGAGATGAGGATTCACACAGAAGAATAGAGGATACACACATGAGAGAGATGGATACACACAGGAGAGAGGAGAATACACACAGCAGAGAGAGAGATACACACAGGAGACAGAAAATACACACAAGAGTGAGAAAGATTCACACAGGAGAGGAGGGAATGCACACAGGAGAGAGGTGAATACACACAGAAGTGGGGCATACACACAAAAGAGAGGTGATACACACAGGAGAGAGGGGGGATACACACTGAGACTGGTGATCCACACAGGATAGTAGGCGGTACACACAGGAGAGCGGGGATACACACAGGAGAGAAGAGGATACACAAAGAAAAAAGGGATACACAGAGGAGAGTAGGGAATAAACAGAAAAGAGAGGAGAATACACAAAGGAGAGAGGAGAATAAACACAGGAGAGGGGAATACACTCAGAAGAGAGGGGCTTACACATAGAAGAGGGAAATACACACAGGAGAAAAAGAAATAAACACAGGAAAGGAAATTAAACACACAGGAGAGAGGGATACACACAGGAGAGAGGGGGGTAGACACAGGAGAAAACAGGATACAATCAGCAGAGATAAAGATACACAAAAGAGAGGAGATGCAGAAAGGAGAGAGGGGGATACGCACAGGAGAGAGAAGGGATACACACAAAAGGGAGGGTGTTACACACAGGAGAAAGAAGGGATACACACAGGAGAGAGAAGGGATACCCACAGGAAAGAGGAGTATGCACACAGGAGAGTGGGATACACACAGGAGAGAGGAGGATGCAAACAAAAGAGAGTAGGAGACACACAGAAGAAAAAAGAATACACGCAGGAGAGAGGAGAATAAACACAGGATAGAGGGTGATACACACAGGAGAAAGGAGGACACAGGCAGGAGAGAGGAGGATACACACACGAGAGAGAAAGATACACACAGGCGAGAGGAGAATACACAGAGAAGAGAGGAGGATACACACAGGAGAGCGGGAAATACACACAAAGAAGAGGAAGATACTAACAAAGAGAGGAAAATACACACAGGAGAAAAGAGGATCACACAGGAGAGAGGAGGATACACACAGGAGAAAGGAGGATACACAAAGGAGAGGGGAAACACACAGGAGAGAGGAGGATACACACAGGCGGGAAAGATAAACACCGAAGAGGGGGTATACAAACAGGAGAGAGGGGGATACACAGAAGAGAGGAAAATACACACAGGAAAGAGGAGCTTATGCACAGGAGAGAGGAGGATACACACAGGAGACAGGGTGAATACACAAAAAAGAGAGGGGCATACACACAGGAGAGTGAAGCATACACACAGGAGGGAGGAAAATACACACAGGAGAGAGGGGGATACACACAGAGGAAAAAGGACAAATACAAAAGAGAGGAGGATACACACAAAAAAGAGAAGGATACAGAGAGAATAGAGGAGGATACACGCAGGAGATTGCAGAATACACAGGAGAGAGGAGGATAAACACAGAAGAGGGGAGGATACACGCAGGAGAGAGGAGGATACACACAAAAGAGAGAAAATATATACACAGGAGAGAGAAGGATACACACAGGAGAGAGAAGGATACACACAGGAGTGGCGTGATACACACAGGAGAGAGGAGGGTACACGAAGTAGAAAGTAGAATACACACAGGAGAGAGAAGGATACACAAAGGAGAGAGAAATACACACAGGAGAGAGGGGGATACACCGAGGAGAGAGGAGGATACACACAGGAGGAGGAATACACACAGAAACGAGGACCATAGACACAGGAGAGGGGGATACACACAAGAGAAAAAAATACACACAAAACCGAGGAGGATACACACTGAACAATAAGATACACACATGAGAGTAAGGCGTACACACAGGAGAGCAGGATACACACAGCAGAGCAGAGGATACACACAGTAGAAAGGGGATACACACAAGGGAGAGGAGGATACAAACTAAAGAGAGGAAAGATACACACAGGAGAGAGGGTGGATACACACAGGAGAAGGGGTGATACACACAGGAGAGAAAAATGATACACAGAGAAGAGAGGAGGATACACACAGGAGAAAAAATGATACACACTGGTTAGAGAAAGATACACACAGGAGAGAAGGATACACACAGGAGTGAAAAGGATACACACAAAAAAGGAGAAAATACACACAGGAGAGAGGAGGATACACACAGCAGAGAGGATGATACACACAGGAGAAAGGAGATACACAGAAGAGAGAGGGAGATACACAGAAGAGAGAGGGGGATACACACAGGAGAGAGGGGGTTACACACAGGAGAAAAGAGGGATATGGACAGGAGAGAGAATAGATACCCACAGGAGAGAGAAGGATACACACAGGAAAGAAAAGGATACACACAAGAGAGAGGCGTATGCACACAGGAGAGAAAAGAATACATACAGGAGAGAGGAGGAGACACACAGAAGAAAGAAGGATATACACAGGAGAGAGGAGGATACACACAGAAGAGAGAAGGATACGAACAGGAGACAGGAGGATACAGGCAGAAGAGAGGAGGATACACACAGTAGAGTGGAGGATACAGAGAAAAGAGGGGAGGAAACACACAGGAGAGAAAAAAATACACACAAAAGAGAAGAGGATACACACAGAAGAGGGGTGATACACACAGGAGAGAAAAGGGTACACATAGGAGAAAGGAGGATGCAAACAGAAGTCAGAATTATACACAAAGGAAAGGGGGATACACCCAAAAAAGAGGGGGACACACCAATGAGAGAAAAGGATACATACAGGAGAGAGGAGGATACACAAAGGAGAGGGGATAACAACAGAAAAGAGGGGCATACACACAGGAGAGGGGGATACACACAGGAGAAAGGGGGATATACACAGGAGAGAAAATACACACAGGAGAGGGGGACACATACAAAAGTGGCGTACACACAGGAGAAAAATATACACACAGCAGAAAAAATAATACACACAGGAGAGAGAGGATACACACAGGAGAGAAAAGGATACACAGGAGAGAGGAAAATACACACAAAAGAGAGAAGGATACACACAGGAAACAAAAGGATACACACAGGGTAGTGAAGGATACAAAAAGGAGAGGAGTGATACACAGAGGAGAGAGGAGGGTACACACAGGAGAGAGGGGGATTCACACAGGAGGAAAGAGGATACACAAAAAATAAGGGGATACACACAGAAAACGAGGAATACACACAGGAGAAAAGATACACACAAAAGAGAGGGGCATACACACATAAAAGGGTGAAAAACAAAAAAGAAATGGGGATAAACACAGGAGAGAAAAGTATACACAGAGGAAAGGGTGATACACACAGGAGAGAATGGTGTAAACACAGGAGAAAAAAGGATATACACAGGAGAGAGGAGAAAACAAACAGGAGAGAAGGGATACACACAAAAGAGGGGGATACACACAGGAGAAATGAGGTATACATACAGGAAAGAAAGGTGGTGCACACAAAAGAGAAGGGGAAAACACACAGGAGAGAGGAGGGATAAACACAGTAGAGAGAAGGATACACACAAAAGAGAGAAGGATACACACAAGATAGAGAAGTATATACACAGGAGAGGCGCATACACAAAAGAGAGGGGGAATACACACAGGGGCGTTGGATACATACAGGAGACAGGGAAATACACACAGGAGAGAGGAAGATAGACACAAGATATGGGACACAAACAGGAGAGAGGGGGATACACACAGGAGAGAGGAGGATACACAAAGGAGAGAGAGGGATTCACAGAGGTGAGAAAGATAAACACAGAAAAGGGGTGGATACACAAAAAGAGAGGGGAATACACACAGGAAAGAAAAATACACTCAGGAGAGAGGGCCTTATGCACAGGAGAGAGGAGGATACACACAGGAGAGTGAGGGGATACACAAAGACGAGAGGGAAATACACACAGGAGAGTGAAGCATACACACAGGAGGGAGGGGAATACACACAGGAGAGAGGAGGATACACACAGAGGGAAAAGTATAAATACAAAGTAAAGGAGGATACACACAAAAGAGAGGAGGATACAAATAGAAGAGAAGAGGAAACATGCAGGAGATTGGAGGATACACAAAAAAGAGAGGAGTATACACACAGAAAAGGGGCATAAACACAGGAAAAAGGGAGATTCTCACAGGAGCATTGTATACATACAGGAGACAGGAAAATACACACAACAGAAAAGGGAATACACACAGGAGAGGTGGATACATACAGGAGAGAGAGAGGGATTCACACAGAAGAGGAAGATACACACAGGAGAGATGGGGATCCACACAGGAGAGGGGAATAAACACAGGAGAGAGGGCGTTACACACAGGAGTGTGGTGTAATACACACAGGAGTGTGGTGTGATACAAACAGGAGAGAGAATAATACACACAGGAGAGAGGAGGATACACACAAAAGAGAGGAGCATACACACAGGACAGAGAAGATCATGCACAGAATAGAGGGGAATTCACACAGTAGAGAGGGTGATACACGCAGGAAAGAAAGGAATACACACAGGCGAGATGGGTATACACAAACGTGAGGGGAATACACAAAGGAGAGAGGGGCATACACACAGGATAGAGAAAAGATATTCACAGGAGAGAGGAGGATACACACAAAAAAGATGGGGATACACATAGGAGAGAAGATACACACAGAAGAGAGGAGGATACACAGAGGAGAGAGGGGAATACACACAGGAGAGAGGGGATACACACAGTAGAGAGGGAATATACACACTGTATAGAGGAGGATACACACAGAAAAGATGGAGATACACACAGAAGGAAGAAAGTTACACAAAAAAGAGACGAGGATACACACAGAAGAGAGAAAAATACACACAGGAAAGAAGAGGATACACACAAAAGAGGGGGATTCATACAAGGGAGCGAAAATACACACATAAAATGTGGATAAACACAGTAGAAACGGGGTACACACAGAAGAGAGGAAGATACAGGAAAAGGTGATACAAACAGGAGAGAGAAATACACACAGGTGAGAGAAAGATACACACAGGAGGGAGGGGCGTAAACACAGAAAAGTGTGGATACACAGAGGAGAGATGGGGATACACAAAAAAGAAAGAAATACACACAGGAGAGGGAAATACACACAGGAGCAAGGGGGATGCACAGAGGAGAAAGGGAAATACACAGAGCAAAGAGGAGGATACACACAGGAGACAGAATAATACACACAGGAGAGGGGGGTTACACAGTAGAGAGGAAGATACACACAGGAGAGAGAAGGATACAGAGAGGAGAGAGGAAGATACACACAGAAGAAAAGGAGATACACACAGGAGTGGGGGATACACACAGAAGAAAGGGGGTACACACAAAAACATTGAATACATGCAGGAGACAGGGAAATACACACAGGAAAGAGGGGGATACACACAGAAAAGGGGGATACACACAGGAGAGAGGGAGATACACACAGGAGACAGGAGTATACACAGGAGAGAGTGAGATACACACAAAAGAGAGGGGAATACACATGAGAGAAGGGCATACACACAGGAGAGAGGGGGATACACACAGAAGAGAGAAAGATACACAAAAATGAGAGGAGGATACACGCAGGAGAGAGAAGTATAAACAGGAGAAAGTGGGATACACACAGGAGAGAGAAGAATACACAAAGGAGAGAAAAATACACACAGGTGAGAGGAGTATACATAGAGGAGAGTGGGGCGTACACACAGAAGAGGGGGGTTACAGAAAAAAGAGAGGTGGATACACAAAGGAGAAAGGGATACACACAGGAGAAAGAAATACACACAAGAGCGAGGGAGATGCACACAGGAGAAAGGAGTATACACACCGGAAAGAGAATACACACAGAAGAGAGGAGCATATACACAGGAGAGAGGGTGATACACACAGGAGAAAAAAAGATACACACAGGAAAGTGGGGCACACAAACATGAGCGTGGGGGATACACATAAAAGAGAGGGGTATATACAGAATGGTAGAAGGATACACACAGGAGTGAGGAGGATACACATTGGAGAGAGGAGTATACCCACAGAAGAAAGGAAGATACGCACAGAAGAGGAAAGGATACACACAGGAGAAGGGGATAAACACAGAAGAGAGGGGGATAGGCACAGGAGAAAAGGATACACAGACGAGAGAGGGGATTCACAAAGGAGAGAGGGGGGAAACAAAGGAGAGAGGGACACATACAGAAGAGAGGGGCATAGACAGAGGAGAGGTGATGATACAGGCAGGAGAGAAAAGGATACACACAGGAGAGAGAAAAATACACACAGGAGAGAGAATAATATGCACAGGAGAGAGGAGGATACACACAGGAGAGAGGAGGATATACACAGAGTAGAGAGGAGGATACACATAGGAGAAAGGCATACACACAGGAGAAAGGAGGATAAACAGAGGAGAGTTGGGTACACACAAGAGACAAGGTAATACACACAGGAGAAAGGGTGATACACACAGAAAAAAGGGGAATGCACACAACAGAGAGGGAATACATACAGGAGAGATAAGAATACACGAAGGAGAGAGGGGGATACACACAAGAGAAAGAAAGATACAAATAGTAGAATGCGGCATACACAGAAAAGAGAAGATTTCACACCAGAGAGAGGAGGATACAAACAGGAGAGAAAGGCTACACACAGGAGAGAGCAGTATACACAAAGAAAAGAGGGTAACACACAATAGAGAGGGGGATACACACAGGCGAGGGGTATACACACAGGAGACGGTGTGATACACAAAGGAGAGTGGGGGATACACAAAGAAGAAAGAAAAATACAAACAGGAGAGTGTGGCATACACACAAGAGGGAGGGGGATACACACAGGAGAGAGAAGGATTACACAGGAGAGAGGAGTATACAATAAGAAGAGAGATAAACAAACAAGAGAGAGGGGGATACATAAAGGCGAGGGGGATACACACAGGAGACGGTGTGATACACACAGGAGAGAGGGGGATACACAAAAAAGAGAAGAATATACACAGAAGAGAGGGGTATAAACAAAAAATAGAGGAGGGCACACACAGGAGAGAGGGGGGATACACACAGGAGAGAGGGGGATACCCACAGGATAGTGGAACATACACACAGTAGAGAAAGTAATACACACAGGAGAGAGAAGGATACACACAGGAAGACAAGAATAAATACAAGAGAGAGGAGGATACACACAAAAGACTGGAGAATACAGGCAGAATAGAGGACGATAAACGCAGGAGAGAAGAGGATACACACAAGAGATTGGAGGATACACACAGGAGAGAGGAGGATACACGCAGAAGAGAGGAAGATGCACACAGGAAATAGGGGGGATACACACAGAAGAGGTGAATACACACAAAAGAGAGGAAGATACACACAGGAGAAAGGAAGATGCACACAGGAGAGTGGAAGATTTACACAAAAGAGAGGATGATACACACAGGAGAGACTAGGATACACACAGGAGAGAGAACAATACACACAGGAGAAGGAGATACACACAGAATAGAAAAGGATACAAATAAAAGAGAGGAGGGTACACAGGAGAAAAAAGGATACACAGAGCAGAGAAGAGGATGCACACAGGAGAGGGGGATACACATATAAGAGAGTGACATACACATAAAGGAGACAAAGATATACACAGAATTGAGGAAGATACACACTGGAGAGAGTAGGATACACACAGAAGACAAGAGGATACACAAAGGAGAGAGGGGAAATACACACAGGATAGTGGAAGATACACACAGAAGAGAGGAGAATACACACAGGAGAGAGGATGATTCACACAAATGAAAAAAGGATACACACAGGAGAGAGGATGATTCACACAGATGAAAAAAGGATACACACAGCAGAGAGAAGGATACACACAGGAGAGAGGGAAAAAACACAGGAGAGTGGGGGATACACACATGTGGAGGGGGATAAACACAGGAGGGAAAATGATACACACAGGAGAGAGGAAAATACACATAGGAGAGAGGAGCATACACAAAAAAGACATGGGCATACACACAGGAGAGGAAGATACACACAGGAGAATGGGGGATACACACAGGAAAGACAGGATACACAGAATAGAGGGGAATACACACAGGAGAGAGGGGCATACACACAGGAGGGAAGAGGATAAACACAGTATAGAGGAGAATACACACAATAGAGAGAGAGATACACAGGGTAGAGAGGGGGTATACACACAGAAGAGAAGAAGATACACACAGGGAAAAGGAGGATACACACAGGGGAGAGATGGATACACACAGGAGAGAGGAGGATCACACAAAACAGAAAAAAGTACAAACAGGAGAAAGAAGGATACACACAGGTGAATAAAGGATACACACAGAAGAGAGGAAGATACAGACAAAAGAGGGAGATACACACAGGAGGAATGGGGATTCACACGGGGGAGGGAGATACACACAGGAGAGGGGAGGATACACACAAGAGAGAGGAGGATACACACGAGAGGGAGGAGGATACACACAAAATAGAAAATCATACACACCGGAGACAGAAAAATACACACAGAAGAGAGGGAATAAACACAAGAGAGGGAAATCCACACGAAAGAGGAAAAGAAACACAGAAGAGACAGAGATACACAAAGAAGGGGGTTGGATACACACAGGAGAGAAGAAGATACACACAGGAGAGGGTAATACACAAAAAAGAGAGGAGCATACCCACAGGAGATAGGAGACAACACAAATAAGGGAGGGGGATAAACACAGGAGAGAGGGGGATACACACAGGAGAGGGTAATACACAAAAAGAGAGGAGCATACCCACAGGAGAGAGGAGACAACACAAATAAGGGAGGGGGATACACACAGAAAAAAGGGGGATACAAACAGGACAGTGTGGCATACACACAGAAGGGAGGGGGATACACACACGAGAGAGGAGGATACACACAGAAGAAAGAAGGCATCACAAAGGAGAAATGAGGATACACAAAGAAGAGGGGGAAACACACAAGAGAGTGGGGATACATACGAGAGAGGAGGATACACACAGAAGAGAGGAGGATATACAAAGGAGAGAGGATGATACACACAGGAGAGAGAAGAATACACACAAGAGAGGGGGATACACACAGGATAGAAAATGTTACACATAGGAGAGAGGAGAATACACACAGGAGAGAGGAGGCTACACGCAGGAGAGAGGAGGCTACACGCAGGAGAAAGGAGGATACACAAAGAAGAGGGGGAAACACACAAGAGAGTGGAGGGTACACACAGGAGGTATACACACTGGAGACGGTGGGATACACACATGAGAGGGGGGATACACAAAGGAGAGGGGGATACACACAGGATGGAGGGGTAAACACACAAAATAGAAAAGGATACACACAGGAGAGAAGGGTGATACACACAGAAGAGTGGGGGATACACACAGGAAATTGGGGCATAAACACAGAAAGGAAGGGGATACACACAGGAGAGAGGGGGATATACAAAGGGGGAGAAGGGTAAAAACAGAAGAGAGGAGGATAAACACAAATGAGTGGAGGATACAGACAGAGTAAAGGAGGATACACGCAGGAGAGAGGAGTATACACAAAGGAGAGAAGATACAAACAGGAGAGAGTAGATATACACAGGAGAGAGGAGCACACACACAGGAGAGAGGAGCACACACACAGGAGAGAGGAAAATACACAAAGGAGAGAGATAGATACACACAGGAGAGAAGGATAAACACAGGAGAGAGGAAGATACACACAGGACAGAGGAAGATACACACAGGAGAGAGGAGGATACACACAAAGAAAAAAGGATACACACAGGAGACAGAAGGATACACACAGGAGAGAGGGGGATACACACAGGAGAGGGGGATAAAAAAAGAGAAAAAATGATACTCACAGGAGACAGGAATACACAAAGAAGGGAGTTGGATACACACAGGAGAGAGGGGGATACACATAGAAAGAGGAGAATACCCAAAAGAGAGAGAGGCTTACCCACAGGAGAGAGAATACACAAAGGAGGGATGGGAATACACAAAGAAAAAAGAAGGATACAAACAGTAGAGTGCAGCATACACACAAAATGGAGGGGGATACACTCAGTAGAGAGGGGGATAAACACAAGAGAGAGGGGCATACATACAGGAGAGGGTGATACACACAGAAGAAAAGGGTATACCCACAGGTGAGAGAAGAATAAACACAGAAGAGGGGGATACACACAAGACAGAGGGGCGTACACACAGGAGAGAGGAGGATAGACACAGCATAGAGGAGGATACACAAAGGAGAGAGGGGATACACACAAAAGAGAGGGAGATACACACAGAGGAAAGGGGGATACACACAGGAGAGAGGGGCGATACACAGAGGGATGAGAAAAGATACACACAGGAGAGAGGATCATACACACAGGAGAGCGGAGGATACACAGAGGAGAGAGAAAGATACACACAGGAGAGAGGAAGATACACAGGAGAGAGGAAGATACACACAGGAGAGAGGATGCACACAAAAGAGAAAATGATACACAGAGAAGACAGAAAGATACACAAAGTAGAGAGGGGCATACACACAGAAAAGGGGGATACACACAAAAGAAAGAGGGTTACACAAAAGAGAGAGGAGATACACACAGGAGAGGGGGATACAAAGGTGAAAAAGGCGTACACACAGGAGAGAGAAAGATACACGCAGGAGACTGGAGGTTACAAACAGGAGAGAGGGTATACACACAGGAGAGAGGGGGATAACCACAGAGGAAAGGGGAGATACAAACAGAAGAGAAAGGGTTTACACACAGGAGAGTGGGGGAAAACACAAGGGAAAGAGGAGGGATACACAAAAGATATAGGAATATATACACAGGAGAGAGGAGCATACACACAGAAGAGAGGAGGATACACACAGGAGAGAGGGGAATACACACAAGAGAGAGGGTCATACACACAGGAGAGAGGAGGATACACAGAAAAGAGAGGGGGATACACACAGGAACAAGAAAGATACAAACAGAAGAGTGCAGCATACACACAGGAGGGAGGGGGATACACACAGAAGAGAGGAAGATACACAAAGGGGAAGGGGGATACACACAGGAGAGAGGAGGATACACACAGGAGAGAGGAGGCTACACAGAGGAGTAAGGAGGATACACAAATAAGAGGGGAAAACACACAAAAGAGAGAGAGATACACACAGTTGAGAGGGATACGCCCAGGAGACGTGGAGATACACACAGGAGATAGGGGGAAACACACAGGAGAGGGGGATACACACAAAAGAGAGCGGCATACACACAGGAGAGAGGAGGATACAAACAGGAGATTGAGGCATACAAACAGGTGAGAAGAAGATACACGCAGGAGATTGAGGCATACACACAGGAGAGAGTGGGATACACACAGGGAAAGAAAAATAAATACAGGAAAGAGGAAGATACACACAAAAGAGTGGAGGATACAGACAGAAGAGAGGAGGATAAACGCAGGAGAGAGGAGGATACGAACAGGAGAGAGGAGTATACACACAGGAGAGAGTGGGATACACACAGGAGAGGGGGATACACACTGGAGAGAGGAGGATACACATAGGAGAAAAAAGATACACACAGGAGAGTGGAAGATGCACACAAAAGAGAGGAAAATACACACAAAAGAGAGGGAAACACACAGAGAAGAGAGGGGGATACACATAGAAAAGTGGTGATACACACAGAAGAGTGAAGGGTACACACAGGAGAGAGGGGCATACACACAGGAGAAAAATGGATACACTGAAAAAAAGAATACACACAGGAGACAGGAGGATAAAAACAGTAGAGAAGGTTATACACAGGATAGAGGGGCATACACACAGGAGAGGGAGATACACACTGGAGAAAGGAGGATAGACACAGGAGAGGGGGAATACACACTGGAGAGGGAGATACACACATGAGAACAGGGCGTACACACAGAAGAGAGGAGGATTCAAAAAGCAGAGGAGGATACACACTGGAGAGAGGGGATACACACAAGAGAGTGGGTGATACACACAGTAGAGAGGGGGATACACACAGGAAAGAGCGGAGATACACACAGGATAGTGAGAACATACACACACGAGAGAGGAGGGATACACATAAGAGGGAGGAGGATACACACAGAAGAGAGGAGGATACACACAGAAGAGAGAAGGATACACACAGGATAGAGGAGTTTACACACAAAAGAGAGCAGGATACACACCGGAGACAGAAGAATACACAGAGGAGAGAGGGGGATATACACAGGAGAGTGGTGATATACACAGTAGGGAAGAGGGTACACACAGGAGAGAGGGGTAAACACACAGGAAAAAATGGATAAACACAGGAGAAAGAGGGATACACACAGGAAAGAGGAGGATACACACAGGTAAGGGGGATACACAAAGAAAAAAGGGCGTACACACAGGAGAGAGGAGAATACACACAGGAGACAGGAGGATACAAAAAGGAGAGAGATGATACACACAGGAGAAAGGGGGTATACAGAGGATCCTTCAAAGCCTCACTGAATATTACACACTTGTGATATAGTCTGGAGTCTATTTTTTATGGCCACTCATTCAAAGAATCACTAAATAATGCACACCTGCTGAATAGTCAGATGTCTCTTTCCTATGGCCACTCGTTAAGAGCCTCACTAAGTGTACACACCTGGGGAAATAGTCAGGCTTTACCTTTATCCTCTCATTCACATTCTGCCTAAATAAGGCACACCTGTGGAATAGTCAGGAGACTTTTTAATGTGGCCTCTAATTCGGAGGGACACTGAATAATCTGGTGTAGTCAGGAGTCTATTTCATGTGGACACATATTCAGAGCCTCAGTGATTAAGACAGGCCCCTGATATAGTAAGGAATCTAATTAATATGGCCACATCTTCTGAGCCTCACTGAATAATACACACCTGGAGAATAATTTGGTGTCTATTTTCAATGGACATTTATTCCGAGACTCGATAAATAATGCACACCTGTAGAGTAGCCAGGAGTCTATTTCATTTGGACACTCATTCATAGCCTCACTGGATAAAATGCACGTGTGGATTAGTCAGGATTCCCTTTTATATGGCCACTGACTTGTAACCTCAGTGACAAATGCACAAATGTAAAATACTCAGCAGTCAATTTTATATAGACACTCATTCAGAGATTCCTTGAATAATAAAAATATTTAAGATAGACAACATCCTGTTTTTTTATGGTTATACAAAAAAAGCCTCATTAAATAATATGCACGTGTGGATATTTCAGGATTCCATTTTATATGGCCACTGACTCGTAACCTCAGTGACAAATGCAAAAATGTAAAGTACTCAGCAGTTTATTTTATATAGACACTCATTCAGAGATTCACTGAATAATGCAAATATTTGAGATAGACAGCATCCTGTTTCATATGCTTAAACAGAAAGAGCCTCACTGAGTAATGCACACCAGGGGAAGTGTTAGGAGTCTACTTTATATAGCCTTTAATTTACAGAATCAGGAAATAATGCACACGTGTTGAATAGACACTAGTCTATTTTATATGACTAAATCAAAGCCTTTTTGAATACTGCACATGTGGCGAATAATCACTTGTCTGTTTCATATGGTGTTTCGTTTCATGAATCAAAAACTTATGCAAACCTTTGGAGTAAAATGAGTTCTATTTCATAAAGTTACTCTTTCAGTGTTTTAGTGAATAATATGTACATCTGAAAAGTAAGGAATCTCTTTCACATGACCACTCGTTCAGAACCTCTGTGAAGAATACTCCCCTCAAAAATAGTCAAGTGTCTACTTTAAATGGCTACACATTCAGAGACTCCGTAGGTAATTAACACCTGGGCAACACACCTGAGTTTCTTTTTTATGCCAACTTAGTCAGAGACTCATTCAATAATACACAATTAAAAAAGATTTAAGAGCCTACTTCATGTAGCCACTCATTTAGAGCCTCAGTAAATAATGCACACCAGGGTAATAGTCGAGCATTTTTTATATGGCCACTCATTTTGTGCCTCACTGAGTGATATACACCTGAAGAATCCTCAGGATTCTATTTGATACTACTACTCATTTAGAACCTTATTGAATGATTCACAATGGAGCAATAGTCAGGTGTCTATTTTATATTGTCTATCATTCAAAGTTTCAGTGGATAGTAAAGTTCTATGGAGTAATCAGGACGCTGTTTAACATAGCCACGCATTAAGTGCCTTGCTGAATGATATGCACCTGTGTGATAGTCAGGTGTCTATTTCATATAAATTCTAATTTTGTGTATCACTGAGTAATACACACCTGGGGCAGTGTCAGGAGTCTATTTGGTATGGACACTCAAACAGAGCCTTTTTGATTAATGGATTATAATGAGGAGTCTATGTCATATGGCTATTCATTCAGACAAACAGTGAATAATGCACATGTAAAGTAATTAGCAGTCTGATTCTTATGGACACTTTTTCACAACCTCACTGAATATTACACACTTGTGATATAGTCTGGAGTCTATTTTTATGGCCACCCATTCAGAGAATTACTAAATAATGCACACCTGCAGAATAGTCAGAAGTCTCCTTCCTATGGCCACTTGTTAAGAGCCTTACTATGTGTACACACCTGGGAAAATTGTCAGGATTTAACATTATCCCCTCATTCAGAGTCTCACTTAATAATGTACACATGAGGAATAGTCAGGAGACTCTTTCTTATGGCCACTCGTTAAGAGCCTCACTAAGTGTACAAACCTGGGGAAATAGTCAGGATTTACCTATATCCCTTCATTCAGAGTCTCACTAAATAATGCACACCTGTGGAATAGTCAGTAGACTTTCTTATGTGGCCTCTAATTCGGAGTGTCACTGAATAATGTGATGCAGTCAGGAGTCTATTTCATGTAGACACATATTCGGAGCCACAGTGAATAAAACAGGCCCTTTATGTTGTAAGAAATCTAATTAATATGGCCACATCTTCTGAGCCTCACTGAATAATACACACCTGGAGCACAATTTGGAGTCTAATTTCAATGGACATTCATTCAGAGCCTCGGTAAATAATGTACACCTGTAGAGTAGCCAGGAGTCTATTTTATTAGGACACTCATTCATAGCCTCAATGGATAATATGCACGTGTGGATAAGTCCGGATTCCAATTTATATGGCCACTGACTCATAACCTCAGTGAAAATGCACAAATGTAAATTACTCAGCAGTCTATTTCATATAGACACTCATTCAGAGATTCACTAAATAATACAATTATTTAATATAGCAGCATCCTGTTTCATATGGGTAAATAAAATGAGCCTCACTGAGTAAGGCACACCTAGGGAAGTGTTAGGAGTCTACTGTATATAGCCTCTCATTTACAGCCTCAGGGAATAATGCACACGTGCAGAATAGACACTAGACTATTTTATATGACCACAAAATAAAAGCCTGCGTGAGTAGTACACAACTTTGGAATAGTCACTTGTGTATTTCACATGCCCAAATATTTAAAGTCAGAGTCAATAATACACGCCTGTGGACAAGTCAGAAAACAATTTCAAATGGCCAAAGTTTCAGATCCTCAGTGAATAATACATACCTGGAAAATACTCAGGACGCTACTACGTGTGGCATCAATTTCAGACCTTTCTTGAATAACAAACACCTCTATTGTAGTCAGAATTCTATTTCCTATACCAACATATTCAGAGCCGAACTGAATAACATACACCTTCGGAAAAATTAAAATTCAATTTCGTATAGCCACTCATTTAGAGCCGAATGTATAAAAGCACCCCTGTAGAACATTCGGGAGGCTCTATTTTATGGCCACACATTCAGAGCTTCACAGAATAATACAGACCTATGAAAACGTCAGGAGTGTATTTCACACGGCCACTTATTCAGAACCTCAGTGAGGAATCATGTATATCTGAAAAATAATCAGGATTATATTATATAGAGCCACTTATTCAGAGACTCACTGAATAATGCACAGCTAAGGAATAGTCTGGAGACTATTTGATATGACCCAACACCCAGTGATTCAGTGGACAATGCAGAACTGAAAAAAAGTCAAGAGGATAGAACCAAGGGTTTATGTTATGTGGTCACTCATTCAGAATCTCACTGAAGAATACACACCTTGGGAATTGTCAGTGTTTAAGTCATATGGACACTCAATCACAGCATTATCGAATAATTTACAATGGGGCAATAGTAAGGAGTATTTCATATGGCCTTTCATTCGGAGATTCAGTGCATAATAAACAGCTGTGGAGTAGTCAGGACCCTATTTAAGGTAGCCACAAATTAAGCAGCTTCGTGCACGATACACATATGTGTAACAGTCAGGAGGCTATTTGACATAGACACTCATACAGAACCTTTTCGAATACTGCACATGTGGGAAATAATCACTCGTCTGCTTCATATGGTGATTAGTTTGGAGAATCAAAAAATAACGCACACCAGTTGAGTAAAATGGGTTCTATTTCATAAGGCCACTCTTTCAGTGTTTTAGTGTATAATATATATATCTGATAAGTCAGGAATCTCTTTCACATGGCCACTCATTCAGGGCTTCTGTGAAGAATATTCCCCTCAAAAATAGTCAAGGGTCTACTTCAAATGGCTACACATTCAAAGTCTCTGTAGGTAATGAACTCTGGGGCAATACACCTACGTCTCTTTTTTATGCCCCCTTAGTCAGAGACTCATTCAATAATACACAACAAAGTAAGATTTAAGAGCCTACTTCATGTAGCCACTCATTTAGAGCCTCAGTGAATAATGCACACCAGGTTAATAGTCGAGCATTTTTTATATGGCCACTCATTTTGTGCCTCACTGCGTGATATACACGTGAAGAATCCTCAGGATTCTATTTGAAACTACCACTCATTTAGAACCTTATTGAATAATTCACAATGGAGCAATAGTCAGGTTTCTATTTATGTACTATCATTCAACATTTCAGTGAATAGTAAACTTCTATGGAGTCATCAGGACGCTGTTTAACATAGCCACGAATTAAGTGCCTTGCAGAATGATATGCACCTGTGTGATAGTCAGGAGTCTATTTCATATGAACTCTAATTTTGTGTATCGCTGAGTAATACACACCTGGGGCAGTGTCAGGAGTCTATTTGGTATGGACACTCAAACAGAGCCTTTTTGATTAATGCACACATGGATAATAATGAGTAGTCTATGTCATATGGCTACTCATTCAGACACACAGTGAATAATGCACATGTAAACTAACTAGAAGTCTGATTCTCATGGATCCTCTTTCACAGCCTCACTTTATATTACACACTTGTGATATAATCTGGAGTCTATTTTTTATGGCCACCCATTCAGAGAATCACAAAATAATGCACACTTGCGGAATACTCAGAAGTCTCTTTCCTATGGCCACTCCTTAAGGGCCTCACTAAGCGTACACACCTGAAGAAATAGTCAGGATTTATCTATGTCCCTTCATTTAGAGTCTCACTAAATAATGCACACCTGTAAAATAATCAGGAGACTTTTTCATGTGACCTCTAATTCGGAGTGTCACTGAATAATTTGATGTAGTCAGGCATCTATTTCATGTAGACACATATTCAGAGCCACAGTGAATAAAACAGGCCCTTTATGTTGTAAGGAATCGAATTAATATGGCCACATCTTCTGAGCCTCACTGGATAATACACACCTGGAGAATAATTTGGAGTGTATTTTCGATGGGTATTCATTCAGAGCCTCGGTGAATAATGTACACCTGTGGAGTAGCCAGGAGTCTATTTTATTAGGACACTCATTCATAGCCTCAGTGCATAATATTCACGTGTGGATTAGTCCGGATTCCAATTTATATGGCCACTGACTCGTAACTTCAGTGAAAAATGCACAAATGTAAAGCACTCAGCAGTCTATTTCATATAGACACTCATTCAGAGATACACTAAATCATACAAATATTTAATATAGCAGCATCCTGTTTCATATGGTCACACAAAATGGGCCTCACTGAGTAAGGCACACCTAGGGAACTGTTAGGAGTCTACTTTATATAGCCTCTCATTTACAGCCTCGGGGAATAATGCACACGTGTGGAATAGACACTAGGCTATTTTATATGGCCACAAAATTAAAGCCTGAGTGAGTCATACACAACTTTGGAATAGTCATTTGTCTATTTTACATGCCCAAATATTTAGAGTCAGAGTCAATAATACACGCCTGTGGACAAGTCAGAAAACAATTTTATATGGCCAATGTTTCAGAGCCTCAGTGAGTAATACATACCTGGGAAATACTCAGGATGCTATTAGTGTGGCATCAATTTCAGAACTTCATTGAATAATAAACACCTCTATTGTAGTCAAAATTCTATTTCCTATAGCAACATATTTAGAGCTTAACTAAATAACATACACCTTGGGAAAAGTTAAAATTCTATTTTATATAGCCACTCATTTAGAGCCGAACGTAAAAACGCAGGCCTGAGGAGCATTCAGGAGTCTCTATTTTATGGCCACTCATTCAGAGCTTCACAGAATAATACAGACCTATGAAAACGTCAAGAGTATATTTCACACAGCCACTTATTCAGAACCTCAGTGAGGAAATATATATATATGTGGAAAATAGTCAGGATTATATTATATATAGCCACTTATTCAGAGACTCACTAAGTAATGCACAGCTAAAGGATAGTCTGGAGATTATTTGATATGACTCTTCACCCAGCGACTCAGTGGACAATGCAGAACTGAAAAAAGTCAAGAAGTCAAGAGGATAGAGTCGGTCACTCTTTCAGAATCTTACTGAAGAATACACACCTTGGGAATAGTCAGTGTCCATGTCATATGGACCCTCAATAACCGCATGACCGAATAATGCACAATGGGGCAATAGTAAGAAGTCTATTTCATATGACCTGTCATTCGTAGCTTCAGTGCATAGTAAACAGCTGTGGAGTAGTCCGGACCCTATTTAAGGTAGTCCCAAATCAAGCAGCTACGTGAATGATACACACTTGTGTCAGAGTCAGGAGTTTATTTTACGTAGACACTCATACAGAACCTTTTCGAATACTGCACATGTAGGGAATAATAAGTAGTCTGTTTCATATCGTGATTAGTTTGGAGAATCAGAAAATAACGGACACCTGTTGAGTAGAATGAGTTGTATTTCATAAGGCCACTCTTTCAGTGTTTCAGTGAATAATATGTATATCTGCTAAGTCAGGAATCTCTTTCACATGGCCACTTGTTCACAGCCTCTGTGAAGAACACTCCCCTCAAAAATAGTCAAGGGTCTACTTCAAATGGCTACACATTCAAAGTCTCTGTACGCAATGAAGACCTGGGAAATACACGTGACTCTTTTTTATGTCCACTTCATTAGAGAATCTTTTAATAAAACACAACAGGGGAATATTTAAGAGTCTACTTTGTGTAGCCACTCATTTAGAGCCTCAGTGAATAATGCACACCAGGGTAATAGTCGAGCATTTTTTATATGGTCACTCATTTTGTGCCTCACTGAGTGATATACACTTGAAGAATCCTCAGGATTCTATTTGATACTACCACTCATTTAGAACGTTATTGAATAATTCAACAAAGGAGCAATAGTCAGGTGTCTATTTTATATGGTCTATCATTCAAAATTTCAGTGAATAGTAAACTTCTATGGAGTAATCAGAACGCTGTTTAACATAGCCACGAATTAAGTGCCTTGCTGAATGATATGCACCTGTGTGATAGTCAGGAGTCTATTTCATATGAACTCTAATTTTGTGTATTGCTGAGTAATTCACACCTGGGGCAGTGTCAGGAGTCTATTTCGTATGGACACTCAAACAGAGCCTCTTTGATTAATGGACACATGGATAAGAATGAGGATTCTTTCTCATACGGCTACTCATTCAGACAAAGTGTGAATAATGCACATGTGGAGAAATTAGAAGTCTGTTTCATATGGCCCCTCTTTCACAGCCTCACTGAATATTACACACTAGTGATATAGTCTGGAGTCTATTTTTTATGGCCACTCATTCAGAGAATCAAAAAATAATGCACACCTGCAGAATAGTCAGAAGTCTCTTAAAAACAAGCAATAGGGAAAGGATTCCCTATTTAATAAATGGTGTTGGGAAAACTGGCTAGCCATGTGCAGAAAGCAGAAACTGGACCCCTTCCTGACACCTTACACTAAAATTAACTCCAGATGGATTAAAGCCTTACACATAAGACCTGACACCATAAAAACCCTAGAAGAAAATATAGGCAAAACCATTCAGGACATAGGAGTAGGCAAGGACTTCATGAATAAAACACCAAAAGCATTGGCAACAAAAGCCAAAATAGACCAACAGGACCTAATCAAACTCCACAGCTTCTGCACGGCAAAAGAAACAGTCACCAGAGTGAATTGGCAACCATCAGAATGGGAAAAAATCTTTGCAGTTTACACATCTGACAAAGGGCTGATATCCAGAATTTACAAAGAACTCAAACAGATTTACAGGATAAAAACAAACAAGCCCATTCAGAAATGGGCAAAGGATATGAACAGACACTTTACAAAAGAAGACATACATAAGGCCAACAAACATATGAAAAAATGCTCATCATCACTGGTCATTAGAGAGATGCAAATCAAAACCACATTGAGATACCATCTCACACCAGTTAGAATGGCGATCATTAAAAAATCTGGAGACAGCAGATGCTGGAGAGGATGTGGAGAAATAGGAACACTCTTACACTGTTGGTGGGAGTGTAAATTAGTTCAACCATTGTGGAAGACAGTGTGGCGATTCCTCAGGGACCTAGAAATAGAAATTCCATTTGACCCAGCATTCCCATTACTGGGTATATATCCAAAGGACTATAAATCATTCTACTATAAGGACACATGCACACGAATGTTCATTGCAGCACTGTTTACAATAGCAAAGAACTGGAACCATCCCAAATGCCCAACGATGATAGACTGGACTGGGAAAATGTGGCACATATACACCATGGAATATTATGCAGCAATCAAAAATAATGAGTTTGTGTCCTTTGTAAGGACATGAATGAATCTGGAGAACATCATTCTCAGCAAACTGACACAAGAACAGAAAAAGAAATACAGCATATACTCACTCATATGTGGGTGAAAAAAGTGAGAACACATGGACACAGAGAGGGTGTCTACTACACACTGGGGTCTATTGGGGGGAATAGGGGAGGGACAGCGAGGGGGGCTGGGGATGGATAGACTGGGGATGAATGCCAAGTTTGGGTGAAGGGGAGGAAGGCAGGAAAACACAGTGCTATTTGTGTACCTATGCAACTATCTTCCATGTTCTGCACATGTACCCCAAAGCCTATAATGCAATAAAAATTAAAAAAAAGGAAATCTATTTAGTATGACCACATCTTCTGAGGCTCACTGAATAATACACTCCTGGAGAATAATTTGGGGTCTATTTTCGATGGACATTCATTTAGAGCCTCGGTAAATTATGCAGACCTGTGGAGTAATCAGGAGTCTCTTTAATTTGGACACACATTCATAGCCTCAGTGGATAATATGCACGTGTGGAATAATCAGGATTCCATTTTATATGGCCACTGACTCGTAACCTCAATGAATAATGCACAAATGTAAAGTACTCAGCAGTTTATTTCATATAGCCACTCATTCAGAGATTCAAACAATAATAAAAGTATTTGAGATAGACAGCCTCCTGTTTCATATTGTCATACAAAAAGAGTCTCACTGAGTTACACACACCTGGGGAAGTGTTAGGAGTGTACTTTACATAGCCTCTCATTTACAGACTAAGGGAATAATGCACCTGTGTGGAATAGACACTAGTCTGTTTTATATGGCCACAAAATCAAAGCCTGAATCAGTAATACACAACTTTGTATAGTCACTAGTCTATTATATATGCACAAATATTTAGAGACAGAGTCAAAAATACAGGCTTGTAGACTAGTCAGGAAACAATTTCATATGGCTAAAGTTTCAGAGCCTCAGTGAATAATAAATACCTGAGGAATACTCTGAACGCTATTACATGTGGCATTTCTTCAGAGGTTCATTGAGTAAAGAACACCTGTATTGTAGTCAGAATTCTATTTCATATAGCCACATACTCAGAGCCTAACTAAATAACAGACACCTTGGGAAAGTCAGGATTGTGTTTCGTATAGCCACTCGTTTACAGACAAATGTAAAAACTCATGCCTGAGTAGTATATAGGCGTCTATATTATATGGCCACTCATTAGTAGCCTCACAGAATAATACAGAAGTCTGGAAATGTCAGGAGTGTACTTGACATGGCCATTTATTCAGTTCCTCAGTGACAAATCATATATATCTAGAAAATACTCAGGATTCTATTATATATAGCCACTTATTAAGAGACTCACTGAATAATGCACACGTGGAGAATTGTGTAGAGACTATTTGATAAGACCGTACACTCAGGGAGTCAGTGGAAAATGCAGAGCTGAGAAATAGTCAAGAGGACAGAGTCAGAAGTCTATTTGATGTGGTCACTCGTTCAGAACCTGACTGAAGAATACACCCCTTGGGAAGAGTCAGAGTCCAGATCATATAGCCACTCAATCACAGCATTACCAAATAATGCACAATGGGCAATAGTAAGGAGTCTATTACATATGGCCTCTCGTTCAAAGCTTCAGTGCATAATAAACAGCTGTGAAGGAGGGAAGACCTTATTGAAGATAGCACCAAATAAAGCAGCTCCGTGAATGATACACACATGTGTGAGAGTCAGGAGACTATTTGATATGGACACTCATACAGAACCTCTTCGAATATTGCACATGTGGGGAATAATCACTAGTCTATTTCATATGGTGGTTTGTTTGGAGTGTCAAAAAATAACGCTCATCTGTGGAGTAAAATGCGGTCTAGTTCATAAGGCCACTCTTTCAGTGTTTTAGTGAATAACATGTATATCTGATAAGTCAGGAATCTCTTTCACATGGCCACTCGTTCTGGGCCTCTGTGTATAATACTTCCCTCAGAAAGTGTCAAGGGTCTACTTCAAATGCCTACACATTCAGAGTCTCTGTAAGTAATGAACACCTGGGTAATACACCTGAGTCACTTTTTTATGCCCACTTAGTCAGAGTCTCATTCAATTATACACACCTGGGGAAGAGTTAAGAGTCTACTTCATGTAGCCACTCATTTTGATTTTCAGTGAATAATCCACACCAGGGTAATAGTCGATCATTTTTTATATGGCCACTCATTCTGTGTCTCCCTGAATGATACACACCTGGGGAATTCTTAGGATTCTATTTCATACTACCACTCATTTAGAACCTTATTGAATAATTCACAATGGAGAAATAGTCAGGTGTCTCTTTTGTATGGCCTCTCATTCAAAGTTTCAGTGAATAATGATCTTCTATTTAGTAATCAGGACACTGTTTAAGATAGCCATGTATTAAGTGCCATCCTGAATGACACACACCTGGGTGGTAATCAGGAGTCTATTTTATATGAACTCTAATTCTGTGTAACACTGAGTAATACACACCTTGGGGAGTTTCAGGAGTCTTTTTGGTATGGACACTCATACCGAACCTGTTGGAATAATGCACAAATGGAGAATAAGGAGGTGTCTATGTCATACGGCTACTCATTCAGACAAACTGAATTATGCACATGTGGAGTCAATAGAATTAAGTTTAATATGGCCCCTCTATCACAGCCTCACTGAATATTACACACTTGTGATATATTCTGGAGGCTGTATCTTATGGCCACTCATTCAGAGAATCACTAAATAATTCAGAAGGGTGGAATAGTCAGAAGTGTCTTTCCTATGGCTACCCATTGAGAGTCTCACTGAATATACACACCTGGATAAAGAGGCAGGATTTACTTGTATCTCCTCATTCAGAGTCTCACTAAATAATGCACACCTGTGGAATAGTCAGGAGACTTTTTCATGTGGCCTCTCATTCAATGTGTCATTGAAAAATGTGGTGTAGTCAGAAGACACTTTCATGTAGACACATATTCAGAGCCTCAGTGCATAAGAGAGACCCTTGATATCATAAGAAATCTAATTAGTATGGCCACATCTTCTGAGGATCACTAAATAATACACACCTGGAGAATAATTTGGAGTCTATTTTCGATGGACATTCATTCAGAGCCTCGGTAAATAATGCAGACCTGTTCAGTAGCCAGATGTCTATTCTATTTGGAAACACATTCATAGCCTTAGTGTAAAATATGCACGTGTGGATTAGTCCGGATTACATTTTATAGGGCCACTGAAGCATAAACTCAATGAATAATGCACAAATGTAAAGTACGCATCAGGTTATTTCATATAGTCACTCATAGAGAGATTCACTAAATAATAAAATTATTTGAGATTGATTGCCTCCTGTTTCAAATGGTCATACAAAAAGAGCCTCACTGAGTGACAAACACCTGGGAAAGTTTTAGGAGTGTGCTTTATATAGCCTCTCATTTACAGCCTAAGGGAATAATGCACACGTGTGGAATAGACACTAGTCTATTTTATATGGCCACAAATTCAAAGCCTGATTCAGTAATACATAAGGTTGGAACACTCACTAGTCTATTTCATATGCCCAAATATTTAGAGTCAGAGTCAGTAATACATGTCTGAAGACTAGTCAGGAAAACATTTCATATGGCCAAAGTTTCAGAGCCTCAGTGAATAATAAATACCTGAGAAATACTCTGGACCCTATTATATATGGCATTACTTCAGAGTTTCATTGAGTAAAGAACTGCTGTATTGTAGTCAGAATTCTATTTCATATGGCCACATACTCAGAGCCTAACTGAATAACAGACACCTTGGGAAAGTCAGGATTCTATTTCGTATAGCCACTCATTTACAGCCGAATGTAAAAACTCACGCCTGAGTAGTATATAGGAGTCTCTATTTTATGGCCACCCATTCAGGGCCTCACAGAATAATGCAGACGTATGGAACTGTCAGGAGTGTACTTGACATGGCCACTTACTCTGTTCTTCAGTGAAGAATCATATATATCTTGAAAATACTCAGGATTCTATTATATATAGCCACTTATTAAGAGACTCACTGAATAATGCACACCTGGAGAATTGTCTGGAGACTATTTGATATGACTATTCACCCAGCGACTCAGTGGAAAATGCAGAGCTGAGAAATAGTCAAGAGGACAGAGTCAGGAGTTTATTTTATGTTGTCACTCGTTCAGAAACTGACTGAAGAATATACACCTTGGGAATAGTCAGAGTCCAGGTCATATGGCCACTCAATCACAGCATTGCCAAATAATGCACCATGGGGCAAAGTAAGGAGTCTGTTTCATATAACCTCTCATTCAGAACTAGAGTGGGTAATAAACAGCTGTGGAGGAGTGAGGTCCCTATTGACGGTAGCCCCAAATAAAGCAGCTCCGTGAATTATACACACATGTGTGAGATTCAGGAGACTATTTGATATGGGCACTCATACAGAACCTTTTCGAATATTGCACATGTGGGAATAATCACTAGTCTATTTCATATGTTGGTTCCTTTGGAGTCAATAATTAGCGCGCACTTGTGGAGTAAAATGCGGTCTATTTCAAAAGGCCACTCTTTCAGTGTTTTAGTGAATAACATGTATATCTGATAAGTCAGAAATCTCTTTCACATGGCCAATCCTTCTGGGCCTCTGTGAATAATACTCCCCTCAGAAATAGTCAAGGGTGTACTTTAAATGCCTACATATTTAGAGTCTCTTTAAGTAATGAACACCTGGGCAATATACCGGAATCTCTTTTTTATGCCCACTTAGTCAGAGTCTCATTCAATAATACACACCTGGGGAAGAGTTAAGAGTCTCCGTAATGTAGCCACTCATTTAGATCCTTAGTGAATAATCCACACCAGTGTAATAGTCGAGCATTTTTTATATGGCCTCTCATTCTGTGCCTCCCTGAATGATACACACCTCGGGAATTTTCAGGATTCTATTTGATATTACCACTAATTTAGAACCTTATTGAATAATTTACAGTGGAGCTATTGTCATGTGGCTACTTTGTATGGCCTCATATTCAGTGTTTCAGTGCATAATGAACTTCTGTGGAGTAATCAGGACACTGTTAAAGTGGCCATGAATTAAGTGCCCTCCTGAATGTTACACACCTTGGTGATAGTCAGGAGTCTGTTTCATGTGAACTCTAATTCTGTGTAATGCATAGAAATACACTCCTGGAGGAGTTTCAGGAGTCTATTTGGTATGGACACTCATACCGAAACTGTTGGAATAATGCACACATGGAGAATAATGAGGTGTCTATGTCGTACAGCTACTCAATCAGATAAACTGTGAAAAACGCACATGTGGAGTCATTAGAATTCTGTTTCATATGTCCCCTCTTTCACAGCCTCACTGAATATTACACATTTGTGATATAGTCTGGAGTCTATATTTTATGACCACTCATTCAGAGAATCACTGAATAATTCACACCTGCGGAATAGTCAGAAGTCTCTTCCCGATGGCTACCCATTGAGAGCCTCATTAAAAGTACACACCTGGAGAAATAGTCAGGATTTACCTTTATCCCCTCATTCAGAGTCTCACTAAATAATGCACACCTGTGGAATAGTCAGGAGACCTTTTCATGTGGCCTCAAATTCGGAGTGTCACTGAATAATGTGGTGTAGTCAGGAGTCTATTTCATGTAGACACATATTCAGAGCTTCAGTGAGCAAGACAGACACTTGATATAGTAAGGAATCTAATTAATATGGAAACATATTCTGAGCCTCACTGAATAATAACCACCTGGGGAATAATTTGGCTTCTATTTTTGTTGGACATGTATTCAGATCCTCAGAAAATGATGTACACCTTTGGAGTAGCCAGGAGTCTATTTTATTAGGACACTCATTTATAGCCTCAGTGGATAATATGCACTTGTGGATTAGTCAGGATTCCATTTTATGTGGCCACTGACTCGTAACCTCAGTGGAAAATCCAAAAATGTAAAATACTTAACAGTCTATTTCATATAGACACTCATTCAGAGATTTACTGAATAATACAAATATTTGAGATAGACAGCATCCTGTTTCATATGGTTAAACAAAAAGAGCCTCACTGAGTAATGCACACCAGGGGAAGTGTTAGGAGTCTACTTTATATAGCCTTTAATTTACAGAATCAGGAAATAATGCACACGTGTGGAATAGACACTCGTCTATTTTATATGGCCACAAAATCAAGGCCTTTTTGAATTCTGCACATGTGGGGAATAATCACTTGTCTGTTTCATTTGGTGAATAAAAACGTATGCGCACCTATGGAGTAAAATGGGTTCTATTTCTGAAGGCCACGTTTTCAGTGTTTTAGTGAATAATATGTATATCTGAAAAGTAAGGAATCTGTTTCACAGGGACACTCGTTCAGGGCCTCTGTGAAGAATACTGCCCTCAAAAATAGTCAAGTGTCTACTTTAAATGGCTACACATTCAGAGACTCTTTAGGTAATGAACACCTGGGCAATACACCTGAGTCTTTTTTTAATGCCCACTTAGAGTCTCATTCAGTAATACACACCTGGAGAAGAGTTAAGAGTCTACTTCATGTAGCCACTTATTTAGAACCTCAGTGAATAATACACAGCAGGGTAATAGTCAAGCATTTTTTATATGGCCACTCATTCTGTGCATCCCTGAATGATACACACCTAGGGAATTCTTAGGATTCTATTTCAAACTACCACTCATTTAGAACCTTATTGAATAATTCACAATGGAGCAATAGTCAGGTGTTTCTTTTGTATGGCCTCTCATTCAAAGTTTCAGTGAATAATGATCTTCTGTGGAGTAATCAGGACACTGTTTAAGATAGCCATGAATTAAATGCCATCCTGAATGACACACACCTGGGTGGTAGTCAAGATTCTATCTCATATGAACTCTAATTCTGTGTAACGCTGAGTAATACACACGTTGGGGAGTTTTAGGAGTCTATTTGATATGGACACTCATAACGCACCAGTTGGAATAATGCACCCATGAAGAATAATGAGGTCTCTATTTCATATGGCTACTCATTCAGACAGAGTGAATAATGCACATGTGGAGTCATTAGAATACTGTTTCATATGGCCCCTCTATTACAGCCTCACTGAATATTACACGCTTGTGTTATAGTCTGGAGTCTATATTTTATGGCCACTCATTCAGAGAATCACTAAATAATATTCACACCTGCGGAATTGTCAGAAGTCTCTTTCCTATGGCTACCCGTTGAGAGCCTCACTAAATGTACACACCTGGATAAATAGTCAGAATGTACTTGTATCTCCTCATTCAGAGTCTCACTAAATAATGCACACCTCTGGAATAGTCAGGAGACTTTTTCATGTGGCCTCTCATTCAATGTGTCATTGAAAAATGTGGTGTAGTCAGGAGACTTTTTCATATAGACACATATTCAGAGCCTCAGTACATAAGGCAGACCGTTGATATCATAAGAAATCTACTTAGTATGTCCACATCTTCTGAGGCTCACTGAATAATACACACCTGGAGAATAATTTGGAGTCTATTTTCTATGGACATTCATTCAGAGCCTCGGTAAATAATGCACACCTGTGTAGTAGCCAGAAATCTATTTCATTTGGAAACATTCATAGCCTCAGTGGATAATATGCACGTGTGCCTTAGTCAGGATTACATTTTAATATAGCCACTGACTTGTAACCTCAATGAATAATGCACAAATATAAAGTACTCAGCAGTCTATTTCATATAGCCATTCATTCAGAGATTCACTGAATAAAAAAATGTTTGAGACAGACAGCCTTCTGTTTCATATGGTCATAGAAAAAGAAACTCAGTGAGTGACACACACCTGGGAAAGTTTTAGGAGTGTACTTTACATAGCCTCTCATTTACAGCCTAAGGGAATAATGCACACGTGTGTAATAGACACTAGTCTGTTTTATATGGACACAAAATTAAAGCCTGAGTCAGTAATACACAACTTTGGAATAGTCACTAGTCTATTCCATATGCCCAAATATTTAGAGTCAGAGTCAATAATACACGCTTGTAGACTAGTCAGGAAACCATTTCATATGGCCAAAGGTTTAGAGCCTCAGTGAATAATAAATACCTGAGGAATACTCTGGACGCTATTACATGTGGCAATTCTTCAGAAGTTCATTGAGTAAAGAACACCTGTATTGTAGTCAGAATTCTATTTCATATATCCACATACTCAGAACCTAACTGAATGACACACATTTTGGCAAAGTCAGGATTCTATTTCGTATAGCCACTTATTTACAGCCGAATGTAAAAACTTACGCCTGAGTAGTATATAGGAGTCTCTACTTTATGGTCACTTATTCAGAGCCTCACAGAATAATACAGACGTATGGAAATGTCAGGAGTGTACTTATCATGGCCGCTTATTCAGTTTATTAGTGAAGAATCACATATATCTGGAAAATACTCAGGATTCTATTATATATAGCCACTTATTAAGAGACTCACTGAATAATGCGCACCTGGAGAATTGTCTGGAGACTATTTGATATAATTGTGCACCCAGCGACTCAGTGGAAAATGCAGAGCTGAGATATAGTCAAGAGGACAGAGTCAGGAGTCTATTTTATGTGGTCCCTCGTTCAGAAACTGACTGAAGAATACACCCCTTGGGAATAGTCAGAGTCCAGGTCATATGGCCACTCAATCACAGCCTTATCAAATAATGCACAATGGGGCAATAGTAAGGAGTCTATTTCATATGGACTCTCATTCGGAGCTTCAGTGCCTAATAAACAGCTGTGGAGTAGTGAGGACCCTATTGACGGTAGCCCCAAATAAAGCAGCTCCGTGAATGATACCCACATGCGTGAGAGTCAGGAGACTATTTGATATGGACACTCATACAGAACCTCTTCGAATATTGCACATGTGGGGAATAATCATTAGTTGATTTCATATGGTGGTTCATTTGGAGAGTAAAAAAATAATGCGCACCTGTGGAGTAAAATGTGGTCTATTTCATAAGGCCAATCTTTCAGTGTTTTAGTGAATAACATGTATATCTGATAAGTCAGAAATATCTTTCACATGGCCACTCGTTCTGGGCCTCTGTGAATAATACTCCCCTCAGAAATAGTCAAGGGTCTACTTCAAATGCCTACACATTCAGAGTCTCTGTAAGTAATGAACACCTGGGCAATACACCTGAGTCTCTTTTTTTTTGCCCACATAGTCAGAATCTCATTCAATAATACCCACCTGGGGAAGAGTTAAGAGTCTACTTCACGAAGCCACTCATTTTGATCCTCAGTGAATAATCCACACCAGGGTAATAGTCGAGCAGTTTTTATATTGCCACTTATTCTGTGCCTCCCAGAATGATACACACCTGGGGAATTCTCAGGATTCTATTTTATACTACCACTCATTTAGAACCTTATTGAATAATTCACAATGGAACAATAGTCAGGTGTCTATTTTGTATGGCCTCCCATTCAGAGGTTCATGGAATAATGAGCTTCTATGAAGTAATCAGGACACTGTTTAAGATAGCCATAAATTAAGTGCCTTCCTGAATGGCCCACACCTGGGTGGTAGTCAGGATTCTATTTCATATGAACTCTAATTCTGTGTAACGCTGAGTAATAGACACCTGGGGGAGTTTCAGGAGTCTTTTTGGCATGGACACTCATATCGAACCTGTTGAAATAATGCACACATGGATAATAATGTGGTGTCTATATCATATGGCTAATATATCTGTTTATCATTCAGACAAACAGTGAATAACGCACATTTGGAGTCCTTAAAATTCCGTTTCATATGGCCCCTCTTTCACAGTCTCACTGAATATTACACACTTGTGATATAGTCTGGAGTCTATATTTTATGGCCACTCATTCAGAGAATCACTAAATAATTCACACCTGCGAAATAGTCAGATGTCTCTTTCCTATGGCTACACGTTGAGAGCCTCACTAAATGTACACACCTGGATAAACAGTCAGGATTTACTTGTATCTCCTCATTCAGAGACTCACTAAATAATGCACACCTGAAGATGGCGTCGTAGAGGCAACTCAGTATTGCAGCTGTCAGTGAAGGTGCAGAGGATGAGTCCTAGCCACATTGCCGGACGGACGTTTTTTGCCCACAGAACTTTGAAAGTGCCAGGTTTGGAAAAGACACGGGATGCTAGCTCTAGTGCAGCTGGCTCCCGTGGCCGGTTCAGCCAGCGCTGCAACACAGTGGCACCCGGCACAAAACTCACTGGTTCGGGTGCCCTGTTAAACAAGCAATCTGAGATGTGCAAGGGCAGATTGGCATGTCCATCTGATTTAATGGGACTTGGACAATGAGCCAGACCAGGAGATTCCTGGGAAACGTGATCTGAGCCGGTGCAGTGGGCAGCGCCAGGGGAGATCGCATGGAGCCCAGTGCCCTATTGGCAGGCTACTGGGGCGCCAGTAAGAGAGTCCACCGTTAGGCTTGAGGAGAGGAAGAGAGAGAGAGAGGATGGACTCTGAGGCAGAAAGCTGGGGGATCAGGCTAAGCGGGTCCCACCCTCACAGGGACAAGCAGGGCGCCGATTGGAGGCGCATTGGGCTGAGAGTTTTGCTGCCGGCATCTAGGACAGTGCAGCCTGGTGGAAGAGGGGCGTCTGCCACTACAGAAGCAATCTGCCCCTACTGAAGTACCGCCCAGGGCTGACGCAGCCTTCTGTTGCCGAGGCAACCTGCCATAACAGAGAGACTCCGTCTGCAGGGCACAGCGTGCCAAAGCAGAATGGAGACTCACAGCAACCGGGCAAACCCGCGCTAGCTGGGCGGAGCCCCAGGAGGCAAATAGTGAATAGACTGCCTCCTAGCTTTGCTGGACAGTACAAAAGATACTCACAAAGAGGACCCCACCTCCCTGAGACAGACCATCTAAGGGGGAAAAAAAGGGGGTTTTATGACTTCTGTTGCAGCAGACATAAATACATCCGCCCAACAGCCTTAAATGAACAACAGAGCTCAAAACACAGCACGGGAGCTCCTATAAAGCACAGGCTGTCTCCTCAAGCAGCTCCCTGACCCCTGTATATCCAAAGAGTCACCTCAAAATAGGACTAATCAGACTGACATTTGGCGGGCATCATTCTGGAACAACCAGGTAGCATCCCTCACTGGTCTGCAGCTGCTACAGGAGTACCCCAGAAAAGCAGAGCCTGGAGTGGACCTCAGCACTTGTACCGCAGAGGAGCTAGACCATTAGAAGGAAAACTAAGTAACAGAAATACCACATCATCAACAATCTGGGCGTCCACACAGAGAACCAATTGAAAAATCAGCAACTACTAAGAAAACAGGTGGATAAATCCATAAAGATGGGAAGAAACGAGCGCAAAAAGAGGAAGACACCAGAAACAAAAACACTTCACCTCCTACAAAGGACCAAAACTCCTCACCAGCAAGGGAACAAAGCGGGATGGAGAATGAGGGTGATGAAATGATGGAATCAGACTTCAGAAAGTGGATAATGAGAAACTTCAGTGAGCTAAAAGAACATGTTCTAAATCAGTACAAAGAAACTAAGAACCTTGAAAAAAGATTCGAGGAAATGATAATATGAATGGACAACTTAGAGAGTAATAGGAATGAATAGAAGGAGCTGAAAAACACAACACGAGAACTTCGCGAAGCATGCACAAGTTTCAACAGCCGAATTGACCAAGCAGAAGAAAGAATATCAGAAGTCGAAGATCAACCCAATGAAATAAAATGAGAAACCAAGATCAAAGAAAAAAGCAAAAAAAGGAATGAACAAAATCTCCAAGAAATGTGGGACTATGTGAAGAGACCCAACCTACGTTTGATAGGTGTACCAGAATGTGATGAAGAGACTGAATCCAAACTAGAAAACACTCTTCAGGATATTATCCAAGAAAATTTCCCCAACCTAGCAAGACAGGTCAATACTCAACTCCAGGAAATACAGAGAACACCACAGAGATACTCTGCAAGAAGAGCAACTCCAAGGCACATAATCGTCAGATTCACCAGGGTTGAAATGAAGGAGAAAATACTAAGGGCAGCAAGAGAGAAAGATCGGGTCACCCACAAAGGGAAGCCCATCAGACTCACAGCAGATCTCTCGGCAGAGACTCTACAAGCCAGAAGAGAGTGGGGGCCAATATTCAACATCCTTAAAGAAAACAACTTTCAACCCAGAATTTCATATCCAGCCAAACTGAGCTTCATAAGTGAAGGAAAAGTAAAATTCTACATGAACAAGTAAGTACTCAGAGATTTTGTCACCACTAGGCCTGCTTTACAAGAGCTCCTAAAAGAGGCACTACACATAGAAAGAAAAAAACCAGTATCAGCCATCCTAAAAGCATACCAAATGCTAAAGAGCATCAAAAAAATGAAGAGACTTCATGAACCAATGGGCTAAACAGCCAGCTAGCATCAAAATGGCAGTATCAAACTAACACATAAATATGTTAACCCTAAATGTAAATGGGTTAAATGCATCAATCAAAAGACACAGACTGGCAAATTGGATAAAAAAACAAAACCCATCGGTATGCTGTATCCAAGAAACCCACCTCACATGCAAGGATACACAAAGGCTCAAAATAAAAAAATGGAGGAAAATTTACCAAAAAATGGAGAGCAGAAAAAAGCAGCAGTTGCAATTCTCGTCTCTGATAAAATAGACTTTAAAGCAACAAAGATCAAAAGGGACAAAGAAGGTAATTACATAATGGTAAAAAGATCCATACAACAAGAAGAGCTAACGATTCTAAATATATGTGGACCCAATGTAGGAGCACCCAGATATATAAGGCAAGTTATTAATGACTTACAAAGAGACTTAGACTCCCACACAATAATAGTGGGAGAATTTAACACTCCACTGTCAATATCAGACATATCAACCAGACAGAAAATTAACAAGGATATCCAGGACTTGAACTCAGACCTGGAACAAGCAAACCTCATAGACATTTACAGAACTCACCACCCCAAATCCACACAATACACATTCTTCTCATCACCACATCACACCTACTCCAAAATTGACCACATAATTAAAAGTAAAGCACTCCTCAGCAAAGGCAAAACAACTGAAATCATAAAAAACAGTCTCTCCGAGGAGGGAGGCAAGATGGCGTCGTAGAGGTGACTCAAGATTGCAGCTCTCGGTGAAGGTGCAGAGGGTGAGTCCTAGCCGCATTCTCGGATGTTCCTTTTATGCCCACAGAGCGTTGAAAGTCCCAGGTGTGGGAGAGACACGGGACGCTAGCAGCCGGCTAACGCAACCGGCTCCCGCCGCCTCTTCGGCCGGCGCCGCAGTGGGACCCGGCGCGGAACTCACTGGTCTGGGTGCCCTGTTAAACCGGCAATCTGAGATTTGGAAGGGCAGATTGGCATGTCCATCTGATTGAACAGGACTTGGACAATGAGCCAGACCAGGAGTTTCCTGGGAAGCGTGATCTGAGCCGGGGTAGTGGGCAGCGGCACGGGAGATCGCACGGATCCCAGTGCCCTATCGGCAGGCTCCTGGGGCGCCAGTGAGAGAGTCGACCTTTCAGCTTGGGGAGAGGAAGAGAGAGAGAGAGAGAGGACGGACTCTGAGGCAGGGAGCAGGGTGATCGGGCTCGGCGGGTCCCACGCTCATGGGGACAAGCAGGGCGGCGACTGGAGGCGCTTGGGGCTGAGAGTTTTGTTGCCGGCATTTAGGACGGTGCAGCCCGGTCAGGGAGGGGCGTTCACCATTCCTGACAAAGTGCACCCCCACTTAAGTACCGCCCAGGACTGACGCAGCCTGCCGTTGCCGAGGCAACCTGCCATAACAGAGAGAGTCCGCCGGGCCGCAACAGGGCGGACCCGCCTTAGGAGGTCAGAGCCCCGGCAGGCAAATAGTGAATAGACTGCCACCTAGTGGGGCAGGACAGTGCAACAGATACTCATAAAGAAAGCCCCAACTCCCTGAGACAGAGCATCTAAGGGTGAAAAAAAAAAAAAAAAAAGAGTGGTGTTTTATGAGTTCTATTGCAGCAGACATAACCTCCCAACAACCCTGAATGAACAACGGAGCTCACAGCTCAGCACTGGAGCTCCTATAAAGCACAGACTGTCTCCTCAAGCAGCTCCCTGACCTCTGTATATCCAAGGAGTCACCCCAGAAAAGGACTAATCAGACTGACATTTGGCTGGCATCATTCTGGAACAAGGGCAGCAGAAAAAGAAACTGATATCATCCCTCACTGTTCTGCAGCTGCTGCAGGTATACCCCAGACAAGCAGGGCCTGGAGTGGACCTCAGCACTCATACAGCAGAGAGGATAGATCATTAGAGGGAAAACTAAGTAACAGAAATACTTCATCATCAACAATCTCAGTGTCCACACAGAGACCCAATTGAAAAATCAGCCACTACTAAGACAACAGGCGGATAAATCCATAAAGATGGGAAGAAACCAGCGCAAAAAGGAGGAAAGCACCGGAAACCAAAACACCTCACCTCCAAAAAAGGACCAAAACTCCTCACCAGCAAGGGAACAAAGCTGGACGGAGAATGAATGTGACGAAATGACGGAATCAGACTTCAGAAAGTGGATAATGAGAAACTTCAGTGAGCTAAAGGAACATGTTCTAAACCAGTGCAAAGAAACTAAGAACCTTGAAAAAAGATTTGAAAAAAGATTCGAGGAATTGATAACAAGAATGGACAACTTAGAGAGGAATATGAATGAATTGAAGGAGCTGAAAAACTCAACACGAGAACTTCGCGAAGCATGCACAAGTATCAACAGCCGAATTGACCAAGCAGAAGAAAGAATATCAGAAGTTGAAGATCAACTCAATGAAATAAAACGAGAAACCAAGATTAAAGAAAAAAGCACAAAAAGGAATGAACAAAATCTCCAAGAAATGTGGGACTATGTGAAGAGACCCAACCTACGTTTGATAGGTGTACCAGAAAGTGACGAAGAGAATGAATCCAAGCTGGAAAACACTCTTCAGGATATTATCCAGGAAAATTTCCCCAACCTAGCAAGACAGGTCAATACTCAACTCCAGGAAATACAGAGAACACCACAAAGATACTCCGCAAGAAGAGCAACCCCAAGGCACATAATCGTCAGATTCACCAGGGTTGAAACGAAGGAGAAAATACTAAGGGCAGCCAGAGAGAAAGGTCGGGTCACCCACAAAGGGAAGCCCATCAGACTCACAGCAGATCTCTCAGCAGAGACTCTACAAGCCAGAAGAGAGTGGGGGCCAATATTCAACATCCTTAAAGAAAAGAGCTTTCAACCCAGAATTTCATATCCAGCGAAACTGAGCTTCATAAGTGAAGGAAAAATAAAATCCTTCACGAACAAGCAAGTACTCAGAGATTTTGTCACCACTAGGCCTGCTTTACAAGAGCTCCTGAAAGAGGCACTACACATAGAAAGAAACAACCAGTTCCAGCCATTCTAAAACATACCAAATGCTAAAGACCATCAACAAAATGAAGAATGTACATGAACCAACGGGCAAAACAGCCAGCTAGCATCAAAATGGCAGTATCAAATTCACACATAACAATATTAACCCTGAATGTAAATGGGCTAAATGCACCAATCAAAAGACACAGACTGGCAAATTGGATAAAAAACCAAAACCCATCGGTGTGCTGTATCCAGGAAACCCACCTCACATGCAAAGATACACAAAGGCTCAAAATAAAGGGATGGAGGAAGATTTTCCAAGCAAATGGAGAGCAAAAAAAAGCAGGAGTTGCAATTCTCATCTCTGATAAAATAGACTTTAAAGTAACAAAGATCAAAAGGGACAAAGAAGGTCATTACATAATGGTAAAAGGATCCATACAACAAGAAGAGATAACGATTCTAAATATATATGGACCCAATGTAGGAGCACCCAGATATATAAGGCAAGTTCTTAATGACTTACAAAGGGACTTAGACTCCCACACAATAATAGTGGGAGACTTTAACACTCCACTGTCAATAGCAGACAGATCAACCAGACAGAAAATTAACAAGGATATCCAGGACTTGAACTCAGACCTGGAACAAGCAAACCTGATAGACATTTACAGAACTCTCCACCCCAAATCCACAGAATATACATTCTTCTCAGCACCACATCACACCTACTCCAAAATTGACCACATAATTGGAAGTAAAGCACTCCTCAGCAAATGCAAAACAACTGAAATCATAACAAACAGTCTCTCAGACCATAGTGCAATCTAGTTGGAACTCAGAATTCAGAAAATAACTCAGAACCGCACAGCTTCATGGAAACTGAGCAATTGGCTCTTGAATGTTGATTGGATAAACAATGAAATGAAGGCAGAAATAAAGAAGTTCTTTGAAACCAATGAGAATGAAGACACAACGTACCAGAATCTCTGGGACACATTTAAAGCAGTCTGTAGAGGAAAATATATAGCAATAAGTGCCCACATGAGAAGAATGGAGAGATCCAAAATTGACACCCTATCGTCAAAATTGAAAGAGCTAGAGGAGCAAGATCAAAAAAGCTCAAAACCTAGCCGAAGACAAGAAATAACCAAGATCAGAGCAGAACTGAAGGAGATAGAGACAAGAAAAACCCTTCAAAAAATCAATAAATCTAAGAGCTGGTTTTTCGAAAAGATCAACAAAATAGACAGACCACTAGCCAGACTGATAAAAAAGAAGAGAGAGAACAACCAAATAGATGCAATAAAAAACGATAAAGGGGAAATCACCACAGATTCCACAGAAATTCAAACCATCATCAGAGAATACTACAAACAACTCTATGCACATAAACCAGTAAATCAGGAAGAAATGGATAAATTCCTGGATGCCTGTGTCCTCCCAAGCCTAAACCAGGAGGAAGCCGAAACTATGAATAGACCAATAACAAGGTCTGAAGTTGAGGCAGCAATTAAGAGCCTACCACACAAAAAAAGCCCAGGTCCAGATGGGTTCACAGCCGAATTCTACCAGACACACAAAGAGGATCTGGTACCATTCCTTCTGAAACTATTCCAAATAATCCAAAAAGAGGGAACCCTTCCCAAATCATTTTATGAGACCAACATCATCCTGATACCAAAACCTGGCAGAGACTCAACAAGAAAAGAAAACTTCAGGCCAATATCCATGATGAACATAGATGCAAAAATCTTCAATAAAATACTGGCAAACCGATTGCAACAGCACATTAAAAAACTTATCCATCATGATCAAGTAGGATTTATCCCGGGGATGCAAGGCTGGTTCAACATACGCAAGTCTATAAATGTAATTCACCACATAAACAGAAGCAAAAACAAAAACCACATGATTATCTCAATTGATGCAGAGAAGGCATTTGACAAAATTCAACAGCCCTTTATGCTAAAAACCCTCAATAAACTTGGTATTGATGGAACATATCTCAAAGTAATAAAAGCTATTTATGACAAACCAACAGCCAATATCATACTTAATGGGCAAAAACTGGAAGCATTCCCTTTGAAATCTGGCACTAGACAAGGATGCCCTCTCTCACCACTTCTATTCAACATAGTACTGGAAGTTCTAGCCAGAGCAATCAGGCAAGAAAAAGAAATAAAGGGTATTCAAATAGGAAAGGTGGAAGCCAAATTGTCTCTATTTGCAGACGACATGATAGTATACCTAGAAGACCCCATCACCTCAGCCCAAAAGCTCCTGCAACTGATAAGCAACTTCAGCAAAGTCTCAGGATATAAAATCAATGTGCAAAAATCACAAGCATTCCTATACACCAATAACAGACTTAAAGAGAACCAAATCAAGAACGAACTGCCATTCACAATTGCTACAAAGAAAACAAAATACCTAGGAATACAACTCACTAGGAATGTAAGGGACCTCTTTAAGGAAAACTACAAACAACTGCTCAATGAAATAAGAGAGGACACAAACAGATGGAGAAACATTCCATGTTCGTGGTTAGGAAGAATCAATATCGTGAAAATGGCTATACTGCCCAAAGTAATTTACACAATCAATGCTATCCCCATCAAACTACCATTGAATTTCTTCACAGAACTGGAAAAAACCACCATGAATTTCATATGGAACCAAAAAAGAGCCCGCATAGCCAAGTCAATTCTAAGCAAAAAGAACACAGCGGGAGGCATCACGCTACCAGACTTCAAACTATACTACAAGGCTACAGTAATCAAAACAGCATGGTACTGGTACCAAAACAGAGATATAGACCAATGGAACAGAACAGAGGCATCGGAGGCAACACAACACATCTACAACCATATTATCTTTGATAAACCAGACAAAAACAGGCAATGGGGAAAGGATTCCCTATTTAATAAATGGTGTTGGGAAAACTGGCTAGCCATGTGCAGACAGCAGAAATTGGACCCCTTCCTGACACCTTACACTAAAATTAACTCCAGATGGATTAAAGACTTAAACGTAAGACCCGACACCATAAAAACCCTAGAAGAAAATCTAGGCAAAACCATTCAGGACATAGGAGTAGGCAAGGACTTCATGAACAAAACTCCCAAAGCATTGGCAACAAAAGCCAAAATAGACAAATGGGACCTAATCAAACTCCACAGCTTCTGCACAGCAAAACAAACAGTCACTAGAGTGAATCGGCAACCATCAGAATGGGAAAAAGTCTTTGCAGTTTACGCATCCGACAAAGGGCTGATATCCAGAATTTACAAAGAACTCAAACAGATTTACAGGAAAAAAACAAACAAGCCCATTCAAAAATGGGCAAAGGATATGAATAGAAACTTTACGAAAGCAGACATACATGAGGCCAGCAAACATATGAAAAAGTGCTCATCGTCATTGGTCATTAGAGAGATGCAAATCAAAACCACATTGAGATACCATCTCACACCAGTTAGAATGGCGATCATTAAAAAATCTGGAGACAGCAGATGCTGGAGAGGATGTGGAGAAATAGGAACACTCTTACACTATTGGTGGGAGTGTAAATTAGTTCAACCATTGTGGAAGACAGTGTGGCGATTCCTCAGGGACCTAGAAATAGAAATTCCATTTGACCCAGCAATCCCATTACTGGGTATCTATCCAAAGGATTATAAATCGTTCTACTATAAGGACACATGCACACGAATGTTCATTGCAGCACTGTTTACAATAGCAAAGACCTGGAACCAACCCAAATGCCCAACGATGATAGACTGGACTGGGAAAATGTGGCACATATACACCATGGAATATTATGCAGCAATCAAAAATGATGAGTTTGTGTCCTTTGTAGGGACATGGATGAATCTGGAGAACATCATTCTCAGCAAACTGACACAAGAACAGAAAAAGAAATACCGCATATACTCGCTCATAGGTGGGTGAGAAAAATGAGAACATGTGGACACAGAGAGGCAGTCTACTATACACTGGGGACTGTTGGGGGGAATGGGGGAGGGACAGCAGGGGGGGGCTGGGGGGGATAGCCTGGGGATGAATACCAAGTGTGGGTGAAGGGGAGGAAAGCAGCAAAGCACACTGCCATGTGTGTACCTATGCAACTATCTTGCTCGTTCTGCACATGTACCCCCAAACCTATAATGCAATAAAAATAAATAAATAAATAAATAAATAAATAAATAAATAAAAAAGAAAAATTAAAAAAAAAAAATAAAAAAAAATAAAAAAAATAAAAAAAATAAAAAAAAAAAAAAAGAAAACACACAGGAGAGGGGAATACACACAAGAGAAAGGGGGATACATTCAGGAGAGAGGAGAATACACAAAGAAGAGCTGAATACACACAGGAGGGAGAGGCGTACATACAGGAGAGAAAAGAATACACACAGCAAAGAGGAGAATACACAGAGGAGAGAGGAAACACCCACAGAAGAGTGGAGGATACACATAGGAGAGAGCAGGGATACACGAGGAGAGAGGAAAGATACACACAGGAGAGAAGGGGGATACATCCAAGAGAGAAAAGAAATACACACAGGAGAGAGGAGGATACACATAGGAGAGAGCAGGATACACACAGGAGAGAGAAAGATACACACAGAAAAAATACACACAGGAGAGAGGAGAATACACACAGGAGAGAGAAGGATACACACAGGAGAAAGAAGGATACACACAGGAGAGGGGTGATACACAGAGGAAAAAGAAGGTTACACACCGGAGAGAGAAAGATACACACAAATGAGAGAAGGATACACACAGGATAGAGGGGGATACACACAGGAGAGTGGTGATACACACAGGAGAAAGGGGGATACACAGAGGAGAGAAAATGAACCACACAGGAGAGATGAGGATACACACAGTAGAGGGGGATACACAAAGTAGAAAGGAGCATGCACACAGGAAAGGGGATACACACAGAAGAATGAGGGATACACACAAGAGAGGGGAGGATACACAAAGGAGATGGAAATACACACAGGAGAGAGGATAATACACACATGAGAGAAGAAAATACAAACAGGCGAGAGGGGATACACACAGGAGAAAGGGTGATACACACAGGAGAAAGGGGGAATACACACAGGAGGAAAAAGATTACACACAGGAAAGAGGGTGAAAACACACAGGAGAGAGGAAGAATACACACAGGATAAAGGAATATACACGCAGGAGAGAGGAAAATACACACAGGAGAAAAAAGGATACACACAGGAGAGGGGGATACACAAAGAAGAGAAGGGCATGCACACACAGAAAAAAAGATACACGCAGGAGAAAAAAGAATACACACAAGAGAGAAAAGGATACACACAGAAGAGGGGGATACACACAGCAGAGAGGGGCATACACACAGGAGCGAATAAGATACACACAGGGGAGGAAAAGATACCAAAAAAAGAGAGGAGATACACACAGGAGAGAGGGTGATACACACAGGAGAAAGGGGTGATACACACAAGAGAGAAAGAAATTACACACGAGACAGAGGGGAGAAACACACAGGAGAGAGGAAAGATACACACAGGAGAAAGAAAGATACACACAGGAGAGTATAAAATACACACAGGAGAGAGGAGGATCCACACAGAAAAGATGAGGATAAACACAGGAGAGAAGAGGATACACAAATGAGAGAGGAGAATACACACCGGAGAAAGAAGGATACACACAGGAAAGGGGCATACACACAGGAGAGAGAAGATACAAACAAGAGATTTGGATACACACAGAAGACAAGGTAATACACAAAGGAGAGAGGGGGATACACACAGGAGATGGGGACACAGAGAGGAGAGAAGGAGATACATACAGGAGAAAGAAGAATACATACAAGACAGAGGGGCATCAACAGAGTAGAGAACAGGATACACACAGGAGAGAGAAGGATACACACAGGAGAGAGGAAGATACAAACAGGAGAGGGGAAATACAAACAGGAAAGTGTGGAATAAACACAGAACAAGGGGGATACACACAGGAGAGAGGAAAATACACAGAGGAGAGAGAAGAATACACAAAGGGGAGAGGAGGATACACACAGGGGAAAGGAGGATTCACAAAAAAAGGGGAAATACACAGGAGAGAGGAGGATACCAACAGGAGAGAGGGATACACACAGGAGACGGGGAAGTACACACAGGAGAGAGGGGGATACACACAGGAGAGAGGTGCATACACACAGGAGAGAGAAGAATACACACAGCAGATTGGGGATCCACACAGGAAATGGGAAATACACACAGGAGAGAGGAGGATACACGCAGGAGAGAGGAGGATACACATAGGAGAAGGAGAGACACATACAGGAGGAATGGGCATACACAAAAAAGGAGGGGGATACCCACAGGAGAGAGGAGAATACACACAAGCCAGAGGAGGATACACACAGGAGAGAAAAGGATACACACAGGAGAGAGGAGGATACACACAGGAGAGAGGGAGATACAAACAAAAGAGTGTGGTGTACACAATGGAGGGAGGGGGATACACACAGGACAGAGGGAAATAAACACAGGAGAGAGGAGGATACACACAGAAGAGATTAGGATACACTCAGGAGAGAGGAGGATACACACAGGAGAGAGGAGGATACACAAAGGAGAGAAGGAAACACACAGTAGAGAGGGAGACACACACAGGCTAGAAGGGTACACACAGAAGTTGGGGAAATGCACACAGAAGAGAAGGGGATACATATTGGAGAGGGGGAAACACACAGTAGAAAAAAGCACACACAAAAAAAGAGAGGAGGATCCACCCAGCAGAGAGGGGGATACACACAGGAGAGAGGAGGATACCTACAGGAGAGTGGGGCATAGACCCAGGATGGAGGGAGGTACAAACAAAAGAAGATTGGAACACACAAGGGAGAAGGATAAATACAGGAGGGAGGAAAATGCACATAAAAAAATAAGAATACAGACAGAAGAGAGGAGGATACACGCAGGAGAGAGGAGGATACACACAAAAGAGAGGAGGATACACACAGGAGAGAGAAGGATACACGCAGGAGAGAGGAGGATACACACAGGAGAGAGGGTTGAGAAACACAGGAGAGGGAAATACACACAGGAAAAAGAAAGGTACACACAGGAGAGAGGGATATACACACGAGAGAAAAGAATACAAAAAGGAGATTGGCATACACACAGGAGAGTGGTAAATACACCAAAAAGAGAAAAGGATACACACAGGAGAGAGGAGGATACACACAGGAGATGGGGAAACACACAGGAGAGAGGGGCATACACACTGGATAGGGTAATACACACAGGAGAAAAGGGGATACACACAGGAGAGATAAGAATACACACAGGAGATCGGGATACACACAGGAGAGAAGGGCGTACACTCAGGAGAGAGAAGAATACACACAGCAGAGCAGAGGATACACACAGTAGAGAGAAAATCCACACAGGAGAGAGGGGGATACACACAGGAGGAAGGGGTGATACACACATGAGAGAGCGGGAATACACACAGGAGAGAAGAGGGATACACACAGAAGATAATACGATACACACAGGAGAGAGGAGAATACACACAGGAGAGAGGAAGATACACACAGGAGATTAGGATACCCACAGGAGAGAGGGGTATACACAAAGGAGAGGTGTGATACACACAGGAGAAAAAGGAATACACAGGAGAGAAAAAGATACACACAGGAGAAAGTAGAATACACACAGGAGAGGAAGATACACAAAGTAGAGTGGGGCATACACACAGGAAAGTGAAATACACACAGGGGAAAGGGGAATAAACACAGGAGAGAGGAGGATACACACAGGAGAGAAGAGTATACAAACAGGAGAGGGGATACACACGGAAGAAAGGGGGACACACAAAAGAAATGGAGGAAACACACAAGAGAGAAAGGGGTTACACACAGGAGAGTGGGGAAACAAAATAGAGGAGGATTACACATGGGACAGAGAAAGATACACACAGGAGAGATGAAAATACACACAGGAGAAAGAAGAATACGCACAGAAGAGAGGAGGATACACAGAGAAGAGAGGAGGATACACACAGGAGAGAGGAGAATACACATAGGAGAAAGGCATACACACAGGAGAAAGGAGAATAAACAGAGGAGAGTTGGGTACACAAAAGAGACAAGGTAATACACACAGGAAAGAGGGGAATGCACACAACAGAGAGGGCATACATACAGGAGAGATGAGAATAAACAAAGGAGAGAGGGAAATACACACAGGAGAGGAAAATACACACAGGAGAGAAAAAGAAACACACAAGAGACAAAGATACACAAAAAAGGGAGTTGGATACACACAGGAGAGAGGGGAATACACACAAGAGAGATTGGCATACCCACAGGAGAGAGAAGACTACACAAAGAAGAGAGGGGGATACACACAGGAAAAAGGGGGATACAAACAGGAGAGTGCAGCATACACACAGAAGGGAGGGGGATACACACAGCAGAGAGAAGGATACACACAGGAGAGTGGAGGCTACACAAAGGAGAAAGGAAAATACACAAAGAAGAGGGGGAAACACACAAGAGAGGGGGATACACACAGGAGAGAGGAGGATACACACAGAAGAGAGGAGGATATACAAAGGAGAGAGGAGGATACACACAGGAGAGAGAAGAATACACACAAGAGAGGGGGATACACACAGGATAGAAAAGGTTACACATAGGAGAGAGGAAGATACAGGAGAGAGGAGGCTACACACATGAGAGAGGAGGATACACAAAGATAAGGGGGAAACACACAAAAGAGGGGGATACACACAGGCGGGGGTATAAACACTGGAGACGGAGGAATACACAAATGTGAGAGGGGATACACAACGGAGAGAGGAGGATACACATAAGAGAGAGGAGGCTACACACAGAAGAAAAAGGGATACACAAAGAAAAGGGGGAAACACACAAAAGAGAGGGGGATACACAAAGGCGAAGGGGATAAACACTGGAGACGGTAGAATACACACAGGAGAGAGGGGGATAAAAAGGAGAGAAGGATACACACAGGATGGAGGGGTAAACACACAAAAAAGAGGATACACACAGGAGAGAAGGGTAATACACACAGAAGAGTGGGGGATACACACAGGAAAGTGGGGCATAAACACAGAAGGGAAGGGGATACACACAGGAGAGAGGGGAATACACAAAGTGGGAGAAGGATAAATACAGAAGAGAGGAGGATAAACACAAATGAGTGGAGGATACAGACAGAATACAGAAGGATACACGCAGGAGAGAGGAGTATACACAAAGGAGAGAAGATACACACAGGAGAGAGGAGCATACACACAGGAGAGAGGAGGATACACAAAGGAGAGAGATAGATACACACAGGAGAGAAGAATAAACACAGGAGAGAGGAAGATACACACAGGACAGAGGAAGATACACACAGGAGTGAGGAGTATACACACAAAAAAGAAAAGGATACACACAGGAGAGAGGGGAATTAACACAGGAGAGGTGGATACAAAAAGGAGAGAAAAAGATACAGGAGACAGCAACACACAAAGAAAGGAGTTGGATACACACAGGAGAGAGGGGGATACACTTAGGAAAGAGGGGAATACACATATGAGAGAGAGGCATACCCACAGGAGAGAAAATACACAAAGGAGTTATGGGAATACACACAAGAAAAGGAAGGATACAAACAGTAGTGTGTGGCATACACACAGAAGGGAGGGGGATACACACAGTAGAGAGGAGGATACACACAGGAGAGGGTGATACATACAAGAGAAAGGGGGATACACACAAGAGAGAGGGGCGTACACACAGGGGAGAGGAGGATAGACACAGCAGAGAGGAGGATACACAAAAAAGAGAGGGGATACACACAAAAGAGAGGGAGATACACACAGAAGAAAGAGTGATACCCACAGGAGAGAGGGGGGATACACAGAGAGATGAGGAAAGATACACACCAGAGAGAGGATTATACACAAGAGAGAGGAGGATACACAGAAGAGAGAGAAAGATACACACAGGAGAAAGGAAGATACACAGGAGAGAGGAAGATACACAGGAGAGAGGAAGATACACACAGGAGAGAAGATACACACAAAAGAGAAAAGAATACAGAGAGGAGACAGAAGGATACACAAAGAAAAGGGGGCATACACACAGAAAAGCGAGATACACACACGAGAAAGGGGGATAAACAAAAGAGAAAGAAGGATACACACAGGAGAGGGGGATACACACAGGTGAGAGAGGCGTACACACAGAAGAGAGGAAGATACACACAGGAGAATGGAGAATACAAACAGGAGAGAGGGTATACACACAGGAGAGAGGGGGATAACCACAGAAGAAAGGGGAAATACAAACAGAAAAGAAAGAGGTTACACACAGGAGACTGGGGAGAAACACATGGGAAAGAGGAGAGATACACAAAGGATATAGGAAGATACACACAGGAGAGAAAAAAATACACACAGGAGAGGTGCATACACACAGGAGAGAGGGAGATACACACAGGAGAGTTGGATTCACACAGGAAACAAAGTAATACACACAGGAGAGTGGGGGATACAAACAGGAGTGGGGGATACACACAAAAGAGAGTGGAATACATACTGGAGAGAGGGGAATACACACAAGAGAGAGGGGCATACAAACAGGAGAGGGGAGGATACACACAGGAGAGAGGGGGATACACACAGGAACAAGGAAGATACAAACAGAAGAGTGCAGCATACACACAGGAGGGAGGGGGATACACGCAGGAGAGAGAAAGATACACACAGGGGAAGAGGGATACACACAGGAGAGAGGAGGATACACACAGAAGAGAGGAGGCTGCACAGAGGAGAAAGGAGGATACACAAATAATAGGGGGAAACACACAAAAGAGAGGAGGATACACACAGGCGAGAGGGATACGCCCAGGAGATGGGGAGATACACACAGGAGATAGGGGGATACACACAGTAGAGGGGGATACACACAAAAGAGAGTGGCATACACACAGGAAAGAGAAGGATACACACAGGGGAGAGAGGAATACAAACAGGAGATTGAGGCATACAAACAAGTGGGAAGAATATACACACAGGAGATTGAGGCATACACACAGGAGAGAGTGGGATTCACACAGGAAAAGAAGAATAAATACAGGAGAGAGGAAGATAAACACAAAAGAGTGGAGGATACAGACAGAAGAGAGGAGGATAAACGCAGGAGAGAGAAGGATACACAAAGGAGAGAGGAGGATACACACAGGAGAGAGGAGGATACACGCAGGAGACAGGAGGATACACGCAGGAGAGAGAAGGGGTACACACAGGAGAGGGAGATACACACTGAAGAGAGGAGGATACACACAGGAGAAAAAAGGATACACACAGAAGAGTGGAAGATACGCACAAAAGAGAGGAAAATACACACAAAAGAGAGGGGGATACACAGGAGAGAAGGATACACACAGAAGTGTGGTGATATACACAGGAGAGAGGAGGGTACACACAGGAGAGAGGGGGATACACACAGGAGAGAGGAGGATACACAAAGGAGAGGGGGATACACACAGGAGAGAAGGGATACACTGAAAAAAAGAAGGATACACACAGGAGAGAAGAGAATAAACACAGTAGAGAATGATATACACAGGAGAGAGGGGCATACACACAGGAGAGGGAGATACACACAGGAGAAAGGGGAATAGACACAGGAGAGGGGAGAATGCACACAGGAGACGGGGATACACACATGAGAACAGGGCGTACGCACAGAAGAGAGGAGGATTCAAAAAGCAGAGAGGAGGATACACACAGGAGAGAGGGCATACACACAAGAAAGAGGGGGATACACACACGAGACAGGAAGGATACACACAAGAGGGAAGAGGATACACACAGAAGACAGAAGGATACACACAGTAGAGAAAGAGATACACATAGAAGAGGCGGATACACACAGGAGAGTGGAGGATACACACAGAATAGAGGACATTACACACAAAAGAGAGAAGGAAACACACAGGAGAAAGAAGAATACCCACAGGAGAGAGGGGGATATACACAGGAGAGTGGTGATATACACAGGAGGGAGGAGGGTACACACAGGAGAGAGGGGCATACACACAGAAAAAAATGGATAAACACAGAAAAAAGGGATAAACACAGGAAAGAGGAGGATACACACAGGTAAGGGGGATACACAAAGAAAAAAGGGCATACACACAGGAGAGAGGAGGATACAAACAGGAGAGAGGTTTTACACACAGGAGAAAGGGGGTATACAGAGGATCCTTCTAAGCCTCACTGAATATTACACACTTGTGATATAGTCTGGAGTCTATTTTTTATGGCCACTCATTCAAAGAATCACTAAATAATGCACACCTGCTGAATAGTCAGATGTCTCTTTCCTATGGCCACTCGTTAAGAGCCTCACTAAGTGTACACACCTGGGGAAATAGGATTTACCTTTATCCTCTCATTCACATTCTGACTAAATAAGGCACACCTGTGGAATAGTCAGGAGACTTTTTCACGTGGCCTGTAATTCGGAGTGTCACTGAATAATGTGGTGTAGTCAGGAGTCTATTTCATGTGGACACATATTCAGAGCCCCAGTGAATAAGACAGGCCCTTGATATAGTAAGGAATCTAATTAATATGGCCATATCTTCTGAGCCTCACTATATAATACACACCTGGAGAATAATTTTGAGACTATTTTTGATGGACATTTATTCAGAGCCTGGGTTAATAATGTACACCTGTGGAATAGCCAGGAGTCTATTTTATTAGGACACAAATTCATAGCCTTAGTGGATAATATGCACGTGTGGATTAGTCAGGATTCCATTTTATATGGACACTGACTCGTAACCTCATTGAAAAATGCACTAATGGAAAGTACTCAGCAGTCTATTTTATATAAACACTCATTCAGAGTTTCAGTGAATAATAAAAATATTTAAGATAGCAAAAATCCTGTTTCATATGGTCACACAAAAAGAGCCTCACTGAGTAATGCACCCCTGGGGAAGTGATAAAATTCTACTTTATATAGCCTCTCATTTACAGCCTCAGGGAATAATGCACACGTGTGGAATGGACACTAGTCTATTTTATATGGCCACAAAATCAAAGCCCGAGTGAGTAATACACAACTTTGGAATAGTCACTAGTCTATTCCATATGCCCAAATATTTAGAGTCAGAGTAAATAATACACGCCTGTGGAATAGTCAGAAAACAAGTTCATATGGCCAAAGTTTCAGATCCTCAGTGAATAATACATACTTCAGAAATATTCAGGAAGCTATTACATGTGGCATCAATTTCAGAACTTCATTGAATAATAAACACCTGTATTGTAGTCAGAATTCTATTTCATATAGCTACATATTTAGAGCCTAACTAATAACATACATCTTGGAAATAGTCCAGATTTTATTTCGTATAGCCACTCATTTAGAGCCGAATGTAAAAACGCACACCTGAGGAGTATTTGGGAGTCTCTATTTTATGGCCACTCATTCAGAGCTTCACAGAATTATACAGACCTATGGAAACATCAGGAGTGTATTTCACATAGCCACTTATACAGAACCTCAGTGGAGAATCATATATATCTGAAAAATACTCAGGATTATATTATATATAACCACTTCTTCAGAGAATCACTGAATAATGCACACATAAGGAAGAGTCTAAAGACTATTTGATATGACCCTACAACCAGCGACAATGTGGACAATGCAGAACAGAAAAATAGACAACATGATAGAGTCAGAAGTTTATGTTATGTGGTCACTCGTTCAGAATCTCACTGTAGAATACACACCTTTGGTATAGTAAGAGTCCAAGTCATATGGCCACTGAATCACAGCATTATGGGATAATGCACAAAGGGGCAATAGTAAGGAGTCTATTTCATATGGCCTTTCATTCAGAGCTTCAGGGCATAATAAAGAGCTGTGGAGTAGTCAGGACCCTATTTAACGTAGGCCCAAGTTAAGCAGCTCCGTGAATGATACACACATGTGTGATAGTCAGAAGACTATATGATATAGACACTCATACAGAACCTTTTTGAATACTGCATATGTGGTAAATAATCAAAAGTCTGTTTCATATGATGATTCGTTTGGAGAATCAAAAAATAACGCACAACTGTTGAGTAAAATGGGTTCTATTTCATAAGGCCACTCTTTCAATGCTTTAGTGAATAATATGTATATCTGATAAGTCAGGAATGTTATTCACATGGCCACCCGTTCTGTGCCTGTGTGAATAGTACTAGGCTCAGAAACAGAAAAGGATCTACTTCAAATGCGTACACATTCAGAGTCTCTGTAAGTAATGAACACCTGGGCAATACACCTGAGTCTCTTTTTCATGATCACTTAGTCAGAGTCTCATTCAATAATACAAACATGAGGAAGATATAAGAGTCTACTTCATGTAGCCACTCATTTAGAGCCTCAGTGAATAATGCACACCAGGGTAATAGTCGAGAATTTTTGATATGCCCACTCATTTTTGTGCCTCACTGAGTGATATACACCTGGATAATCCTCGGGATTCTATTTGATACTACCACTCATTTAGAACCTTATTGAATAATTCACAATAGAGCAATAGTCAGGTGTCTATTTTATATGGTCTATTATTCAAAGTTTCAGTGAATAGTAAACTGCTATGGAGTAATTAGGTCGATGTTTAACATAGCCACGAATTAATTGCCTTGCTGAATAATATGCACCAGTGTGATAGTCAGGAGTCTATTTCATATGACCTCTAATTTTGTGTATCACTGAGTAACACACACCTGGGGCAGTGTCAGGAGTCTATTTGGTATGGACACTCAAACAGAGCCTGTTTAATTAATGCACACATGGATAATAATGAGGAGTCTATGTCATACGGCCACTCATTCAGAAAAACTGAATAATGCACATGTGGAGTAATTGGAACGGCCCCTCTTTCACAGCCTCACTGAATATTATACACTTGTGATATAGACTGGAGTCTACTTTTTATGGCCACTCATTCAGAGAATCAATAAATAGTGCACACATGCGGAATAGTCAGAAGTCTCTTTCCTATGGCCACTCGTTAAGAGCCTCACTAAGTGTACACACCTGCGAAAATAGTCTGGATTTACCTTTATACCCTCATTCAGAGTCACACTAAATAATTCACGCCTGTGGAATAGTCAGGAGACTTTTTCATGTGGCCTCTAATTCGGAGTGTCACTAAATAATGTGGTGTAGTCAGGAGTCTATTTCATGTAGACACATATTCAGAGCTTCAGAGAATAAGACAGGCCCCTGATATAGTAAGGAATCTAACTGATATGGAAACATATTCTGAGACTCACTGAATAATACACACCTGGGGAATAATTTGGAGTCCATTTTCGATGGACATATATTCAGAGCCTCGGAAAATGATGTACACCTGTGGAGTAGTCAGGAGTCTATTTTATTAGGACACGCATTCATAGACTCAGTGGATAATATGCATGTGTGGATTAGTCAGGATTCCATTTCATATGGCCACTGAATCGTAAACTCAGTGAAAAATGCAAAAATGTATAATACATAGCAGTCTATTTCATATAGACACTCATTCAGAGATTCACTGAATAATACAAATATTTGAGATAGACAGCATCCTGTTCCATATGGTTAAACCAAAAGAGCCTCACTGAGTAATGCACACCAGGGGAAGTTTTAGGAGTCTACTTTATATAGACTTTAATTTACAGAATCAGGAAATAATGCACACATGTGGAATAGACACTAGTCTATTTTATATGGCCGCAAAATCAAAGCCTTTTCGAATACTGCACATGTGGGCAATAATCACCTGTCTGTTTCATATGGTGTTTCATTTGGTGAATCAAAAACTTATGCACACCTGTGGAGTAAAATGTGTTCAATTTCAGAAGGCCGCTCTTTCAGTGTTTTAGTGAATAATATGTATTTTTGAAAAGTAAGGAATCTCGTTCACATGGCTACTCATTCAGGGCCTCTGTGAAGAATACTCCCCTCAAAAATAGTCAAGTGTCTACTTTAAATGGCAACACATTCAGAGACACTGTAGGTAATGAACACCTGGGTAATACACCTGAGTCTCTTTTTTATGACTACTTAGTCAGAGTCTCACTCAATAATACACACCTGGGGAAGAGTTAAGAGTCTACTTCATGTAGCCACTCATTTAGAGCCTCAGTGAATAATGCACACCAGGGTAATAGTTGAGCATTTGTTATATGGCCACTCATTATGTTCCTCACTGAGTGATATACACCTGAAGAATCCTCAGGATTCTATTTGATACTACCATGCGTTTAGAACCTTATTGAATAATAAACAATGGAGCAATAGTCAGGTGTCTATTTTATATGGTCTATCACTCAAAGTTTTAGTGAATAATAAACTTCTATGGAGTAATCAGGATGCCGTTTAAGATAGCCACGAATTCAGTGCCTTCCTGAATGATACACACCTTGGTAATCGCCTGGCATCTATTTCATATGAACTCTAATTTTGTGTATTGATGAGTAATACACACCTGGGGCAGTGTCAGGAGTCTATTTGGTATAAACAGTCTAACAGAACCTGTTTGATTAATGCACACATGTATAATAATGAGGAGTCTATGTCATACGCCTACTCATTCAGACAAATAGTGAATAAGGCAAATGTAAAGTAATTAGAAGTCTGATGCTTATGGACCCTCTTTCACACTCTCACTGAATATTCCACACTTGTGATATAGTGTGGAGTTTTTTTTTAATGGCCACCCATTCAGAGAATCACTAAATAATGCACACCTGCAGAATTGTCAGAAGTCTCTTTCCTATGGACCCTCGTTAAGAGCCTCACTAAGTGTACACACCTGGGGAAATAGTCAGGATTTACCGTTATCCCCTCATTCAGAGTCTCACTAAATAATGCACACCTGTGGAATAGTCAGGAGACTCTTTCATATGGCCACTCGTTAAGAGCCTCACTAAGTGTACTCACTTGGGGAAATAGTCAGGATTTACCTTTATCCCTTCATTCAGAGTCTCACTAAGTAATGCACACCTCTGGAATAGTCCAGAGACTTTTTCATGTGGCCTTTAATTCGGAGTGTCACTGGATAATGTGATGTAGTCAGAGGTCTATTTCATGTAGACACATATTCAGAGCCACAGTGGAAAAAAAAAACAGGCCATTTATGTTGTAAGGAATCTAATTAATATGGCCATATCTGCTTAGCCTCACTGAATAATACACACCTGGAGAATAATTTGGAGTCTAGTTTTGATAAACATTCATTCATAGCCTCGGTAAATAATGTACAACTGTGGAGTAGCCAGGAGTCTATTTTATTAGGACACTCATTCATAGCCTCACTAAATAATATGCACGTGTGGATTAGTCCGGATGCCAACTTATATGGCCACTGACTAGTAACTTCAGTGAAAAATGCACAAATGTAAAGTACTCAGCAGTCTATTTCATATAGACAGTCATTCAGAGATTCACTAAATAATACAAATATTTAATATAGCAGCATCCTGTTTCATATGGTCACACAGAATGAGCCTCACTGAGTAAGGTACACATAGGAAAGTGTTAGGAGTCCACTTTATATAGCATCTCATTTACAGCCTCAGGGAATAATGCACACGTGTGGAATAGACACTAGACTATTTTATATGGCCACAAAGTCAAAGCCTGAGTGAGTAATACACAACTTTCGAATAGTCACTTGTCTATTTTACATGCCCAAATATTCAGAGTCAGAGTCAATAATACACGCCATTTGATAAGTAACGAAACAATTTTATATGGCCAAAGTTTCAGAGCCTCAGTGAATAATACAACCTGGGATATACTCAGGACGCTATTACATGTGGCATCAATTTCAGAACTTCCTTGAATAAGAATCACCTTTATTGTAGTCAGAATTCTATTTCCTATAGCCACATATTCAGAGCCTAACTGAATAACATACACCTTGGGAAAAGTTAAAATTCTATTTCGTATAGCCACTCATTTAGAGCCGAATGTAAAAACGCACAACTGAGGAGCATTCAGGAGGCTCTATTTTAGGGCCACTCATTCAGAGCTTCACAGAATAATACAGATCTATAAAAACATCAGAAGTGTATTTCACACGGCCACTTATTCAGAACCTCAGTGAGGAATCATATATATCTGGAAAATACTCAGTATTATACTATATATAGCCACTTATTCACAGACTCACTGAATAATGCACAGCTAAGGAATAGTCTGGAGTCTATTTGATATGAGTGTTCACCCAGCGACTCAGTGGACAATGCAGAACTAAAAAATTGTCAAGAGGATAGAGTCAAGGGTTTATGTAATGTGGTCACTCATTCAGAATCTCACTGAAGATTACACACCTTGGAAATAGTCAGTGTCCAAGTCATATGGACACTCAATCACAGCATTACCGAATAATGCACAATGGGGCAATAGTAAGGAGTCTATTTCATATGACCTGTCATTCGGAGCTTCAGTGCATAATAAACAGCTGTGGACTACTCAGGACCCTATTTAAGGTAGCCCCAAATTATGCACCTCCATGAATGATACACACGTGTAAGAGTCGGGAGACTATTTGACATAGACACTCATACTGAAACTTTTCGAATACTGCACATAAGGGGAATAATCACTAGTCTGTTCCAAATGGTGGTTAGTTTGGAGAATCAAAAAATAACGCACACCTTTTGAGTAAAATGGGTTCTATTTCATAAGGCCACTCTTTCAGTGTTTTTGTGAATAATATGTATATCTGATAAGTCAGGAGTCTCTGTCACATGGCCACTCGTTCAGGGCCTCTGTGAAGAACACTTACCTCAAAAACAGTCAAGGGTCTACTTCAAATGGCTACACATTCAAAGTCTCTGTATGTAATGAACACCTGGGCAATACACCTGAGTCTCTTTTTTTGCCCACTTAGTCAGAGACCCATTCAATAATACACACAAAAGAAAGATTTAAGAGACTCAGAGGATTATGCACACCAGGGTAATAGTCGAGCATTTATTTTATGTCCACTCATTTTGTGCCTCACTGAGTGATATACACCTGAAGAATTCTCAGCATTCTTTGATACTACCACTCATTTAGAACCTTATTGAATAACTCACAATGAAGCAATAGTCAGGTGTCTATTTTATATGGTCTATCATTCAAAGATTCTGTGAATAGTAAACTTCTATGGAGTATTCATACGCTGTTTAACATTACCACGAATTAAGTGCCTTGCTGAATGATATGCACTTGTGTGATAGTCAGAAGTCTATATCATATAAACTCTAATTTCGTGTATCGCTGAGTAATACACACCTGGTGTAGTGTCCGGAGTCTATTTGGTATGGACACTCAGACAGAGCCTGTTTGATTAATGCACACATGGATCATAAGGAGTAGCCTATGTCATATGGCTACTCATTCAGACAAACAGTGAATAATGCACATGTAAAGTAATTAGAAGTCTGATTCTTATGGACCCTCTTTCACAGCCTCACAGAATATTACACAATTGTGACATAGTCTGAAGTCTATTTTTTATGGCCACGAATTCAGAGAATCACTAAATAATGCACACCTCCAGAATAGTCAGAAGTCTCTTTCCTATGGCCACTCGTTAAGAGCCTCACTAAGTGTACACACCTGGGGAAATAGTCAGGATTTACCATTATCCCCTCATTCAGAGTCTCACTAAATAATTCACACCTGTGGAATAGTCAGGAAACTCTTTCCTATGGCCACTCGTTAAGAGCCTCACTTAACCCTCACTAAATGTACACACCTGGGGAAATAGTCAGGATTTACCTACATCCCTTCATTTAGAGTCCCACTAAATAATGCCCACCTGTGTAATAGTCAGGAGACTTTGTCATGTGGCCTGTAATTCGGAGTGTCACTAAATCATGTGATGTAGTCAGGAGTCTATTTCATGTAGACACATATTCAGAGCCACAGTGAATAAAACAGTCCCTTTATGTTGTAAGGAATCTAATTAATATGGCCACATCTTCTGAGCCTCACTGAATAATACACACCTGGAGAATAATTTGGAGTCTATTTTCGATGGACATTCATTCAGAGCCTCAGTAAATAATGTACACCTGTGGAGTAGCCATTGTCACCTCAGTGAAAAATGCACAAATATAAAAAGTTAAAATTCTATTTCGTATAGCCACTCATTTAAAGCCGAATGTAAAAACGCAGGCCTGAGGAACATTCAGGAGGCTCTATTTTATGGCCACTCATTCTATGTTATTAGGACACTCATTCATAGCCTCACTAAATAATATGCACGTGTGTGTAAGTCAGGATTCCAAATTATATGGCCACTGACTTGTCACCTCAGTGAAAAATGCACAAATATAAAGTACTCAGCAGTCTATTTCATATAGACACTCATTCAGAGATTCATTCTGTTTTAAATAATACAACACAGAATGAATATTCCACACAGGCTCAATATGTGTATTAAATAATACAAATATATAATATAGCAGCATCCTGTTTCATATGGTCACACAGAATGAGCCTCACTGAGTAAGGCACACCTAGGGAAGTGTTAGCAGTCTACTTTAAATAGCCTCTCATTTACAGCCTCAGGGAATAATGCACACATGTGGAATAAACACTAGACTATTTTATATGGCCACAAAGTCAAAGCCTGAGTGAGTAATACACAACTTTGGAATAGTCACTTGTCTATTTTACATGCCCAAATATTTGGAGTCAGAGTCAATAATACACGCCTGTGGACAATTCAGAAAACAGTTTCAAATGGCCAATGTTTCAGAGCCTCAGTGAATAATACATACCTGGGAAATACTCAAGACGCTATTACATGTGGCATCAATTTCAGACTTTCTTTGAATAAGAAACACACCTATTGTAGTCAGAATTCTATTTCCTATAGCCACATATTCAGAGCCTAACTGAATAAGATACACCTTGAAAAAAGTTAAAATTCTATTTCGTATAGCCACTCATTTAAAGCCGAATGTAAAAACGCAGGCCTGAGGAACATTCAGGAGGCTCTATTTTATGGCCACTCATTCAGAGCTTCTCCGAATAATATAGACCTATGAAAACGTCAGGAGTGTATTTCACACAGCCATTTATTCAGAACCTCAGTGACGAATCATATGTATCTGGAAAATACTCAGGATTATACTATTTATAACCACTTATTCACAAACTCACAGAATAATGCACAGCTTAGTAATAATCTGGAGACTATTTGATATGAGTTTTCACCCAGCGACTCAGTGGACAACGCAGAACTGAAAAATAGTCAAGAAGATAGAGTCAAGTGTTTATGTTATGTGGTCCCTCATTCAGAATCTCACTGAAGAATACACACCTTGGGAATAGTCAGTGTCCGAGTCATATGGACACTCAATCACATCATTACCGAATAATGCACAATGGGGCAATAGTAAGGAGTCTATTTCATATGGCCTTTCATTCGGAGCTTCAGTGCATAACAAACAGCTGTGGAGTAGTCAGAACCCTATTTAAGGTATCCCAAAATTAAGCAGCTCTGTGAATGATACACACATTTGTCAGAGTCAGGAGACTATTTGACATATACACTCATACAGAAACTTTTTTAATACTGCATATGTGGGGAATAATCACTACTCTGTTTCATATGGAGATTAGTTTGGAGAATCAAAAAATGACGCACACCTGTTGAGTAAAATGGGTTCTATTTCATAAGGTCACTCTTTCAGTGTTTTAGTGAATAATATGTATATCTGATAGGTAAGGAATCTCTTTCACATGGTCACTCGTTCAGGGCATCTGTGAAGAATACTCCCCTCAAAAATAGTCAAGGGTCTACTTCAAATGGCTACAAATTCAAAGTCTCTGTATGTAATGAACACCTGGGCAATACACCTGAGTCTCCTTTTATGGCCACTCAGTCAGAGACTCATTCAATAATACACAGCAAAGAATATTTAAGAGTCTACTTCATGTAGCCACTCATTTAGAGCCTCAGAGAATAATGCACACCAGGGTAATAGTCGAGCATTTTTTATATGGTCACTGATTTTGTGCCTCACTGAGTGATATATTCCTGAAGAATCCTCAGGATTCTATTTGATACTACCACTCATTTAGTACCGTATTGAATAATTCACAATGGAGCAATACTCAGGTGTCTATTTTATATGGTCTATCTTTCAAAGTTTCAGAGAACAGTGAACTTCTATGGAGTAATCAGGACGCTGTTTAACATAGCTATGAATTAAGTGCCTTGCTGAATGATACGCACCTGTGTGATTGTCAGGAGTCTATTTCATATGAATTCTAATTTTGTGTATCGCTGAGCAATACACACCTGGGGCAGTGTCAGGAGTCTATTTGGTATGGACACTCAAACAGAGCCTGTTTAATTAATGCACACATGGATAATAATGAGGAGTCTTTGTCATACGGCTACTCATTCAGACAAACTGTGAATAATGCACAAGTGGAGTAATTAGAAGTCTGTATCATATGGCCCCTCTTTCACAGCGTCACTGAATATTACACAATTGTGATATAGTCTGGAGTCTATTTTTTATGGCCACTTATTCAGAGAATCACTAAATAATGCACACCTCCAGAATAGTCAGAAGTCTCTTTCCTATGGCCACTCGTTAAGAGCCTCACTAAGTGTACACACCTGAAGGAATAATCAGGATTTAACTTTATCCCCTCATTCAGAGTCTCACTAAATAATGTACACCTGTGGAATAGTCAGGAGACTTTTTCATGTGGCCTCCAATTCGGAGTGTCACTGAATAATGTGGTGTAGTCAGGAGTCTATTTCATGTAGACATATACTCAGAGCTTCAGTGTATACGACAGACACTTGATATATTAAGGAATCTAATTGATATGGAAACATATTCTGAACCTCATTGAATAATACACACCTGGGGAATAATTCGGAATCTATTTTCGATGGACATATATTCTGAAACTTGGAAAATGATGTACACCTGTGGATTAGACAGGAGTCTATTTTATTAGGACACTCATTCATAGCCTCAGTGGACAATATGCACGTGTGGATTAGTCAGGATTCCATTTTATATGGCCACTGATTCATAACATCTGTGAAAAATGCAAAAATGTAAAATACTTAGCAGTCTATTTCATGTAGACACTCATTCAGAGATTCACTGAATAATACAAATATTTGAGATAGACTGCATCCTGTTTCATATGGTTAAACAAAAAGAGCCTCACTGAGTAATGCACACCAGGAGAAGTCTTAGGAGTCTACTTTATATAGCCTTTAATTTACAGAATCAGGAAATAATGCACACGTGTGGAATACACAGTAGTCTATTTTACATGGCCGCAAAATCAAAGCCTTTTCGAATACAGCACATGTGGGGAATAATCACTTGTCTGTTTCATATGGTATTTCGTTTGGTGAATCAAAAACTTATTCAGACCTGTGGAGTAAAATGGGTTCTATTTCAGAAAGCCACTCTTTCAGTGTTTAAGTGAATAATATGTATATCTGAAAAGTAAGGAACCTCTTTCACGTGGCCACTCGTTCAGGGCCTCTGTGAAGAATACTCCCCTCAAAAATAGTCAACTGCCTACTTTAACTGACTACACATTCAGAGACTCTGTAGGTAATGAACACCTGGGCAATACACCTGAGTCTCTTTTTTATGCCCAATTAGTCAGAGTCTCATTCAATAATACACACCTGGGGAAGAGTTAAGAGTCTACTTCATGAAGCCACTCATTTAGAGCCTCAGTGAATAATGCACACCAGGTTATAGTCGAGCATTTTTTATTTTTTTTATTTTTATTTTTTTTATTTTTTATTTATTTATTTATTTATTTATTTATTTATTTTTATTGCATTATAGGTTTGGGGGTACATGTGCAGAACGAGCAAGATAGTTGCATAGGTACACACATGGCAGTGTGCTTTGCTGCTTTCCTCCCCTTCACCCACACTTGGTATTCATCCCCAGGCTATCCCCCCCAGCCCCCCCTGCTGTCCCTCCCCCATTCCCCCCAACAGTCCCCAGTGTATAGTAGACCGCCTCTCTGTGTCCACATGTTCTCATTTTTCTCACCCACCTATGAGCGAGTATATGCGGTATTTCTTTTTCTGTTCTTGTGTCAGTTTGCTGAGAATGATGTTCTCCAGATTCATCCATGTCCCTACAAAGGACACAAACTCATCATTTTTGATTGCTGCATAATATTCCATGGTGTATATGTGCCACATTTGCCCAGTCCAGTCTATCATCGTTGGGCATTTGGGTTGGTTCCAGGTCTTTGCTATTGTAAACAGTGCTGCAATGAACATTCGTGTGCATGTGTCCTTATAGTAGAACGATTTATAATCCTTTGGATAGATACCCAGTAATGGGATTGCTGGGTCAAATGGAATTTCTATTTCTAGGTCCCTGAGGAATCGCCACACTGTCTTCCACAATGGTTGAACTAATTTACACTCCCACCAACAGTGTAAGAGTGTTCCTATTTCTCCACATCCTCTCCAGCATCTGCTGTCTCCAGATTTTTTAATGATCGCCATTCTAACTGGTGTGAGATGGTATCTCAATGTGGTTTTGATTTGCATCTCTCTAATGACCAATGACGATGAGCACTTTTTCATATGTTTGCTGGCCTCATGTATGTCTGCTTTCGTAAAGTTTCTATTCATATCCTTTGCCCATTTTTGAATGGGCTTGTTTGTTTTTTTCCTGTAAATCTGTTTGAGGTCTTTGTAAATTCTGGATATCAGCCCTTTGTCGGATGCGTAAACTGCAAAGATTTTTTCCCATTCTGATGGTTGCCGATTCACTCTAGTGACTGTTTGTTTTGCTGTGCAGAAGCTGTGGAGTTTGATTAGGTCCCATTTGTCTATTTTGGCTTTTGTTGCCAATGCTTTGGGAGTTTTGTTCATGAAGTCCTTGCCTACTCCTATGTCCTGAATGGTTTTGCCTAGATTTTCTTCTAGGGTTTTTATGGTGTCGGGTCTTACGTTTAAGTCTTTAATCCATCTGGAGTTAATTTTAGTGTAAGGTGTCAGGAAGGGGTCCAATTTCTGCTTTCTGCACATGGCTAGCCAGTTTTCCCAACACCATTTATTAAATAGGGAATCCTTTCCCCATTGCCTGTTTTTGTCTGGTTTATCAAAGATAATATGGTTGTAGATGTGTTGTGTTGCCTCCGATGCCTCTGTTCTGTTCCATTGGTCTATATCTCTGTTTTGGTACCAGTACCATGCTGTTTTGATTACTGTAGCCTTGTAGTATAGTTTGAAGTCTGGTAGCGTGATGCCTCCCGCTGTGTTCTTTTTGCTTAGAATTGACTTGGCTATGCGGGCTCTTTTTTGGTTCCATATGAAATTCATGGTGGTTTTTTCCAGTTCTGTGAAGAAATTCAATGGTAGTTTGATGGGGATAGCATTGATTGTGTAAATTACTTTGGGCAGTATAGCCATTTTCACGATATTGATTCTTCCTAACCACGAACATGGAATGTTTCTCCATCTGTTTGTGTCCTCTCTTATTTCATTGAGCAGTTGTTTGTAGTTTTCCTTAAAGAGGTCCCTTACATTCCTAGTGAGTTGTATTCCTAGGTATTTTATTTTCTTTGTAGCAATTGTGAATGGCAGTTCGTTCTTGATTTGGTTCTCTTTAAGTCTGTTATTGGTGTATAGGAATGCTTGTGATTTTTGCACATTGATTTTATATCCTGAGACTTTGCTGAAGTTGCTTATCAGTTGCAGGAGCTTTTGGGCTGAGGTGATGGGGTCTTCTAGGTATACTATCATGTCGTCTGCAAATAGAGACAATTTGGCTTCCACCTTTCGTATTTGAATACCCTTTATTTCTTTTTCTTGCCTGATTGCTCTGGCTAGAAATTCCAGTACTATGTTGAATAGAAGTGGTGAGAGAGGGCATCCTTGTCTAGTGCCGGATTTCAAAGGGAATGCTTCCAGTTTTTGCCCATTAAGTATGATATTGGCTGTTGGTTTGTCATAAATAGCTTTTATTACTTTGAGATATGTTCCATCAATACCAAGTTTATTGAGGGTTTTTAGCATAAAGGGCTGTTGAATTTTGTCAAATGCCTTCTCTGCATCAATTGAGATAATCATGTGGTTTTTGTTTTTGCTTCTGTTTATGTGGTGAATTACATTTATAGACTTGCGTATGTTGAACCAGCCTTGCATCCCCGGGATAAATCCTACTTGATCATGATGGATAAGTTTTTTAATGTGCTGTTGCAATCGGTTTGCCAGTATTTTATTGAAGATTTTTGCATCTATGTTCATCATGGATATTGGCCTGAAGTTTTCTTTTCTTGTTGAGTCTCTGCCAGGTTTTGGTATCAGGATGATGTTGGTCTCATAAAATGATTTGGGAAGGGTTCCCTCTTTTTGGATTATTTGGAATAGTTTCAGAAGGAATGGTACCAGATCCTCTTTGTGTGTCTGGTAGAATTCGGCTGTGAACCCCTCTGGACCTGGGCTTTTTTTGTGTGGTAGGCTCTTAATTGCTGCCTCAACTTCAGACCTTGTTATTGGTCTATTCATAGTTTCGGCTTCCTCCTGGTTTAGGCTTGGGAGGACACAGGCATCCAGGAATTTATCCATTTCTTCCTGATTTACTGGTTTATGTGCATAGAGTTGTTTGTAGTATTCTCTGATGATGGTTTGAATTTCTGTGGAATCTGTGGTGATTTCCCCTTTATCGTTTTTTATTGCATCTATTTGGTTGTTCTCTCTCTTCTTTTTTATCAGTCTGGATAGTGGTCTGTCTATTTTGTTGATCCTTTCGAAAAACCAGCTCTTAGATTCATTGATTTTTTGAAGGGTTTTTCTTGTCTCTATCTCCTTCAGTTCTGCTCTGATCTTAGTTATTTCTTGTCTTCGGCTAGGTTTTGAACTTTTTTGATCTTGCTCCTCTAGCTCTTTCAATTTTGACGATAGGGTGTCAATTTTGGATCTCTCCGCTCTTCTCATGTGGGCACTTATTGCTATATATTTTCCTCTATAGACTGCTTTAAATGTGTCCCAGAGATTCTGGTACGTTGTGTCTTCATTCTCATTGGTTTCAAAGAACTTCTTTATTTCTGCCTTCATTTCATTGTTTATCCAATCAACATTCAAGAGCCAATTGTTCAGTTTCCATGAAGCTGTGCGGTTCTGAGTTATTTTCTGAATTCTGAGTTCCAACTTGATTGCACTATGGTCTGAGAGACTGTTTGTTATGATTTCAGTTGTTTTGCATTTGCTGAGGAGTGCTTTACTTCCAATTATGTGGTCAATTTTGGAGTAGGTGTGATGTGGTGCTGAGAAGAATGTATATTCTGTGGATTTGGGGTGGAGAGTTCTGTAAATGTCTATCAGGTTTGCTTGTTCCAGGTCTGAGTTCAAGTCCTGGATATCCTTGTTAATTTTCTGTCTGGTTGATCTGTCTGCTATTGACAGTGGAGTGTTAAAGTCTCCCACTATTATTGTGTGGGAGTCTAAGTCCCTTTGTAAGTCATTAAGAACTTGCCTTATATATCTGGGTGCTCCTACATTGGGTCCATATATATTTAGAATCGTTATCTCTTCTTGTTGTATCGATCCTTTTACCATTATGTAATGATCTTCTTTGTCCCTTTTGATCTTTGTTACTTTAAAGTCTATTTTATCAGAGATGAGAATTGCAACTCCTGCTTTTTTTTCCTCTCCATTTGCTTGGTAAATCTTCCTCCATCCCTTTATTTTGAGCCTTTGTGTATCTTTGCATGTGAGGTGGGTTTCCTGGATACAGCACACTGATGGGTTTTGGTTTTTTATCCAATTTGCCAGTCTGTGTCTTTTGATTGGTGCATTTAGCCCATTTACATTCAGGGTTAATATTGTTATGTGTGAATTTGATACTGCCATTTTGATGCTAGCTGGCTGTTTTGCCCGTTGGTTCATGTACATTCTTCATTTTGTTGATGGTCTTTAGCATTTGGTATGCTTTTAGAATGGCTGGAACTGGTTGTTTCTTTCTATGTGTAGTGCCTCTTTCAGTAGCTCTTGTAAAGCAGGCCTAGTGGTGACAAAATCTCTGAGTACTTGCTTGTTCGTGAAGGATTTTATTTTTCCTTCACTTATGAAGCTCAGTTTCGCTGGATATGAAATTCTGGGTTGAAAGCTCTTTTCTTTAAGGATGTTGAATATTGGCCCCCACTCTCTTCTGGCTTGTAGAGTCTCTGCTGAGAGATCTGCTGTGAGTCTGATGGGCTTCCCTTTGTGGGTGACCCGACCTTTCTCTCTGGCTGCCCTTAGTATTTTCTCCTTCGTTTCAACCCTGGTGAATCTGACGATTATGTGCCTTGGGGTTGCTCTTCTTGCAGAGTATCTTTGTGGTGTTCTCTGTATTTCCTGGAGTTGAGTATTGACCTGTCTTGCTAGGTTGGGGAAATTTTCCTGGATAATATCCTGAAGAGTGTTTTCCAGCTTGGATTCATTCTCTTCGTCACTTTCTGGTACACCTATCAAACGTAGGTTGGGTCTCTTCACATAGTCCCACATTTCTTGGAGACTTTGTTCATTCCTTTTTGTGCTTTTTTCTTTAATCTTGGTTTCTCGTTTTATTTCATTGAGTTGATCTTCAACTTCTGATATTCTTTCTTCTGCTTGGTCAATTCGGCTGTTGAAACTTGTGCATGCTTCGCGAAGTTCTCGTGTTGAGTTTTTCAGCTCCTTCAATTCATTCATATTCCTCTCTAAGTTGTCCATTCTCGTTATCAATTCCTCGAATCTTTTTTCAAATCTTTTTTCAAGGTTCTTAGTTTCTTTGCACTGGTTTAGAACATGTTCCTTTAGCTCACTGAAGTTTCTCATTATCCACTTTCTGAAGTCTGATTCCGTCATTTCGTCACATTCATTCTCCGTCCAGCTTTGTTCCCTTGCTGGTGAGGAGTTTTGGTCCTTTTTTGGAGGTGAGGTGTTTTGGTTTCGGGTGCTTTCCTCCTTTTTGCGCTGGTTTCTTCCCATCTTTATGGATTTATCCGCCTGTTGTCTTAGTAGTGGCTGATTTTTCAATTGGGTCTCTGTGTGGACACTGAGATTGTTGATGATGAAGTATTTCTGTTACTTAGTTTTCCCTCTAATGATCTATCCTCTCTGCTGTATGAGTGCTGAGGTCCACTCCAGGCCCTGCTTGTCTGGGGTATACCTGCAGCAGCTGCAGAACAGTGAGGGATGATATCAGTTTCTTTTTCTGCTGCCCTTGTTCCAGAATGATGCCAGCCAAATGTCAGTCTGATTAGTCCTTTTCTGGGGTGACTCCTTGGATATACAGCGGTCAGGGAGCTGCTTGAGGAGACAGTCTGTGATTTATAGGAGCTCCAGTGCTGAGCTGTGAGCTCCGTTGTTCATTCAGGGTTGTTGGGAGGTTATGTCTGCTGCAATAGAACTCATAAAACACCACTCTTTTTTTTTTTTTTTCACCCTTAGATGCTCTGTCTCAGGGAGTTGGGGCTTTCTTTATGAGTATCTGTTGCACTGTCCTGCCCCACTAGGTGGCAGTCTATTCACTATTTGCCTGCCGGGGCTCTGACCTCCTAAGGCGGGTCCGCCCTGTTGCGGCCCGGCGGACTCTCTCTGTTATGGCAGGTTGCCTCGGCAACGGCAGGCTGCGTCAGTCCTGGGCGGTACTTAAGTGGGGGTGCACTTTGTCAGGAATGGTGGACGCCCCTCCCTGACCGGGCTGCACCGTCCTAAATGCCGGCAACAAAACTCTCAGCCCCAAGCGCCTCCAGTCGCCGCCCTGCTTGTCCCCGTGAGCGTGGGACCCGCCGAGCCCGATCACCCTGCTCCCTGCCTCAGAGTCCGTCCTCTCTCTCTCTCTCTCTTCCTCTCCCCAAGCTGAAAGGTCGACTCTCTCACTGGCGCCCCAGGAGCCTGCCGTTAGGGCACTGGGATCCGTGCGATCTCCCGTGCCGCTGCCCACTACCCCGGCTCAGATCACGCTTCCCAGGAAACTCCTGGTCTGGCTCATTGTCCAAGTCCTGTTCAATCAGATGGACATGCCAATCTGCCCTTCCAAATCTCAGATTGCCGGTTTAACAGGGCACCCAGACCAGTGAGTTCCGCGCCAGGTCCCGCTGCTGCGCCGGCCGAAGAGGCGGCGGGAGCCGGTTGCGTTAGCCGGCTGCTAGCGTCCCGTGTCTCTCCCACACCTGGGACTTTCAACGCTCTGTGGGCATAAAAGGAACATCCGAGAATGCGGCTAGGACTCACCCTCTGCGCCTTCACCGAGAGCTGCAATCCTGAGTCACCTCTACGACGCCATCTTGCCTCCCTCCCGAGCATTTTTTATATGGACACTCATTTTATGCCTCACTGAGTGATATACACTTGAAGAATCCTAAGGATTCTCTTTGATGCTACCACGCATTTAGCACCTTATTGAATAATTCACAATGGAGCAATAGTCAGGTGTCTATTTTATATGGTCTATCACTCAAAGTTTCAATGAATAATAAACTTCAATGGAGTAATCAAGACGCTGATTAAGATAGCCACGAATTCAGTGCCATCCTGAATGGTACACACCTTGGTAATAGCGTGGCATCTATATTATATGAACCCTAATTTTTTGTATCACTGAGTAATACACGCCTGGGGCAGTGTCAGGGGTCTATTTGGTAAGGACACTCAAAGAGAACCTCTTTGATTAATGCACACATAAGTAATAATGAGGAGTTTATCTTATATGGCTACTTATTCAGACACACAGTGAATAATGCACATGTAAACTAATTGGAAGTGTGATTTTTATGGACCCCCTTTCACAGCCTCACTGAAGATTACACACTTGTGATATAGTCTGGAGTCTATTTTTTATGGCCACTCATTCAGATAATCACTAAATAATGCACACCTGCGGAATAGTAAGAAGTCACTTTCCTATGGCCACTCGTATAGAGCCTCACTAAGTGTACACACCTGGGGAAATAGTCAGGATTTACCTATATCCCTTCATTCAGAGTCTCAATAAATAATGCACACCTGAGGAATAGTCAGGAGACTATTTCATGTGGCCTCGAATTTGGAGTGTCACTGAATAATGTGATGTAGTCAGAAGTCTATTTCATGTAGACACATATTCAGAGCCACAGTGCATAAAACAGGCCCTTTATTTTGCAAGGAATCTAATTAATATGGCCAAATCTTCTGAGCTAGACTGAATAATACACACCTGGAGAATAATTTGGAATCAATTTTCGATGGACATTCATTCAGAGCCTTAGTATATAATGTACACAGTGGAGTAGCCAAAAGTCTATTTTATTAGGACACTTATTCATAACCTCAGTGGATAATATGCACGTGTGGATTAGTCCGGATGCCAATTTATATTGCCACTGATTCGTAACGTCAGTGAAAAATGCACAAATGTAAAGTACTCAGCAGTCTATTTCATATAGACACTCATTCAGAGATTCACTAAATAATACAAATATATAATATAGCAGCATCCTGTTTCATGTAGTCACACAAAATGAGCCTCACTGTGTAAGGCACACCTAGGGAAGTGTTAGGATTCTAGTTTTATTGTCTCTCATTTACAGCCTCAGGGAATAATTCACACGTGTGGAATAGACACTAGACTATTTTATATGGCCACAAAATCAAATCCTGAGTGAGTAATATACAACTTTGGAATAGTCACTTGTCTATTTTACATGCCAAAATATTTAGAGTCAGAGTCAATAATACACGCCTGTGGACAAGTCAGAAAACAATTTCATATGGCCTAAGTTTCAGAGTCTCAGTGAATAATACATACCCTGGAAATACTCAGGACGCTATTACATGTGGCATCAATTTTAGAGCTTTGTTGAATAAGAAACCCCTTTATTGTAGCCAGAATTCTATTTCCTATAGCCACATATTCAGAGCATAACTGAATAACATACAAATAAGGAAAAGTTAAAATTCTATTTCACATAGCCACTCATTTACAGCTGAATGTAAAAACGCTTGCCTGATGAGCATTCAGAAGACTCTATTTTATGGCCATTCATTCAGAGCTTCACAGAATAATACAGACCTATGAAAACATCAGAAGCATATTTCATATGGCAACTTATTCAGATCCTCAGTTAGGAATCACATATATTGGGAAAATACTCAGTAATATATTATATATAGCCACTTATTAAGAAACTCACTGAATAATGCAGAGATCAGGAATAGTCTGGAGAGTATTTGATATGACTCTTCACCCAGCGACTCAGTGGACAATGCAGAAATGAGAAATAATCAAGAGGACACAGTCAGGAGTGTATTCAAAAAGAGGGAACCCTTCCCAAATCATTTAATGAGACCGACATCATCCTGATACCAAAACCTGGCAGAGACTCAACAAGAAAAGAAAACTTCAGGCCAATATCCGTGATGAACATAGATGCAAAAATCTTCAATAAAATACTGGCAAACCGATTGCAACAGCACATTAAAAAACTTATCCATCATGATCAAGTAGGATTCATCCTGGGGATGCAAGTCTGGTTCAACATATTCAAGTCTATAAATACAATTCACGACATAAACAGAAGCAAAAACAAAAACCACAAGATTATCTCAATTGACGCAGAGAAGGCATTTGACAAAATTCAACAGCCCTTTATGCTAAAAACCCTCCATAAACTTGGTATTGATGGAACATATCTCAAAGTAATAAAAGCTATTTATGATAAATCAACAGCCAATATCATACTTAATGGTCAAAAACTGGAAGCATTCCCTTTGAAATCTGGCACTAGACAAGGATGTCCTCTCTCACCACTCCTATTCAACATAGTACTGGAAGTTCTAGCCAGAGCAATCAGGCAAGTAAAAGAAATAAAGGGTATTCAAATAGGAAACGTGGAAGCCAAATTGTCTCTATTTGAAGACGACTTGATAGTATACGTAGGAGACCCCATCATTTCAGCCCAAAAGCTCCTGCAACTGATAAGCAACTTCAGTAAAGTCTCAGGATATAAAATCAATGTGCAAAAATCACAAGCATTCCTATACACCAATAACAGACTTAAAGACAACCAAATTAAGAACGAACTGCCATTCACAATTGCTACAAAGAAAATAAAATACCTAGGAATACAACTCACAAGGAACGTAAAAGACCTCTTTAAAGAAAACTACAAACCAGTGCTCAAGGAAATAAGAGAGGACACAAACAGATGGAGAAACATTTCATGTTCGTGGTTGGGAAGAATCAATATCGTGAAAATGGCTATACTGCCCAAAGTAATTTACACAATCAATGCTATCCCCATCAAACTACCATTGAATTTCTTCACAGAACTCGAAAAATCCACCATGAACTTCATATGGAACCAAAAGAGAGCCCGCATAGCCAAGTCAAGTCTAAGCAAAAAGAATAAAGCAGAAGACATCACACTACCAGACTTCAAACCATACTACAAGGCTACAGTGATCAAAACAGCATGGTACTGGTACCAAAACAGAGATATAGACCAATGAAACAGAACAGAGGCATCGGAGGCAACACAACATACCTACAACCATATAATCTTTAATAAACCAGACAAAAACAAGCAATGGGGTAAGGATTCTCTGTTTAATAAATGGTGTTAACAGGAGGAGGCAAGATGGCGTCATACAGGCGACTCAGGTTTGCAGCTCTCAGTGAAGGCACAGTGGGTGAGTCCTAGCCGCATTCTCGGATGTTCCTTTTATGCCCACAGAGCGTTGAAAGTCCCAGGTGTGGGAGAGACACGGGAGGCTAGCGCAGCTAACTAACGCAGCCGGCTCCTGCCACCTCTTCGGCCAGCGCCGTGGCGGGACCCAGCGTGGAACTCACTGGTGTCGGTGCCCTGTTAAACCGGCACCCTGAGATTTGGAAGGGCAGATTGGCATGTTCATCTGATTGAATGGGACTGGGACTATGAGCCAGACCAGGAGTTTCCTGGGAAGCGTGATCTGAGCTGAGGTAGTGGGCAGTAGCATGGGGGATCGCACGGATCCTAGTGCCCTATTGGCAGGTTACTGGGGCGCCAGTGAGAGAGTCGACCTTTCAGCTTGGGGAGAGAAAGAGAGAGAGAGAGGACGGACTCTGAGGCAGGGAGCTGGGTGATCAGGCTAGGCGGGTCCCACGCTCATGGGGACAAGCAGGGCGGTGACTGGAGGTGCTTGGGGCTGAGAGTTTTGCTGCCGGCATCTAGGACGGTGCAGCCCGGTGAGGGAGGGGCGTCCACCATTGCTGATGCAGTCCACCCCCATTGAAGTACCGCCAGGACTGACGCAGCCTGCCGTTGCCGAGGCAACCTGCCATAACAGAGAGTCTGTGCCAGGAGCCGGGAGCGCTCCACAGCAGAAGGGAGCCCAGCAGCAAAAGGGTGGACCCGCACTAGCAGGTCAGAGACCTGGCAGGCAAATATTGAATAGACTGCCGCATACTGGGGCAGGACAGTGCAACAGATACTCATAAAGAAAGCCCCAACTCCCTGAGACAGAGCATCTAAGGGGGGGAAAAAGGGTGGTGTTTTATGAGTTCTATTGCAGCAGACATAAACAACCTCCCAACAACCCTGAATGAACAACGGAGCTCACAGCTCAGCACTGGAGCTCCTATAAAGCACAGACTGTCTCCTTAAGCAGCAACCTGACCCCTGTATATCCAAGGAGTCACCCCAGAAAAAGACTAATCAGACTGACATTTGGCTGGCATTATTCTGGAACAAGGACAGCAGAAGAAGAAACAGGTATCACCCCTCACTGTTCCGCAGCTGCTGCAGGTATACCCCAGACAAGCAGGGCCTGGAGTGGACCTCAGCACTCATACAGTAGAGGGGATAGACCATTAGAGAGAAAACTAAGTAACAGAAATACTTCATCATCAACAATCTCAGCATCCACACAGAGACCCAATTGAAAAATCAGCAACTACTAAGATGACAGGCAGATAAATCCATAAAGATGGGAAGAAACCAGCGCAAAGAGGAGGAAAACACACGAAACCAAAAACCTCACCTCCTACAAAGAACCAAAACTCCTCACCAGCAAGAAACAAAGCTGGACGGAGAATAAATGTGACGAAATGATGGAATCAGACTTCAGAGAGTGGATAATAAGAAACTTCAGTGAGCTAAAGGAACATGTACTAAACCAGTGCAAAGGAACTAAGAACCTTGAAAAAAGATTTGAAAAAAAATTCGAGGAATTGATAACAAGAATGGACATCTTAGGCAGGAATATGAATGAATTGAAGGGGCTGAAAAAACACAACACAAGAACTTCGCGAAGCATGCACAAGTTACAACAGCCGAATTGACCAAGCAGAAGAAAGAATATCAGAAGGTGAAGATCAACTCAATGAAATAAAATGAGAAACCAAGATTAAAGAAAATAGTACAAAAAGGAATGAACAAAATCTCCAAGAAATGTGGGACTATGTGAAGAGACCCAACCTACGTTTCATAGGTGTACCAGAATGTGATGAAGACAATGAATCCAAGCTGGAAAATACTCTTCAGGATATTATCCAGGAAAATTTCCCCAACCTAGCAAGACAGGTCAATACTCAACTCCAGGAAATACAGAGAACACCACAAAGATACTCTGCAAGAAGAGCAACCCCAAGGCACATAATCGTCAGATTCACCAGGGTTGAAACGAAGGAGAAAATACTAAGGGCAGCCAGAGAGAAAGGTCGGGTCACCCACAAAGGGAAGCCCATCAGACTCACAGCAGATCTCTCAGCAGAGACTCTACAAGCCAGAAGAGAGTGGGGGCCAATATTCAACATCCTTAAAGAAAAGAGCTTTCAAACCAGAATTTCATATCCAGCCAAACTGAGCTTCATAAGTGAAGGAAAAATAAAATACTTCATAAACAAGCAAGTACTCAGAGATTTTGTCACCACTAGGCCTACTTTACAAGAGCTCCTAAAAGAGGCATTACACATAGAAAGAAACAACTAGTTCCAGCCATCCTAAAAGCATACCAAATGCTAAAGACCATCAACTAAATGAAGAATGTACATGAACCAACGGGCAAAACAGCCAGCTAGCATCAAAATGGCAGTATCAAATTCACACACAACAATACTAACCCTTAATGTAAATGAGCTAAATGCACCAATCAAAAGACACAGACTGAAAAATTGGATAAAAAACCAAAACCCATCGGTGTGCTGTATCCAGGAAACTCACCTCACACGCAAAGCTACACAAAGGCTCAAAATAAAAGGATGGAGGAAGATTTACCAAGCAAATGGAGAGCAAAACAAAAAAGCAGGAGTTGCAATTCTCATCTCTGATAAAATAGACTTGAAAGCAACAAAGATAAAAAGGGACAAAAAGGTCATTACATAATGGTAAAAGGATCGATACAACAAGAAGAGCTAACGATTCTATATATATATGGACCCAATGAAGGAGCACCCAGATATATTAGGCAAGTTCTTAAGGACTTACAAAGAGACTTAGACTCCCACACAATAATAGTGGGAGACTTTAACACTCCACTTTCAATAGCAGACAGATCAACCGGACAGAAAATTAACAAGGATATCCAGGACTTGAACTCAGACCTGGAACAAGCAAACCTGATAGACATTTACAGAACTCTCCACCCCAAATCCACAGAATATACATTCTTCTCCACACCACATCACACCTACTCCAAAATTGACCACATAATTGGAAGTAAAGCACTCCTCAGCAAATGAAAAACAATGGAAATCATAACAAACAGTCTCTCAGACCATAGTGCAATCAAGTTGGAACTCAGAATTCAGAAAATAACTCAGAACCGCACAGCTTCATGGAAACTGAACAACTGGCTCTTGAATGTTGATTGGATAAACAATGAAATGAAGGCAGAAATAAAGAAGTTCTTTGAAACCAACGAGAATGAAGACACAAGGTACCAGAATCTGTGGGACACATTTAAAGCAGTCTGTAGAGGAAAATATATAGCAATAAGTGCCTACATGAGAAAAGTGGAGAGATCCAAAATTGACACCCTATCGTCAAAATTGAAAGAGCTAGAGGACCAAGATCAAAAATCTCAAAACCTAGCCAAAGACAAGAAATAACTAAGATCAGAGAAGAACTGAAGGAGACAGAGACAAGAAAAACCCTTCAAAAAATCAATAAATCAAAGAGCTGGTTTTTCAAAAAGATCAACAAAATAGGCAGACCACTAGCCAGACTGATAAAAAAGAAAAGAGAGAACAACCAAATAGATGCAATAAAAAACGATAAAGGGGAAATCACCAGAGATTCCACAGAAATTCAAACCATCATCAGAGAATACTACAAAAAACTCTATGCACACAAACTAGTAAATCAGGAAGAAATGGATAAATTCCTGGACGCCTGTGTTCTCCCAAGCCTAAACCAGCTGGAAGCCGAAACTATGAACAGACCAATAACAAGGTCAGAAGTTGAGGCAGCAATTAAGAGCCTACCAAACAAAAAAAGCCCAGGTCCAGATGGGTTCACAGCCGAATTCTACCAGACACACAAAGAGGATATGGTACCATTCCTTCTGAAACTATTCCAAAGAATCCAAAAAGAGGGAACCCTTCCCAAATCATTTTATGAGATCAACATCATCCTGATACCAAAACCTGGCAGAGACTCAACAAGAAAAGAAAACTTCAGGCCAATCTCCATGATGAACCTAGATGCAAAAATCTTCAATAAAATACTGGCAAATCGATTGCAACAGCACATTAAAAAATTTACCAATCATGATCAAGTAGGATTCTTCCCGGGGATGCAAGGCTGGTTCAACATACGCAACTCTATAAATGCAATTCACCACATAAACAGAAGCAGAAACAAAAACCACATGATTATCTCAATTGATGCAGAGAAGGCATTTGACAAAATTCAACAGCCCTTTATGCTAAAAACCCTCAATAAACTTGGTATTGATGGAACATATCTCAAAGTAATAAAAGCTATTTATGACAAACCAACAGCCAATATCGTACTTAATGGGCAAAAACTGGAAGCATTCCCTTTGAAATCCGGCACTAGACAAGGATGCCCTCTCTCACCACTTCTATTCAACGTAGTACTGGAAGTTCTAGCCAGAGCAATCAGGCAAGAAAAAGAAATAAAGGGTATTCAAATAGAAAAGGTGGAAGCCACATTGTCTCTATTTGCAGATGACATGACAGTATACCAAGAAGACGCCATCACCTCAGCCCAAAAGCTCCTGCAACTGATAAGCAGCTTTAGCAAATTCTCAGGATATAAAATCAATGTTCAAAAATCACAAGCATTCCTATACACCAATAACAGACTTAAAGAGAACCAAATCAAGAACGAACTGCCATTCACAGTTGCTACAAAGAAAATAAAATACCTACGAATACAACTCACATGGAATGTAAGGGACCTCTTTAAGGAAAACTACAAACAACTGCTCAACGAAATAAGAGAGGATGCAAACAGATGGAGAAGCATTCCATGTTCATGGTTAGGAAGAATCAATATCGTGAAAATGGCTATACTGCCCAAAGTAATTTTCACAGTCAATGCTATTCCCATCAAACTACCACTGAATTTCTTCACAGAACTGGAAAAAACCACCATAAATTTTATATGGAACCAAAAAAGAGCCCGCATAGCCAAGTCAATTCTAAGCAAAAAGAACACAGCGGGAGGCATCACAGTACCAGACTTCAAACTATACTACAAGGCTACAATAATCAAAACAGCATGGTACTGGTACAAAAACAGAGATATAGACCAATGGAACCGAACAGAAGCATCGGAGGCAACACAACATATCTACAACCATATTATCTTTGATAAACCAGACAAAAACAGGCAATGGGGAAAGGATTCCCTATTTAATAAATGGTGTTGGGAAAACTGGCTAGCCATGTGCAGAAAGCAGAAACTGGACCCTTCCTGACACCTTACACTAAAATTAACTCCAGATGGATTAAAGATTTAAACGTAAGACCTGACACCATAAAAACCCGAGAAGAAAATCCAGGCAAAACCATTCAGGACCTAGGAGTAGGAAAGGACTTCATGACAAAAACACCAAAAGCATTGGCAACAAAACCCAAAATAGACAAATGGGACCTAATCAAACTCCACAACTTCTGCATGGCAAAAAAAAACAGTCACTAGAGTGAATCAGCAACCATAAGAATGGGAAAAAATCTTTGCAGTTTACACATCTGACAAAGGGCTGATATCCAGAATTTACAAAGAACTCAAACAGATTTACAGGATGAAAACAAACAAGCCCATTCAAAATGGGCAAAGGATATGAACAGAAACTTTACAAAACAAGACATACATGAGGCCAACAAACATATGTATAAATGCTCATCATCACTGGTCATTAGAGAGATGCAAATCAAAACCACATTGAGATACCATCTCACGCCATTTAGAATGGCGATCATTAAAAAATCTGGAGACAGCAGATGCTGGAGAGGATGTGGAGAAATAGGAACACTCTTACACTGTTGGTGAGAGTGTAAATTAGTTCAACCATTGTGGAAGACAGTGTGGCGATTCCTCAGGGACCTAGAATTAGAAATTCCATTTGACCCAGCAATCCCATTACTGGGTATCTATCCAAAGGACTATAAATCGTTCTACTATAAGGACACATGCACACGAATGTTCATTGCAGCACTGTTTACAATAGCAAAGACATGGAACCAACCCAAATGCCCAACGATGATAGACTGGACTGGGAAAATGTGGCACATATACACCATGGAATATTATACAGCAATCAAAAATGATGAGTTTGTGTCCTTTGTAGGGACATGGATGAATCTGGAGAACATCATTCTCAGCAAACTGACACAAGAACAGAAAAAGAAATACCGCATATACTCACTCATAGATGGGTGAGAAAAATGAGAACACGTGGACACAGAGAGGCGGTCTACTATACACTGGGGACTGTTGGGGGGAATGGGGGAGGGACAGCAGGGGGGGCTGGGGGGGATAGCCTGGGGATGAATACCAAGTGTGGGTGAAGGGGAGGAAAGCAGCAAAGCACACTGCCATGTGTGTACCTATGGAAGTATCTTGCTCGTTCTGCACATGTACCCCCAAACCTATAATGCAATAAAAATTTTTTAAAAAATAAATAAATAAATAAATAATAAAAGTGATATTATATAATTCAAAAAAAAAAAAATCCATTTGACCCAGCAATCCCGTTACTGGTTATATATTCAAAGGACTATAAATCGTTATACTATAAGGACACATGCACACAAACGTTCATTGCAACACTGTTTACAATAGCAAAGAACTGGAACCAACCCAAATGCCCAACGATGATAGACTGGACTGGGAAAATGTGGCACATATGCACCATGGAATATTATGCAGCAATCAAAAATGATGAGTTTGTGTCCTTTGTAAGGACATGGATGAATCTGGAGAACATCATTCTCAGCAAACTGACACAAGAACAGAAAAAGAATTACCGCATATACTCACTCATAGGTGGGTGAGAAAAATGAGAACATATGGACACAGAGAGGCGGTCTACTATACACTGAGGTCTATTGCGGGAATGGGGGAAGGACAGCGGGGGGCGGGTCTGGGGAAGGATAGCCTGGGGATGAATGCCAAGTGTGGGTGAAGGGGAGGAAGGCAGCAAAACACACTGCCATGTGTGTACCTATGCAACTATCTTGCCCATTCTGCACATGTACCCCAAAACATATAATGCAATAAAAAATTTTTTAAAAAATGTCAGGAGTGTACTTTACATGGCCACTTATTCAGTTCCTCAGTGAAAAATCATGTATATCTGGAAAATACTCAGAATTCTATTATATATAGCCACTTATTAAGGGACTCACTGAATAATGCACACCTGGAGAATTGTCTGGAAACTATTTGATATTGCCGTTCACCCAGCGACTCAGTGGAAAATGCAGACCTGAGAAATATTCAGGACGACAGAGCCAGGAGTCTATTTTATGTGGTCACTCGTTCAGAAACTGACTGAAGAATACACACCTTCGGAAGGGTCAGAGTCCAGGTCATATTGCCACTCAATCACAGTATTACCGAATAATGCACAATGGGACAATAGTAAGGAATCTATTTCATACGGCCCCTCATTTGGAGCTTCAGTAAACAGCTGTGGAGGAGTGAGTACCCTACTCATGGTAGCCCCAAATTAAGCAGATCCGTGAATGATACACACATGTGTGAGAGTCAGGAGACTATTTGATTTGGACACTCATACAGAACCTCTTCGAATATTGCACATGTGGATAATAATCACTAGTCTATTTCATTTGGGGGTTTGTTCACAGAGTGGACAAATAAGGCGCACCTGTGAAGTAAAATGCGGTCTTTTTCATAAGGCCACTCTTTCAGTGTTTTTGTGAATAACATGCATATCTGATAAGTCAGGAATCTCTTTCACATGGCCAATCCTTCTGGGCCTCTGTGAATAATACTCCCCTCATAAACAGTCAAGGGTCTACTTCAAATGCCTACACATTCAGAGTCTCTGTAAGTAACGAACACCTGGGCAATACACCTGAGTCTCTTTTTTGTGCCCACTTAGTCAGAGTGTCATTCAATAATACACACCTGGGGAAGAGCTAAGAATCTTCTTCATGTAGCCACTCATTTCGATCCTCAGTGAATAACCCACACCAGAGTAATAGTCGAGGATTTTTTTATATGAACACTCATTCTGTGCCTCCCTGAATGATACACACCTGGGGAATTCTCAGGATTCTCTTTCATACTACTACTCATTTAGAACCTTATTGAATAATTCACAATGGAGAAATAGTCAGGTGTCGATTTTGCATGGCCTCTCATTCAGAGTTTCAATAAATAACGAACTTCTATTGAGTAATCAGGACACTGTTTAAGATAGCCATGAATAAAGTGCCTTCCCGAATGACACACACCTGGGTGGTAGTCAGTAGCCTATGTCATATGAACTCTAATTCTGTGTAACGCTGAGTAATACACACCTGGTGGAGTTTCAGGAGTCTATTTGGTATGGACACTCATACCGAACGTGATGTAATAATGCACACAAGGAGAATAATGAGGTGTCTATGTCATACGGCTACTCATTCAGACAAACAGTGAATAATGCACGTGCGGAGTCATTAGAATTCTGTTTAATATATCCCCTCTTTCACAGCCTCACTGAATATTACCCACTTTTGATATAGTCTGTAGTCTATATTTTTGGCCACTCATTCTGAGAATCACTGAATAATTCACACCTGGGGAATAATCAGAAGTCTCTTTCATATGGCTACCCATTGAGATCCTCACTAAATGTACACACCTGGACAAATAGGATTTACTTGTATCTCCTCATTCAGAGTCTCACTACATAATGCACACCTGTGGAATAGTCAGGAGACTTTTTTATGTGGCCTCTCATTCAATGTGTCATTGAAAAATGTGATGCAGTCAGGAGACTCTTTCATGTAGACACATATTCAGAGCCTCAGTGCATAAGATGGACCCTTGATATAGTAAGAAATCTAATTAGTACGGCCACATCTTCTGAGGCTTACTGAATAATACACACCTGGAGAATAATTTGGAGTCTATTTTCGATGGACGTTCATTCAGAGCCTCAGTAAATAATGCAGACCTGTGGAGTAGCCAGGGGTCTATTTCATTTGGACACACATGCATAGCCTCAGTGGATAATATGTACGTGTGGATTAGTGAGTATTTTATTTTATATGGCCACTGACTCGTAACCTCAATGGATAATGCACAAATGTAAAGCACTCAGCAGTCTATTTCCTATAGACACTCATTCAGAGATTCACTGAATAATAAAATTATTTGAGATAGACAGCCTCCTGTTTCATATGGTCATAGAAAAATAACCTCAGTGAGTGACACACACCTGGCCAAGTGTTATTAGTGTACTTTACATAGCCTCCATTTCCAGCCTAAGGGAATAATGCACAAGTGTGGAATAGACACTAGTCTATTTTATACGGCCACAAAATCAAAGCCTGAGTCAGTAATACACAAATTTGGAATAGTCACTAGTCTATTCCATATGCCCAAATATTTAGAGTCAGAGTCAATAATACACGCCTGTAGACTAGTCAGGAAACCATTTCATATGGCCAAAGTTTCAGAGCCTCAGTGAATAATAAATACCTGAGGAATACTCTGAACGCTATTACATGTGGCATTTCTTCAGAGGTTCATTGAGTAAAGAACACCTGTATTGTAGTCAGAATTCTATTTCATATAGGTACATACTCAGAGCCTAACTGAATAACAGACACCTTGGGAAATTCAGGATTCTATTTCGTATAGCCACTCATTTACAGCCGAATGTAAAATCTCACGCCTGAGTAGTACTTAGGCGTCTCTATTTTTTGGCCACTCATTCAGAGCCTAACAGAATAATACAGACGTATGGAAATGTCAGGAGTGTACTTGACATGGCCACTTATTCAGTTCCTCAGTGAACAATCATATATATCTGGAAATTACTCAGGATTCTATTATATATAGCCACTTATTAAGAGACTCACTGAATAATGCACACCTGGAGAATTGTCTGAAGATTATTTGATATGACTGTTCACCCAGCGACTCAGTGGAAAACGCAGAGCTGAGAAATATTCAAGAGGAGAGAGTCAGGAGTCTGTTTTATGTGGTCACTCGTTCAGAAACTGAATAAAGAATACAGAACTTGGGAATAATCAGAGTCCAGGTCATATGGCCGCTGAATCACAGCATTACCAAATAATGCACAATGGGGCAATAGTAAGGAGTATATTTCATATGGCCTCTCATTCAGAGCTTCAGTGCATAATAAACAGCTGTGGAGGTGTGAGAACCCTATTGATTGTAGCCCCAAATAAAGAATAGTACACACTTGTGTGAGATTCAGGAGACTATTTGATATGGACACTCATACAGAACCTCTTTGAATATTGCACATGTTTGGAATAATCACTAGTCTATTTCATATGGTGGTTCATTTGGAGGGTCAAAAAATAATGCGCACCTGTGGAGTAAAATGCGGTCTATTTCATAAGGCCTCTCTTTCAGTGTTTTAGTGAATAACATGTATATCTAATAAGTCAGGAATCTCTTTCACATGGCCACTCGTTCTGTGCCTCTGTGAATGATATTTCCCTCAGAAACAGTCAAGGGTCTACTTCAAATGCCTACACATTCAGAGTCTTTGTAAGTAATGAACACCTGGGCAATACAACTGAGTCTCTTTTTTTTTTTTTTTTTTTTTTTAAATTTTTATTGCATTATAGGTTTTGGGGTACATGTGCAGAACGTGCAAGATAGTTGCATAGGTACACACATGGCAGTGTGTTTTGCTGCCTTCCTCCCCCTCACCCACACTTGGTATTCATCCCCAGGCTATCCCCCCCAGCCCCCCCCCGCTGTCCCTCCCCCATTTCCCCCAACAGTCCCCAGTGTATAGTAGACCGCCTCTCTGTGTCCATGTGTTCTCATTTTTCTCACCCGCCTATGAGTGAGTATATGCGGTATTTCTTTTTCTGTTCTTGTGTCAGTTTGCTGAGAATGATGTTCTCCAGATTCATCCATGTCCCTACAAAGGACACAAACTCATCATTTCTGATTGCTGCATAATATTCCATGGTGTATATGTGCCACATTTTCCCAGTCCAGTCTATCATCGATGGGCATTTGGGTTGGTTCCAGGTCTTTGCTATTGTAAACAGTGCTGCAATGAACATTCGTGTGCATGTGTCCTTATAGTAGAAAGATTCACAGTCTTTTGGATAGATACCCAGTAATGGGATTGCTGGGTCAAATGGAATTTCTATTTCTAGGTCCCTGAGGAATCGCCACACTGTCTTCCACAATGGTTGGACTAATTTACACTCCCACCAACAGTGTAAGAGTGTTCCTATTTCTCCACATCCTCTCCAGCATCTGCTATCTCCAGATTTTTTAATGATCGCCATTCTAACTGGTGTGAGATGATATCTCAATGTGGTTTTGATTTGCATCTCTCTAATGACCAATGATGATGAGCACTTTTTCATATGTTTGTTGGCCTCATGTATGTCTTCTTTTGTAAAGTGTCTGTTCATATCCTTTGCCCATTTTTGAATGGGCTTGTTTGTTTTTTTTCTGTAAATCTGTTTGAGTTCTTTGTAAATTCTGGATATCAGCCCTTTGTCAGATGTGTAAACTGCAAAGATTTTTTCCCATTCTGATGGTTGTCGATTCACTCTAGTGACTGTTTCTTTTGCCGTGCAGAAGCTGTGGAGTTTGATTAGGTCCCATTTGTCTATTTTGGCTTTTGTTGCCAATGCTTTTGGTGTTTTGTTCATGAAGTCCTTGCCTACTCCTATGTCCGGAACGGTTTTGCCTAGATTTTCTTCTAGGGTTTTTATGGTGTCAGGTCTTACATTTAAGTCTTTAATCCATCTGGAGTTAATTTTAGTGTAAGGTGTCAGGAAGGGGTCCAGTTTCTGCTTTCTGCATATGGCTAGCCAGTTTTCCCAACACCATTTATTAAATAGGGAATCCTTTCCCCATTGCCTGTTTTTGTCTGGTTTATCAAAGATGATATGGTTGTAGATATGTTGTGTTGCCTCCGATGTTTCTGTTCTGTTCCATTGGTCTATATCTCTGTTTTGGTACCAGTACCATGCTGTTTTGATTACTGTAGCCTTGTAGTATAGTTTGAAGTCTGGTAGCGTGATGCCTCCCGCTGTGTTCTTTTTGCTTAGAATTGACTTGGCTATGCGGGCTCTTTTTTGGTTCCATATGAAATTCATGGTGGTTTTTTCCAGTTCTATGAAGAAATTCAATGGTAGTTTGATGGGGATAGCATTGAATGTGTAAATTACTTTGGGCAGTATAGCCATTTTCACAATATTGATTCTTCCTAACCACGAACATGGAACGTTTCTCCATCTGTTTGTGTCCTCTTTTATTTCGTTGAGCAGGTGTTTGTAGTTTTCCTTAAAGAGGTCCCTTACATTCCTAGTGAGTTGTATTCCTAGGTATTTTATTTTCTTTGTAGCGATTGTGAATGGCAGTTCGTTCTTAATTTGGTTCTCTTTAAGTCTGTTGTTGGTGTATAGGAATGCTTGTGATTTTTGCACATTGATTTTATATCCTGAGACTTTGCTGAAGTTGCTTATCAGTTGCAGGAGCTTTTGGGCTGAGGTGATGGGGTCTTCTAGGTATACTATCATGTCGTCTGCAAATAGAGACAATTTGGCTTCCACCTTTCCTATTTGAATACCCTTTATTTCTTTTTCTTGCCTTATTGCTCTGGCTAGAACTTCCAGTACTATGTTGAATAGAAGTGGTGAGAGAGGGCATCCTTGTCTAGTGCCGGATTTCAAAGGGAATGCTTCCAGTTTTTGCCCATTAAGTATGATATTGGCTGTTGGTTTGTCATAAATAGCTTTTATTACTTTGAGATATGTTCCATCAATACCAAGTTTATTGAGGGTTTTTAGCATAAAGGGCTGTTGAATTTTGTCAAATGCCTTCTCTGCGTCAATTGAGATAATCATGTGGTTTTTGTTTTTGCTTCTGTTTATGTGGTGAATTACATTTATAGACTTGCGTATGTTGAACCAGCCTTGCATGCCCGGGATGAATCCTACTTGATCATGATGGATAAGTTTTTTAATGTGCTGTTGCAATCGATTTGCCAGTATTTTATTGAAGATTTTTGCATCTATGTTCATCATGGATATTGGCCTGAAGTTTTCTTTTCTTGTTGAGTCTCTGCCAGGTTTTGGTATCAGGATGATGTTGGTCTCATAAAATGATTTGGGAAGGGTTCCCTCTTTTTGGATTATTTGGAATAGTTTCAGAAGGAATGGTACCAGATCCTCTTTGTGTGTCTGGTAGAATTCAGCTGTGAACCCATCTGGACCTGGGCTTTTTTTGTGTGGTAGGCTCTTAATTGCTGCCTCAACTTCTGACCTTGTTATTGGTCTATTCATAGTTTCGGCTTCCTCCTGGTTTAGGCTTGGGAGGACACAGGCATCCAGGAATTTATCCATTTCTTCCTGATTTACTAGTTTGTGTGCATAGAGTTGTTTGTAGTATTCTCTGATGATGGTTTGAATTTCTGTGGAATCTGTGGTGATTTCCCCTTTATCGTTTTTTATTGCATCTATTTGGTTGTTCTCTCTTTTCTTTTTTATCAGTCTGGCTAGTGGTCTGTCTATTTTGTTGATCTTTTCAAAAAACCAGCTCTTAGATTTGTTGATTTTTTGAAGGGTTTTTCTTGTCTCTATCTCCTTCAGTTCTGCTCTGATCTTAGTTATTTCTTGTCTTCGGCTAGGTTTTGAGCTTTTTTGATCTTGCTCCTCTAGCTCTTTCAATTTTGACGATAGGGTGTCAATTTTGGATCTCTCCACTTTTCTCATGTGGGCACTTATTGCTATATATTTTCCTCTACAGACTGCTTTAAATGTGTCCCAGAGATTCTGGTACGTTGTGTCTTCGTTCTCGTTGGTTTCAAAGAACTTCTTTATTTCTGCCTTCATTTCATTGTTTATCCAATCAACATTCAAGAGCCAGTTGTTCAGTTTCCATGAAGCTGTGCGGTTCTGAGTTATTTTCTGAATTCTGAGTTCCAACTTGATTGCACTATGGTCTGAGAGACTGTTTGTTATGATTTCCGTTGTTTTGCATTTGCTGAGGAGTGCTTTACTTCCAATTATGTGGTCAATTTTGGAGTAGGTGTGATGTGGTGCTAAGAAGAATGTATATTCTGTGGATTTGGGGTGGAGAGTTCTGTAAATGTCTATCAGGTTTGCTTGTTCCAGGTCTGAGTTCAAGTCCTGGATATCCTTGTTAATTTTCTGTCTGGTTGATCTGTCTGCTATTGACAGTGGAGTGTTAAAGTCTCCCACTATTATTGTGTGGGAGTCTAAGTCTCTTTGTAAGTCATTAAGAACTTGCCTTATATATCTGGGTGCTCCTACATTGGGTCCATATATATTTAGAATCGTTAGCTCTTCTTGTTGTATTGATCCTTTTACCATTATGTAGTGACCTTCTTTGTCCCTTTTGATCTTTGTTGCTTTAAAGTCTATTTTATCAGAGATGAGAATTGCAACTCCTGCTTTTTTTTGCTCTCCATTTGCTTGGTAAATCTTCCTCCATCCTTTTATTTTGAGCCTTTGTGTATCTTTGTGTGTGAGGTGGGTTTCCTGAATACAGCACACTGATGGGTTTTGGTTTTTTATCCAATTTGCCAGTCTGTGTCTTTTGATTGGTGCATTTAGCCCATTTACATTCAGGGTTAATATTGTTATGTGTGAATTTGATACTGCCATTTTGATGCTATCTGGCTGTTTTGCCCATTGGTTCATGTACATTCTTCATTTTGTTGATGGTCTTTAGCATTTGGTATGCTTTTAGGATGGCTGGAACTGGTTGTTTCTTTCTATGTGTATTGCCTCTTTCAGGAGCTCTTGTAAAGCAGGCCTAGTGGTAACAAAATCTCTGAGTACTTGCTTGTTCGTGAAGGATTTTATTTTTCCTTCACTTATGAAGCTCACTTTGGCTGGATATGAAATTCTGGGTTGAAAGCTCTTTTCTTTAAGGATGTTGAATATTGGCCCCCACTCTCTTCTGGCTTGTAGAGTCTCTGCCAAGAGATCTGCTGTGAGTCTGATGGGCTTCCCTTTGTGGGTGACCTGACCTTTCTCTCTGGCTGCCCTAAGTATTTTCTCCTTCGTTTCAACCCTGGTGAATCTGATGATTATGTGCCTTGGGGTTGCTCTTCTTGCGGAGTATCTTTGTGGTGTTCTCTGTATTTCCTGGAGTTCAGTATTGACCTGTCTTGCTAGGTTGGGGAAATTTTCCTGGATAATATCCTGAAGAGTGTTTTCCAGCTTAGATTCATTCTCTTGATCACATTCTGGTACACCTATCAAACGTAGGTTGGGTCTCTTCACATAGTCCCACATTTCTTGGAGATTTTGTTCATTCCTTTTTGTGCTTTTTTCTTTAATCTTGGTTTCACGTTTTATTTCATTGAGTTGATCTTCAATTTCTGATATTCTTTCTTCTGCTTGGTCAATTCGGCTGTTGAAACTTGTGCATGCTTCACGAAGTTCTCGTGTTGTGTTTTTCAGCTCCTTCAATTCACTCATATTCCTCTCTAAGTTTTCCATTCTTGTTATCAATTCCTCGAATTTTTTTTCAAATCTTTTTTCAAGGTTCTTAGTTTCTTTGCACTGATTTAGAACATGTTCTTTTAGCTCAATGAAGTTTCTCATTATCCACTTTCTGAAGTCTGATTCCGTCATTTCGTCACACTCATTCTCCGTCCAGCTTTGTTCCCTTGCTGGTGAGGAGTTTTGGTCCTCTGTAGGAGGTGAGGTGTTTTGGTTTCGGGTGTTTTCCTCCTTTTTGCGCTGGTTTCTTCCCATCTTTATGGATTTATCCGCCTGTCGTCTTTGTAGTTGCTGATTTTTCAATTGGGTCTCTGTGTGGATGCTGAGATTGTTGATGATGAAGTATTTCTGTTACTTAGTTTTCCTTCTAGTGGTCTAGACCCTCTGTTGTATGAGTTCTGAGGTCCACTCCAGGCCCTGTTTGTCTGGAGTATACCTGTAGCAGCTGTGGAAGAGTGAGGGATGATACCAGTTTCTTCTTCTGCTGTCTTTGTTCCAGAATGATGCCCGCCAAATGTCAGTCTGATTAGTCCTTTTTTTGCGGTGACTCTTTGGATATACAGGGGTCAGGGAGCTGCTTAAGGAGACGGTTTGTGCTTTATAGTAGCTCCAGTGCTGAGCTGTGAGCTCCGTTGTTCATTCAGTGTTGTTGGGAGGTTGTTTATGTCTGCCTCTGCGCCGTCACTGAGAGCTGCAATCCTGAGTCGCTTCTACGACGCCATCTTGCCGGGTCTCTAACTGAGTCTCTTTTTTATGCCCACTTAGTTACAGTCTCATTCAGTAATACACACCTGGGGAAGAGTTAAGAGTCTACTTCATGTAGCCACTCATTTCGATCCTCAGTGAATAATTTACACCAGGATAATAGTCGAGAATTTTTTATATGGCCACTAATTCTGTGCCTCCCTGAATGGTACACACCTGGGGAATTCTCAGGATTCTATTTCATACTACCACTCATTTAGAACCTTATTAAATAATTCACAATGGAGCAATAGTCTGTTGTCTATTTTGTATGGCCTCTCATTCACAGTTTCAGGGAATAATGAAGTTCTATGGCGTAATCAGGACACGGTTTAAGATAGCCATGAATTAAGTGCCTTCCTGAATGACACACACCTGGGTGGTAGTCAGGAGTCTATTTCATATGAACTCTAATTCTGTGTAACGCTGAGTAATACACACATGAAGGAATTTCAGGAGTCTATTTTGTATGGACACTCATAAGGAACCTGTTGAAATAATGCACACATGGAGAATAATGAGGTGTCTATGTCATACGGCTACTCATTGAGACAAAGAGTGAATAACGCACATGTGGAGTCATTAGAATTCTGTTTCATATGTCCCCTCTTTCACAGCCTCACTGAATATTACACACTTGTCATATAGTCTGGAGTCTACATTTTATGGCCACTCATTCAGAGAATCACTAAATAATTCACACTGGAGGAATAGTTAGAAGTCTCTTTCCTATGGCTACCCATTGAGAGCCTCACTAAATGTAAACACCTGGATGAATAGTCAGGATTTACTTGTATCTCCTCATTTAGAGTCTCACTAAATAATGCACACCTGTGGAATAGTCAGGAGACTTTTTCATGTTGTCTCTCATTCAATGTGTCATTAAAAAATGTGGTGTAGTCTGGAGACTCTTTCATTTATACACATATTCAGAACCTCAATGCATAAACAGACCCTTGATATAGAAAGAACTCTAATTAGTATGTCCACATCTTCTGAGGTTCACTGAACAAAACACACCTGGAGAATAATTTGGAGTCTATTTTCGATGGACATTCATTCAGAGCATCGGTAAATAATGCACAACTGTGGAGTAGCCAGGAGTCTATTTCATTTGGAAACACATTCATAGCTTCTGTGGATAATATGCACATGTGGATTAGTCAGGATTCCATTTTATATGGCCACTGAATCATAACCTCAATGAATAATGCACAAATGTAAAGTACTCAGCAGTCTATTTCATAGAGCCACTCATACAGAGATTCATTGAATAATAAAATTATTTGAGATAGACCACCTCCTTTTCCTTATGGTCATACAAAAGAGGATTACTGAGTGGCACACACATGGGATGTTTTAGGAGTGTACTTTACATAGCCTCTCATTTACAGCCTAAGGGAATAATGCACACGTGTGGAATAGACACTAGTCTATTTTATATGGCAACAAAATTAATGCCTGAGTCAGTAATACACAGCTTTGGAATAGTCACTAGTCTATTCCATATGCTCAAATATTTAGAGTCAGCGTCAATGATACACGCCTGTAGACTAGTCAGAAAACCCTTTCATATGGCCAAAGTTTCAGCGCCTCAGTGAATAATAAATACCTGAGGAATACTCTGGACGCTATTACATGTGACATTTCATCAGAGGTTTATTGAGTAAAGAACCTCTGTATTGTAGTCAGAATTCTATTTCATATAGCCACATACTCAGAGCCTATCTGAATAACAGACACCTTGGGAAAGTCTGGATTCTATTTCGTATAGCCACGCATTTATAGCCGAATGTAAAAACTCACGCCTGAGTAGTATATAGGAGTCTCTATTTTATGGCCACTCATTCAGAGCCTCACAGAATAATACAGACATATGGAAATGTCAGGCGTGTACTTGATATGGCCACTTATTCCGTTTCTCAGTGAAGAATTATATATATTTGAAAAATACTCAGAATTCTATTATATATAGCCACTTATTAAGAGATTCACTGAATAATGCACACCTGGAGAATTGTCTGCAGACTATTTGATATGACTGCTCACACAGCGACTGAGTGGAAAATGCAGAACTGTGAAATAGTCAAAAGGACCAAGTGAGGAGTCTATTTTATGTGGTCACTCGTTCAGGAACTGACTGAAGAATACACACCTTGGGAAAAATTAGAGTCCAGGTCATATGGCCACTCAATCACAGCATTACCGAATAATGCACAATGGGGCAATAGTAAGGAATATATTTTATACGGCCTCCCATTCAGTGCTTCAGTGGGTAATAAACAGCTGTGGATGAGTGAGAACCATATTGATGGTAGCCCCAAATAAAACAGCTCCGTGAATGATACACACATGTGTGACAGTCAGGAGACTGTTTGATATGGAGACTCATACAGAACCTCCTCGAATATTGTACATGTGGAAAATAATCACTAGTCAATTTCATATGGTGGTTCGTTTGGAGTGTCAAAAAATAACACGCACCTGTGGAGTAAAATGCCGCCTATTTCATAAGGCCACTCTTCCAGTGTTTTAGTGAATAACATGTATATTTGATAAATCAGGAATCTCACATGGCCACTTGTTCTGGGCCTCTGTGTATAATACTAACCTCAGAAACAGTCAAGGGTCTACTTCAGATGCCTACACATTCAGAGTCTTTGTAAGTAATGAACACCTGGGCAATACACCTGAGTCTCTTTTTTATGCCCACTTAGTTACAGTCTCATTCAATAATACACACCTGAAGAAGAGTTAAGAGTCTACTTCATGTAGCCACTCATTTCGATCCTCAGTGAATAATTTACACCAGGATAATAATCGAGAATTTTTTATATGGCCACTAATTTCATGCCTCCCTGAATGATACACACCTGGGGAATTCTCAGGATTCTATTTCATACTACCACTCATTTAGAACCTTATTGAATAATTCACAATGGAGCAATAGTCTGTTGTCTATTTTGTATGGCCTCTCATTCAGAGTGTCAGTGAATAATGAAGTTCTATGAAGTAATCAGGACATGGCTTAAGGTAGCCATGAATTAAGTGCCTTCCTGAATGACACACACATGGGTGGTAGTCAGGAGTCTATTTCATATGAACTCTAATTCTGTGTAATGCTGAGTAATACACAGAACCACTTCGAATATTGAACATGTGAAGAATAATCACTAGTCTATTTCATATTGTCGTTCTTTTGGAGAGTCAAAAAATAACACGGGAGAGGGGTGATACACACAGGAGAGTGGAGGGTACACATAGGAGACAGTGGGTACACAAAGGAGAGAATAGGATACACAAAGGAGAAGGGGCTACACACAGCAGAGTAGGGGACACACAGAGGAGAGTGGAGGATACACACAAGAGAAGGAAATGCACACAGGAGAGAGGTGGATACACACAGAAGTGGGGCATACAAACAAAAGAGAGGGGATACACACAGGAGAGATAAGGGATACACACGGAGTGTGGTGATCCACACAGGATAGTTGAGGGTACACACAGGAGAGAGGGGGTACACACAGGAGAGAAGAGGATACACAAAGGAGAAAGGGATACACACAGGAGAGTAGGGAATAAACAGAGAAGAGAGGAGGATACACAAAGGAGAGAGGAGGATAAACACAGGAGAGGGAGATACACACAAGAGAGAAAGGCTTACACAAAGAAGAGGGGGATACACACAGGAGAAAAAAGGATAAACACAAAAAAGAGAAGGAAACACACAGGAGAGAGGGATACACACAGGAGAGAGAGCGGTAGACACATGAGAAAACAGAATACACAGCAGAGAGGAAGATACACAAAGGAGAGAGGAGATACACAAAGGAGAGAGGGAAATATGCACAGAAGAGAGAAGGGATACACACAGGAGGGAGGGTGTTACACACAAGAGAAAGGAGGGATACGCACACAAGAAAGAAGGGATACTCACAGGAAAGAGGAGGATGCACACAGGAGAGGCGGATACACACAGGAGAGAGGAGGATGCACACAAAAGAGAGGAGGAGAAAACAGGAGAAAGGAGGATACACGCAGGAGAGAGGAGGGTAAACACAGGATAGAGGGGGATACACACAGGAGAGAGGAGGATACAGGCAGGAGAGAGGAGGATACACACACGAGAGAGATAGATACACACAGGCGAGAGGAGAATACACAGAGAAGAAAGAAGGATACACACAGGAGAGAGGGGGATACACACAAAGAAGAGGGAGATACTAACAAAGGGAGAGAAATAAACACAGGAGAAAGGAGGATACACTCAGGAAGGAGGAGGATACACACAGGAGAAAGGAGGATACACAAAGGAGAGGGGAAACACACAGGAGAGAGGGGGATGCACACAGACGGGAAAGATAAACACAGAAGAGGGCTTATACACACAGGAGTGAGGGGGATACACACAGGAGAGGGGGATAAACACAGGAAAAAGGGGCTTATGCACAGGAGAGAGAAGGATACAAACAGGAAAGAGGGTGAATACACAATAAAGAAAGGGGGATACACACAAGAGAGTGAAGCATACACACAGGAGGGAGGGGAATACACACAAGAGAAAGGGGATACAAACAGAGAAAAAAGGATAAATACAAAAGAGAGGAGGATACACACCAAAAAATGAAGATACAGTTAAAAGAGAGAAGGATACCCGCAGGAGATTGGAGAATACACAGGAGAGAGGAGGATAAACACAGGAGAGGGGAGGATACAGGCAGGAGAGAGGAGGATACACACAAGAGAGAGGGAAAATATACAGAGGAGAGAGGAGGATACACACAGGAGTGACGTGATACACAGGAGAGAGGAGGGTAAACACAGTAGAAAGCAGAATTCACACAGAAGAGAGGAGAATACACAAAGGAGAGAGGGATAAACACAGGAGAGAGGGAGATAAACCGAGGAGAGAGGAGGATACACAAAGGCGAGAGGAGGATACACACAGACTTGGGAATAAACAAAGAGGACCATAAACACAAGAGAGGGGGATACACACAAGAGAAAGGAAAATACACACAAAAGAGAGGATGATACACACAGGACAGGGAGATACACACAGAAGAGTGGGGCGTACACACAGAAGAGAGGAGGATACACAGCAGAGAGGATACACACAGCAGAGAGGATACACACAGAAAAGAGGGGATACATACAAGAGAGAGGAACATACAAACTGGAGAGAGGGAAGATACACAAAGGAGAGAGGGTGGATACAAAAAGGAGAGAGGAATGATACACACAGGAGAGAAAGAAGATACACACAGAAGAGAGGAGGATACACACAGGAGAAAAAAGGATACACACTGGTTAGAGAAAGATACACACAGGAGAGGAAGATACACACATTAGTGAAAAGGATACACACAGGAAAGAAGAAAATACACACAGGAGAGAGGAGAATACACAAAAAAGAGGGAAGGACACACATGGTAGACAGAAGGATACACACAGGAGAGAGAAGAATACACACAGGAGAGGGGTGATACACACAGGAGAGAGGGGGTACACACAGGAGAGAAGAGGATACACAAAGGAAAAAGAAATACACACAGGAGAGTAGGGAATAAACAGAAGAGAGAGGAGGATACACACAGGAGAGAGGAGGATAAACACAGGAGAGGGGGATACACACAGGAGAGAGGGACGTAGACACAGAAGAAAGAAGAATACACACAGCAGAGAGGAGGATACACACAGGAGATAAAAGATACAGAGAGGAGAGAGGGGGATACACACAGGAGAGAGAAGGGATACACACAGGAGAGAGGAGATACACAGACGAGAGAGGAGGATACACACAAAAGAGAGAAGGGATACACACAGAAGAGACGGGGTTACACACAGGAGAAAAGAGGGATACACACAGGAGAAAGAATTGATACCCACAGGAGAGAGAAGGATACACACAGGAGAGAAAAGGATACACACAGTAGAGAGGAGAATGCACACAGGAGAGAGAAGGATACATACAGGAGAGAGGAGGAGACACACAGGAGAAAGAAGGATACACGCAGGAGAGATGAGGATACACACAGGAGAGAGAAGGATACGAACAGGAGACAGGAGGATACACACAGCAGAGTGGAGGATACATAGAAAAGAGAGGAGGATACACAAAGGAGAAAGAAAAATACACACAGGAGAGAAGGGGATACACACAGAAGAGGGGTGATACACACAAGAGACAGAAGAGTACAAAAAGGAGAAAGGGGGATACAAACAGAAGTAAGAAAGATACACAAAGGAGAGGGGAATACACACAGGAAAGAGGAGAACACACGGATGAGAGAAAAGGATACACTAAGGAAAGAGGAGGATACACACAGGAGAAAGGGGGATATACACAGGAGAGAAAAGAATACACACAGGAGAGGGGAACACACACAAAAAGAGGGGAGTACACACAGGAGAAAGAAAAATACACACAGCAGGGAAAAGAATACACACAGGAGAGCGAGGATGCACACAGGAGAGAGGAGGATACACAGGAGAGAGGGAAATACACACGAAAGAGGGAAGGATACACACAGGAGACAGAAGGATACACACAGTGTAGTGGGGGATACACAAAGTAAAGGGGTGATACACACAGGACAGAGGAGTGTACACACAGGAGAGAGGGAGATACACACAGGAGAGAGGAGGATACACGCAGGATAAGTGGATACACACAGGGAAGAGAGGAATACACAAGAGAAAGGATACACACAGGAGAGAAAGGCATACACACATAAAAGGGTGATAAACAAAGGAGAAAGGGTGATAAACACAGGAGAGAAAAGCATACACAGAGGAAATGGTGATACACACAGGAGAGAGAAGATACAAACTGGAGAGAGGGAAGATACACACAAAAGAGAGGATGAATACACAAAAAAGTGAGGAGGATACACACAGGAGAGTGAAGCATACACACAGGAGGGAGGGGAATACACACAGGAGAGAGGGGGATACACACAGAAAAAAGGATAAATACAAAGGAGAGGAGGATACACACCAAAAAGAGAAGGATACAGGGAGAAGAGAGGAGTATACACGCAGGAGATTGGAGGATACACAGGAGAGAGGAAGATAAACACAGGAGAGCGGAGGATACACGCAGGAGAGAGAAAGATTCACACAAGAGAGAGGAAAAATATACACATGAGAGAGGTGGATACACACAGGAGTGGCGTGATACACACAGGAGAGTGGAGGGTAAACACAGTAGAAAGTAGAATACACACAGGAGAGAGGAGGATATAAAAAGAAGAGGGGGGATACACACAGGAGAGAGAAAGATACATACAGGAGAGAGGAGGATACACAGAGGAGAGAGGAAGATACACACAGAAGAGAAGAGGATAAACACAGCAGTGGAAGATACACAGAGAAGAGAGTGGATACCCACAGGAATGGGGGATACACAGAGGAGAGTGTGGAATACACACAGGAGAGAAAAAGATAAACACAGGAGAGGGAGATACATATAGGTGTTGCGCTAACTGCCCGTACCAAGCTTGGTTGTTTTTTTTTTTAACAGGCAGGTTCGTGGGAAGAAAACACCAGACCGAGAACAATAATAAAGTGATAGAAAATTTTAATGATAGAAGTAGGAGGATGGAAAGACCATATATATATATATATATAGACACACACACACACACACACACACACATACACACACACACATATACACAGAAACCACTCCACCTCAGCACCGGCAAGACAGCAGCACCGGCGATTCGAAAGTCACATCTCAGCACCTGCAAGACAGCAGCACGGGCGATTCGCAAGTCACATCTGAAAGTCGCTCTGATCCAATATCTCTGTGTTCCTCTGCTCCTTTATTGTATCAGCTTACATAACTAATTTACATACTCATCTTTGGGTCAGTCAGTAAACAGGGAAGATCTGCTTCATAAGTGCCCTGTTCTTGACTGTTTCTTGGGCACCGAGAGTTGGCCAGACTCCCAGCCTCCAATATATCGTTTTGAAACGCCAAGAGCTCTTAGCCCCCCAGAACAGTTCATGGACACGTAATGGGCTCACAAATCCTTCCTGCGCACTTCCTCACCCCAAACACCATTTAAAAGCAAGCTTTTTACAAAACAAGACTTCTACAAAAGAGGAAATCTACATCATAATCTTACAATAGGAGAGAGGGCCATAGACAGAGGGGAGCGGAGGATTCACGCAGAAGAGAGAAAGATACACACAGGAAAGAGTGGGATACACACAGGAAAGAGGGGGATACACACAGGAGAGAAAATAATACACACTGGAGAGAGAAGGATACACATAGGAGAGGGAGATACACACACAAGAGAGGGACATACACACAAAAAAAGGGGGATACACACAAGAGACAAAAAGATACACAGAGGAAAGTGTGATACACACAGGAGAGAGGGGTGTAAACACAGGAGAGAAAAGGATACACACAAGAGAGAGGAGGAAACAAACAGGAGAGAGGGGATACACACAAGAGAGGAAAGGATACACGCAAGAGAAAAAGGTGATACACACAGGAAAGAAAGAAGTTACCCACAGCAGAGAAGGGGGAACACATAGAAAAGTGAAGGGAGACACACAGGAGAGAGGAGGATACAAACAGGAGAAAGGAAGATACACACAGAGGAGAGGAGTATACACACAGGAGAGGGGCATGCACACAGGAGAGAGGGGGATACTCACAGGAGAGGGGGATACACACAGGGGAGAGGGTATACACACAGGAGAGAGGGGGATACACATAGGAGAGAGGAAGACACACAAAAAAGAGAGGAGGATACACGCAGGAGAGAGGAGTATACACAGGAGAGAGAAACATACACAAAGGAGAGAGGGAGTTACACACAGGAGAGAGGGCAAATACACACAGGAGAGAGAGAGATACACACAGGAGAGAGGAGGATACACACAGGAGAGGGTGGATACACACAAAATAGTGGAGGATACACACAGGAGAGTGGGGGGATACACACAAGAAAGAGAAGGATACACAGAGAAGAGAGCAGGATACATAAAAACGAGAGAAAGAATACACATAGGGGACAAAAAAAATACTAACAGGAAAGAGGGGAATACACACCAGAGAGTGGGGCATACACCCAGAAGAGAGAAGACACACACTGGAGAGAGTAAGATACACACAGGAAAAGGAAGATACACAAAGTAGAGAGGAAAATACACACAAAAGAAAGGATATGCACATAAGAGAGACGGATACACACAGGAGAGAGGAGGATACACACAGGAGAGGGCAATACACACAAGAGAGAGAGGATCCACACAAGAGAGAGGGAAATACACATAAGAGAGAGGTATACACACATGAGAGGGGTATACAGACAGAAGAGAGGAGGATACACGCAAAAGAAAGGGGGATACACGCAGCACAGAGGAGGATACACGCAGAAAAGAGGGGAATTCACACAGGAGAGAGAAAAATACACACAGGAGAGAGAATGAAACACACAAAAGACAAAATAATATACACAGGTGAGAGTACGATACACACAGGAGAGAAAGGCATACACACAGAAAAGGGGGGATACACAGAGAAGAGAGTGGAATACACAAAAAAGAAAAGGATACACACAGGAGAGGAAAATACAAACAGGAGCGAGGGGGATGCAAACAGGATAAAGGAAAATACACACAAGAAAGACGAAAAGACACACAGGAAAAAGAAGGATACACACAGGAGAGAAGGGGATACACACAGGAGAGAGGAAAATACACACAGGAGAGAGGAGGATACACAGAGGACAGAGAAAGATACACACAGAAGAGAAAAGGATACACACAGGAGTAGCGGATACACAGAAAAGAGAGTGGAATATGCACAGGAATGGGGGATACACAGAAAAGAGTGTGGGATACACAAAAGAGAGAGTGGAATAAACACAGGAGAGGGGGATAGATACAAGAGAGAGAAGCATAGACAGTGGAGAGTGGAGGATACACACAGGAGAGAAAAGGATACACACTGGAGAGAGGAGGATACACATAAGAGAGAAAGATACACACAGAAGAGAGGGGCATAAACACAAAAAGGGGGATACACAAAACAGAAAGGTGGATACACCCAGGAGACAGGAGTATACACACAAGAAAGTGTGATACACACAGGAGAGAGGGGCATAAACACAGGAGAGAGGAGGATACACACAGGAGAGTGGAGGAAACAAACAAGAGAGAGAGGATACACACAAGAAAGAGGATACACACAGGAGAGAGAAGAATACACACAAAAGAAAGGGGTGATACATACAAAAAAGAAAGGTGTTATCCACAGAAGAAAAGGGGAAAACACACAGAAAAGTGAAGGGATACACACAGAAGAGAGGAGGATACACACAGGAGAGAGGAGGATACACACAGGAGAGAGGAGTATACACACAGGAGAGGGGCATACACACAGGACAGAGGGGGATACACACAGGAGAGTTGGATACATACAGGAGACAGAGAAATACACAAAGGGGAGAGGGATATAAACACAGGAGAGTGGAATACACAGGAGAGAGGCTATACACACAGGAGAGAGGGAAATACACACAAGAGATAGGGGCATAGACACAGGAGAGAGGAGGATACACATAGGAGAGAGGAAGATACAAAAGGCGAGAGGAGGATACACGCAGGAGAGAGGAGTATACACAGAAAGTAGGGAGTACAGAAAAAAGAGAGGGCATTACACACAGGAGAGAGGGCGGATACACAGAGGAGAGAGAAAGATACACACAGGAGAGAAGAGGATACACACTGGAGAGTGGAGGATACACATAGGAGAGAAAGATGCACACAGGAGAGAGGGGCATACACACATAAAAGGGGGATACACGAAGGAGGAAGGGAAATACACCCAGGAGACAGAAGTATACACACAAGAAAGTGTCATACACACAAGAGAGAGGGGCGTAAACACAGGAGAGAGGAGGATACACACAAGAGAGAGGAGGAAACAAACAGGAGAGAGGGAATACACACAAGAGAGAGAAGAATACACACAGGAGAAAGGGGTGATACACACAGGAAAGAAAGGTGTTACCCACAGAAGAGAGGGGGGAAACACACAGGAAAGTGGAGGGATACACACAGGAGAGAGGACGATACAAAAAGGAGAGATGAGTATACACACAGTTAAGGGGCATACACACAGGAGAGAGGGGGATACACGCAGGAGAGTTGAATACATACAGGAGACAGAGAAATACGCACAGGAGAGGGAGATACACACAGGAGAGTGGGATACACAGAGGAGAGAGGTTACAGACACAGGAGAGAGGGGAATACACACAAGCGAGAGGGGCATACACACAGGAGAGAGAAGGATACACATAGGAGAAAGGAAGATAAACAAAGGCGAGAGGAGTATACATGCAGGAAAGGGGAGTATACACAGAAGAGAGGGGAGTACACAGAGGAGAGAGGGCATTTCACACATAAGAGAGGGCGGATACACACAGGAGAAAGAAAGATACACACAGGAGAGAGGAGTGTACACACAGGAGAGGGTAAATACACACAGGAGAGTGGAGGATACACACAGGAGAGAGGGGGATACACACAAGAAAGAGAAGCATGCAAACAGAAGAAAGTAGGAAACATAAAGGCGAGAGAAAAAATACACACAGGGGAGAAGGGGGATATTAACAGGAGAGAGGCGGATACACACACGAAATTGGGGCATAGACACAGGAGAAGATACACACTGGAGAAAGTAAGATACACACAGAAGGAGAAAGATATGCAAAGTAGAGAGGAGGATACACACAGGAGAAAGACAGATACACAAAAGAGAGAGGAGGATACACACAGGAGAGGGCGATACACACAAGAGAGAGAAGGATCCACACAGGAGAGAGGGAAACACACATAAGAGAGGGGTATACACACAGGAGAGAAAAGGATACACGCAGGAGAAAGGAGGATACACGCAGCACAGAGGAGAATAGACGCAGGAGAGAGTGGAATACACACAGGAGAGAGAAAAATACACACAGGAGAGAAAAGGGATACACACAAGAGAGAGAATGATACACACAGAAGAGAAAAGAATACACACAGTAGAGAGGAGAATACACAGAGGAGCGAGGGAAACACACAGGTGAAAGGAGGATACAAACAGGAGAGGGGGAGTACACACATTAAAGGGGGGATACACAGAGAAGGGAGTGGAATAAACAAAGAAGAAAGGAATACACACAGGAAGGGAAATACACACAGAAGCGAGGGTGATGCACACAGGAGTAAAGAAAATACACAAAGGAAAGACGAGGATACACACAGGAGAGAGAAAAATACACACAGAAGAAGGGGATACACACAGGAGAGAGGAAGATACACACAGGAGAGAGAAGGATACACACAGGAGAGAGGAAGATACACACAGAAGTGAAGAGGATACACACAGAAGTGGGGGATATACAAAGAAGAGAGGGGGGTACGATAAAGAGAGGGAAATACACAGAGGAGAGAGGGGAAAAACACAGGAGAGGAAGACACATACAGGAGAGAGGAACATAGAGGAGAGAGGAGGATACACGCAAGAAAGAAGAAGATACACACAGGAAAGTGGGGATTCACACAGGAGAGAGGGATACACACAGGAGAGAAAAGGATACAAATAGGAGGGGGAGATACACACAGGAGAGAGGGGCATACACACAGGAGAAAAAAGTGATACGCACAGGAAAAAAAAGGTGTTACCCACAGGAGAAATGGGAAAACACACAGGAAAGCGGAGTGATACACACAGGAGAGAGCAGGATACACACAGGAGAGAGGAGGATACACACAGGAGAGAAGAGGATACACACAGGAAAGAGGAGTATACACCCAGAAGAGGGGCATACACACAGGAGAGAGGAGGATACACACAGGAGAGATGGATACATGCAGGAGACAGAGAAATACACACAGGAGAGAGGGGAAAACACACAGGAGAGGAGGATACACACAGGAGAGAGGGTATACACACAGGAGAGGGGGATACACAGAGGAGAGAGAGGGATCCAAACAGGAGAGAGGAGAATACACACGAGAGAGGGTCATACACAGAGGAGAGGGGGATACACATAGGAGAGAGGAAGATACCCAAAGGAAAGAGGAGGATACACGCAAAAGAGAGAAGTATACACAGAAGAGAGGGGAATACACAGAGGAGAGAGGGCATTCCACACAGTAGAGAGGGCAGATACACACAGGAGAGAGGAGGATACACAAAGGAGAGGGTGGGTACACACAGGAGAGAAAAGGATACACACAGGAGAGAGGGGGAAATACACACAAAAAAGAGTGTGGGTGAAAAGGAGTAAGGCAGCAAAGCACACTGACATGTGTGTACCTATGCAACTATCTTGCACACTCTGCACATGTACCCCAAAACCTATAATGCAATATAAATTTAAAATTTTTTTAAAATAAAAATTAAAAAATTAAAAAAAATTTAAAAATAAAAAAAATTAAAAAATTTAAAAAAAGAGTGGGTTACACACAGAAGAAAGTAAGATATACAAAGGCGAGAGAAGAGATACACACAGAGGAGAGAGGGGATACTAACAGGAGAGAGGGGGATACACACTGGAGGAGAAAGATATGCATAGTAAAGAGAAGGATACACACAGGAGAAAGGAAGATACACACAGGAGACAGACGAATACACAAACGAGAGAGGAGCATACACACAGGAGAGGGCGATACACACAAGAGAAAGAAGGATCCACACAGAAGAGACAAAATACACATAGGAGAGAGGAGTATACACACAGGAGAGGGGTATACACACGAGAGAGGAGGATACACGCAGGAGAAAGGAGGATACACGCAGCACAGAGGAGGATACCCGCAGGAGAGAGGGTGATACACACAGGAGAGAGAAAAATACACACAGAAGGGAAGGGGGATACACACAAGAGAGAGAATGATACACACAGGAGAGAAAAGAATACACACAGAAGAGAAAAGAATACAGGAGCAAGGGGGATACACACAATAGACAGGGGGATACACACAGGAGACAGGAAAGATACACACCGGAAAGAGGGTTATACACAAAGGTGAGGGGAATACACAAAGAAGAGAGGTGCATACACACAGGAGAGAGAAAAGATACACACAAAAGAGAGGAGAATACACATAGATGAAAGGAGGACACACAGAGGAGAGGAAGATACACAAAAAAGAGAGAAGGATCCACACAGGAGAGAGGGGAATACAAATAGGAGAGAGAAGTATACACACATATCAGGGGAATACACAAGGGAGAGAGGGAGATGCACACAGGAGAGAGAAAAATACACACAGGAAAGGGTGATACACACAGGAGAGAGGTGAGTAAACACATGAGAGAGGAGGATACACAGAGAAGAGAGGACGAAACAAACAGGAGAGAGGAGATACACACGAGAGAGGGGGATACACACAGGAGAAAGGGGTGATACACACAGGAAAGAAAGGTGCTACACACAGGAGAGAGGGGGAAACACACAAGAAAGCGGAGGGATACACGCAGGAGAGAGGAGGATACACGCAGGAGACAGAAGGATACACACAGGAGAGAGGAGTATACACACAGGAGAAGAAAATACACACAGGGGAGGGGGGATACACACAGGAGAGTTGGATACACACAGGAGACTTGGATACATACAGGAGACAGTGAAATATACACAAGAGAGGGGGATAAACACAGGAGATGAAAATACACACAGGAGAGAGGGTATACACACAGAAGAGGGGAATACACACAGGAGAGAGGGGCATACAGACAGGAGAGAGGGAAATACATATAGAAGAGAGGAAGATACAAAAAGAAAGACAGGAAGATACACGCAGGAGAGAGGAGTATACACAGAAGAGAGGTTAATACACAAAGGAGAGAGGGCGTTACACACAGGAGAGAGGGTGGATACACACAGGAGAGAGGAGGATACACACAAGAGAGAGAAGAATACACACAAATGAGAGGAGCATACACACAGGAGAGAGAATGATACACACAGGAGAGACGGGAATTAACAAAATAGAGAGGGGGATATACACAGGAGAAGGGGTATACACACAGGCGAGAGGGGTATACACACAGGTGAGAGAAATACACAAAAAGGAGATGGGCATACACACAGGAGAGAGAAAAGATACACACAGGAGAGAGGAGGATACACACAAGAGAGAGGGGGATTAACACAGGAGAGAGAAGGGATACACAAAGTTAAGAAGATACACACAGGAGAGAGGAAGATAAAAACAAAAGAGAGGAGGATACACACAGTAGAGAAGGATACACACAGACGAGAGGGGCGTACATAAAGGAGAGAGAAGGATACACACAGGAAGCAGGAGGATACACACAGGAGAGAGGAAGATACACACAGGAGAGAGGGGGCATACCCACGGGAGAAAAGAAAATACACACAGGAGAGAAGAGGATACACACAGGAGACAGGAGGATATACACAGAATAGAAAAGGATACACACAGGACAGAGGAAGATACACACAAGAGGGAGGATGATACTCACAGGAGAGAGGAGGATTTCCACAGGTGAAAAAAGGATACACAGAGAAGAAAAAATGATACACACAGGAGAGAGGGGAATACACACAGGAGACAGTGGAATACACACAGTGGGAGGAAGATACACACATGAGAGAGGAGAATACAGAAAAGAGACAAAGGCATACACAAAGGAGACGCTGATACACATAGGAGAGATGGGGATACACACAAAAGAGAGGAGGATACAGAAAGGAGAGAGGAGGATACACACAGGAGAGAAAATGATACAAAGAGGAGAGAGGAGGATACACAAGTGAAAGGAGTATACACACAGGAGAGGGGTGATACACACAGGAGAAAGAAGGGTACACACTGGAGCGAGGAAGACACACACAAATGAGAGAAGGATAAACACAGGAGAGAGGGGGATACACACAGGAGAGTGGTAATACACACAGGAGAAAGAAAAATACACACAGGAGAGAAAATGAACCACACAGGAGAGAGGAGGATACACACGTGAAAGGAGGATAAACACAGGAGAGAGGAGGATACAAACAGAAAAGAAAGGAATACACTCAGGAGAGTCAGCATAAAAACAGGAGAGTGCGGCATACACAAATCGGGAGGGGGATACACACAGGAGAGAGGAGGATACACACAAGAGAGAGAAAAATACACACAGGAGAAAGGAGGATACACACAGGAATGAGGGGGATAAACGCAAAAGAGAGAAGGATAAACACAGCAGAGTGGAGGATAAACAGAGGAGAGAGCAGGATACACATAACAGAAAGGATAATACACAAATGAGAGGGGAAGATACACACAGGAGAGAAGAGAATACACAAAAGAGACAAAGGCATATACAAAGGAGAGGCTGATGCACACAGGATAGAGGGGGATACACACAGGAAAAAAAGGATACACGCAGAAGAATGGGATACACACAGGAGAGAGAAGCATACACACAGAAGAGAGGAAAATATACAGAGAATAGAGGAGGATACACACAATAGAGAGGAGGATACACACAGAAGAGAGGGATATACACAGAAGAGAGAAGAAATTACACACAGGAGAGAGGAGAATACACACAAAAAATAGAAGGATACAGAACGGAGAAAGGAGGATACACACAGGAGAGAAAATGATGCAAAGAGCAGAGAGGGGGATACACACGTGAAAGGAGGATACACACAGGAGAGAGGGGAATACACTCAGGAGAGTGGGGGATACAAACAGGAGAGTGTGGCATACACAAAGTGGGAGGGGAATACACACAGGAGAGAGGAGGATACACACAACAGAGAGGAAACTACACACAGGAGAAAAAAGGATACACACAGGAATGAGGGGGATAAACGCAAAAGAGAGGAGGATAAACACAGCAGAGTGGAGAATACACACAGCAGAGAGAAGGATACACGCAGGAGAAAGGAGAATACACAAATGAGAGGGGAAGCACACAGGAGGAAAAGAAATGCACACAGGCGAGGGGGAGACACAAAGGATTAGGAAGGAAACACACAGGAGAGAGTGCGATACACACAAAAAAGGAGGATACAGAAAGGAAAGAGGAGGATACACACAGAAGAGAAAATGATACAAACAGGAGAGAGGTGGATACACACGTGAAAGGAAAATACACACAGGAGAGAGGATACACACAGGAGAGATGGGAATACACTCAGGAGAGTGGGGGATACAAACAGGAGAGTGTGGCATACACAAAGCGGGAGGGGGATATACACAGGAGAAAGGAGGATACACACAACAGAGAGGAAAATACACACAAGAGAAAGGAGAATACACAGAGGAATGAGGGGGATAATCACAAAAGAGAGGAGAAAAAACACAGAAGAGTGGAAAATACACACAGGAAAGAGTGGGATACACACAGGAAATAGGGATACACACAGGAGAGAGGGGCATACACAGAGGAGAGAGAAGGATAAACACAAAAGAGAGAAAAAATACACACACAAGAGAGGGAATACACACAGAAGAGTGGGGCATACACATAGAAGAGAGGGGGATAGACACAGAAAACACGGGGATACCCACAGTGAGAGAAGGATAATGACAGGAGTGAGGAGGATACACACAAAATAGAATACGATAAAGACAGAAGAGAGGAAAATACACGCAGGAGAGAGAAAAATTCACACAGGAGAAAGGAGGATACACACAGAAGGGCGGAAGATACACGCAGGAGAGACGAAGATACACACAGTGGAGAGGGGGAATACACACAGGAGAGGGGGATACAAACAGAAGAGAGGAGGATACAAACAGGTGAGAGGAGTATACGCACAGGAGAGAGGAGGATACACACAAGTGAGAGGAGGATACACACAAAAAAGAGAGGGATAAACGCAGTAGAGAGGGTGATACACACAGAAGAGGGGTGATAAACACAGGAAAGTGGAGGGTACACAGAGGAGAGAGGAAGATACACAAAGAAGAAAAGAGGATACACAAAAAAGAGGGGGATACACACAAGAGAGAGGGTAATATACCAAAAAGAGACAAAAATACACACAGGAGAGAAAAGGAAACACACAGGAGAGGGGAATACACACAAGACAAAGGGGGATACACACAGGAGAGATTAGAATACACACAGGAGAGGGGAATACACACAGAAGAGAGGGGCGTACACACAGGAGAAAAAAAGGATATACATAGCAGGAGGAGAATACACAGAGGAGAGAGAGGATACCCACAGAAGAGTGGAGGATACACATAGGAGAGAAGGGGGAAAAACACGGAGAGAGGGGAGATACACACAACAGAGAAGGGGGATACATCCAAAAGAGGGGAGGAATACACACAGGACAGAGAAGGATACACATAGGAGAGAGCAGGATACACACAGGAGAGAGGAAGATACACACAGAAAAAAAATACACACAGGAGAGAGGAGAATACACACAGGAGAGAGAAGGATACACAAAGGAGAAGGGTGATACACAGAGGAGAAAGAAGGGTACACACCGGAGAGAGGAAGATACACACAAATGAGAGAAGGATATACACAGGAGAGGGGGATACACAAAGTAGAAAGGAGCATGCACACGGGAAAGGGGATACACACAGAAGAAAAAGGAATACACACAGGAGAGGGGAAGATACACACAGGAGATGGGGATACACAGAGGAGAGAGGATGATACATACAAGAAAGAGAAAAATACAAACAGGCGAGAGGGGATACACAAAGGAGAAAGGGTGATACACAAAAGAAAGGGAGGATACACAGGAGATAAAGGGGTTACAAACAGGAGAGAGGGGGAAAACACACAGGAGAGAGGAGGGATACACACAGGTTAAAGGAATATACACTCAGGAGAAAGGAAAATACACAGAGGAGAAAAAAGGATATAAACAGGGGAGCGGGATACACAAAGTAGAGAGGAGCATGCACACAGAAAAAAGGATACACAGAGGAGAAAAAAGGATACACACAAGAAAGAAAAAAATAAACACAGAAGAGGGGGATACACACAGCAGAGAGGGGCATACACACAGGAGCGAGGAAGATACACACAGGAGGGGGGAAGATCCAAAAAGGAGAGAGGGGATACAGACAGGAGAGAGGGTGATACACACAGGAGAAAGAGGGGATACACACAAGAGAAAAAGAAATTACACACAGGAGGGAGGGGAGAAACACACAGGAGAGAGGAGGGATACACACAGGAGAAAGAAAGATACATACAGGAGCGTAGAAAACACACACAGGAGAGAGGAGAATACACACAGGAAAAGGAGGATACACACAGGAGAGAAGAAGATACACAAATGAGAGAGGAGGATACACACAGGAGAGGGGCATACACACAGGAGAGAGGGGATACAAACAAGAGATTTGGATACACACAGGAGACAAGGTAATACACACAGTAGAGAGGGGGATACACACAGGAGAGGGGGGTACACACAGGAGATGGGAAATACACACAGGAAAGAGGCGGATACAAACAGGAGAAAGGGGTATACACACAGTGGGAGAAAAATAAATACAGGAGAGAGAAGGATACACACAAAAGGGAAGAGGATACAAAGAGAAGAGAGGAGGATACACGCAGGAGAGAGGATTATACACACAGGAGAGGGGGAGATACAAACAGGAGGAATGGGAATACACACAAAAGGAGGGGGATACCCACAGGAGAGAGGAGAATACACACAAGCCAGAGGAGAATACACACAGGAGAGAAAAGTATACACACAGGAGAGGGGGGATACACACAGGAGAGAGGGAGATAAAAACCAAAGAGTGCAGTGTACACAAAGGAGGGAGGGGGATACACACAGAAGAGAGGGGGATACACACTGGAGAGAGGAGGATACACAAAGGAGAGAAGGTAACACACAGCAGAGAGGGAGATACACACAGGTGAGGGGGGTACACACAGAAGTGGGGGAAAGGCACACATAAGAGAAGGGGATAACACAGGAGAGGGGGATACACACAGGAGAAAAAAGCACACACAAAAAAGAGAGGAGGATACACACAGCAGAGAGGGGGGATACACACAGGCGAAAGGAAGATACCCACAGAAGAGTGGGGCATAGACACAGGATGGAGGGAGATACAAATAGGAAAAAATTGGTACACACAGGGGGAGAAGGATAAATACAGGAGGGAGGAAAAGACACATAAAAGGAATAAGGATACAGACAGAAGAGAGGAGGATACACGCAGGAGAGAGGAGGATACACACAAAACAGAGGAAAATACACACAGGAGAGAGGAGGATACACGCAGAAGAAAGCATTATACACACAGGAGAGAGGGTTGAGAAAAACAGGAGAAGGAAATACACACAGGAAAAGGAATGTACACACAGGAGAGAGAAGTATACACACGAGAGAAAAGGATACAAAAAGGAGAGGGACATACACACAAGAGTGTGAAATACACTTAAAAAAGGAAAGGATACACACAGGAGAGAGGGGGATACACAGAGGAGATGGGGAAACACACAGAAGAGAGGGGCATACACACTGGAAAGGATGATAAACACAGGAAAAATGGGGATACACACAGGAGAGATAACAATACACACAGGAGATGGAGATACACACAGGAGAGAAGGGCGTACACTCAGTAGAGAGAAGGATACACACAGTAGAGCAGAGGATACACAAAGTAGAGAGGGAATACACACAGGAGAGAGGGGGATACACACAGGAGAAAGGAGGAATACACACAGGAGAGAGCAAAAATACGCACCGGAGAGAAGAGGAATACACACAGAAGTTAATAGGATACACACAGGAGAGAGGAGAATACACACAGGAGAGAGGAAGATACACAGGAGATCAGAATACACACAGGATAAAGGAGGATACACACAACAGAGAGAAGAAAACACACAGGAGACAGAAGGATACACACAGGAGAGAGGGGGATACACACAGGAGATAAAAGGATACACACAGGAAAAAGAAAATACACACAGAAGAGAGGAAGATACACACAAATGAGGGAAGGATACACACAAGACACAGATGGATACACACAGGAGAGAGGAAGATACACATAGGAGAGGTGTGATACACAGAGGAGAAAAAGGAATACACACAGGAGAGGAAAAGATACACAGAGGAGAATGTAAAATACACACAGCAGAGGAAGATACACAAAGTAGTGTGGGGCGTACACACAGGAAAGTTAAATACACACAGGGAAAAGGGGGATAAACACAGGAGAGAGGAGGATACACACAAGAGAGGATACACAAAGGTGAGAGGGGCCTACACACAGAAGAGAGGAAGATACACACAGGAGAGAGGAGGATACAAACAGGAGAGAGGGGATACACACGGAAGAGAGGGAGATACACACAGAAGAAATGGGGAAGACACACAAAAGAGAAAGGGGTTACACACAGGGGAGAGGAGGAAAACACAAAAAAGAGAGGAGGATTACACACAGAAGAGAGAATGATACATACAGGAGAGAGAAAAATACACACAGCAGAGAGAAGAATACGCACAGAAGAGAGGAGGATACACACAGGAGAGAGGAGGATACATAGGAGAGAGGAGGATACACGAAGAAAAGAGGAGGATACACACAGGAAAGAGAGGGGATACACACAGGAGAGGGGGATACACACAGAAGAGAGGAAGATACACCCAGGAGAGTTAAATATTCACACAAAAGGGAGGATGATACACAGAGGAGAAACGAGGATACACAGGAGAGAGAACAATACACACAGGAGAGGGGGGTACATTCAGAATAGAAAAGGATACACATAGGAGAGAGGAGGGTACACACAGGAGAAAAAAGGATACACAGAGCAGAGAGGAGGATACACATGTAAGAGAGTGACATACACACAGGAGAGACAGGATATACACAGAATTGACGAAGATACACACTGGAGAGAGTAGGATACACACAGGAGAGAGGGAAAATACACACAGGATAGTGGAAGATACACACAGAAGAGAGGAGGATACACACAAAAGAGAGGATGATCCACACAAATGAAAAAAGGATACACAATGCAGAGAGTAGGATACACACAGGAGAGAGGGGGAAATAACACAGGAGAGTGGGGGATACACACATGTGGAGGGGGATACACACAGGAGGGAAAAAGATACACACAGGAGAGAGAAAAACACACATAGGAGAGAGGAGAATACACAAAAAAGACATGGGCATACACACAGGAGAGGAAGATACACACAGGAGAATGGGGGATACCCACAGGAAAGACAGGATACACAGAAAAGAGGGGGATACACAAAGGAGAGAGGGGCATACACACAGGAGAGAGGAGGAAACACACAGGATAGAGGAGAATACACACAATTGAGAGGGAGATACACAGGGTGAAAGGGGTATACACACAGAAGAGAAGAAGATACACACAGAAGAGAGACAGATACACACAGAAGAGAGGAGGATACACACAGAGGTGAGATAGATACACACAGGAGAGAGGAGGATACACACAAAAGAGAAAAAAATACAAGCTTTAGAGAGAAGGATACACCCAGGTGATAAAAGAATACACACTGGAGAGAGAAAAATACAGACAAAAGAGGGAGATACACACAGGCGGAATGGGCATACACACAGGGGGAGGGGAATACACACAGGGGAGAGGAGGATGCACACAAGAGAGAGGAGGATACACACAGGAGAGAGGAGGATACACACAGAAGAGAGGAGGATATACACAGGAGAGAGGGAGATACACACACAGAGAGAAGGATACACACAGGAGAGTGGAGGATCCAAACAGCAGACAGAAGAATACACACAGGAGAGAGGAGAATACACACATGATAGAGGAGGATACACAAAGGAGAGGGGGAAAAACACAGTAGAGAGGGGGATATACGCAGGCGAGAAAGATACACACAGAAGTAGGGGGGGATGCACACAGGAGAAAGGGGTATCCACAGAGGAGAGGGGGATACACAACAAAAAGAGAAGCATACACACAAGAGAGAGAAGGATACACACAAGAGAGAGAAGGATACACACAGGAGAGAAGGGGGATACACACAGGAAAAAGGGAAATACACACAGGAGAGTGGGGCATACACACAGGATGAAGGGGCATACACACAGGAGAGAGTGGGATACACACAGGAGGAGAAAAATAAATACAGGAGGGAGGAGGGTACACAAAAAAGAGAGGAGGATACAAACAGAAGAGAAGACAATAAACGCAGGAAAGAGAAGGATACACACAATAGCGAGGAGGATACACAGAGGAGAGAGGATACAGGCAGGAGAGAGAAGGATACACACAGGAGAGTGGAGGATACACACAGGATAGGGCGATACACACAGAAGAGAGGAGGATAAACACAGGAGAGAGGAGGACACTCACAGGAGAGAGGAGGTTACACACAAAAAAGTGGAAGATGCACCACACAGGAGAGAAGGTGATACACACAGGAGAGAGGGGGATACACACAGGAAAGAGGAGAATACACACAGGAGAGAAGGATACACACAGAAGAGAAAGGCATACACACAGGAGAAAGGAGAATACACACAGCAGAGATTAGGATTCACACAGAAGAGAATGGTAAACTCAGGAGAAAGAAGAATACACACAGGAGAAAGGGAAGATACACACAGGAGAGTGGGTGGATACACAAAGGAGAAAGAGGGGATACACAGAGGAATGAGGAGAGATAAACACAGGAGAGAGGAGCATACACAGAGGATAGGGATAGATACAAACAGGAGAGAAAAAGAAACACAGTAGAGAGGATGATACACACAAGATAGGGGAAGATACACACAAAATAGAAAATGATACAAACAGGAGACAGAAGGATACACACAGAAGAGAGGGTGATAAACACAGGAGAGGGGAATACACAAAGGAGACAGGGATACACAAAGAAGGGAGTTGGATACACACAGGAGAGAAGGGGATACACACAGGAGAGAGGGGAATACACACCACAGAGATGGGCATACGCACAGGACAGAAAAGAATACACAAAGGAGAGAGGGGAATTCACACAGGAAAAAGGGGGATACAAACAGGAGAGTGCAGCATACACACAGAAGGGAGGGGGATACACACAAAAGAGAGGAGGATACACACCAAATAGAAAATGATACACACTGGAGACAGAAAAATACACACAGGAGAGAGGGAGATAAACACAGGAGAGGAAAATACACACAGGAGAGAAAAACACACAAGAGACAGGGATACACAAAAAAGGGAGTTGGATACACACAGGAGAGAGGGGGATACACACAGGAGAGAGGGGAATACACACAAGAGAGATGGGCATACCCACAGGAGAGAGGAGACTACACAAAGGAGGGAGGGGGATACACACAGAAAAAAGGGGGATACAAAGAGGAGAGTGCGGCATACACACAGAAGGGAGGGGGATACACACAAGAGAGAGGAGGATACACAAAGAAGAGGGGAAAACACACAAGAGAGGGGGATACACACAGGAGAGAGGAGGATACACACAGAAGAGAGGAGTATATGCAAAGGAGAGAGGAGGATACACACAGGAGAGAGATGAATACACACAAGAGAGGGGTATACACACAGGATAGAAAATGTTACACATAGGAGAGAGGAGGATACACACAGGAGAGAGGAGGCTACACACAGGAGAGAGCAGGATACACAAAGAAAAGGGGGAAACACACAAGAGAGTGGGGGATACACACAGGCAGGGGGATAAACACTGGAGACGGTGGGATACACACAAGAGAGGGGGGATACACAAAGGAGATAGGAGAATACACATAAGAGAGAGGAGGCTACACACAGGAGGAAGGGGGATACACAAAGAAAAGGGGGAAACACACAAAAGAGAGGGGGAAACACACAGGCGAGGGAGATAAACCCTGGAAACGGTGGGATACACACAGGAGAGAGGGGAATACAAAAAGGAGAGTAGGATACAAACAGGATGGAGGGGTAAACAGAAAATAGAGAAGGATACACACAGGAGAGAAGGGTGATACACACAGGAGAGAAGGGTAATACACACAGCAGAGTGGGGGATACACACAGGAAAGTGGGGCAAAAACACAGAAGGGAAGGGGATACTCACAGGAGAGAGGGGGATACACAAAGTGGGAGAAGGATAAATACAGAAGAGAGGAGGATAAACACAAATGAGTGGAGGATACAGACAGAATAAAGGAGGATACACGCAGGAGAGAGGAGATACACACAGGAGAGAGGAGCATACACACAGGAGAGAGAAGATACACACAGGAGAGAGGAGCATACAGACAGGAGAGAGGAGGATACACAAAGGAGAGAGATAGATACACACAGGAGAGAAGGATAAACACAGGAGAGGAAGATACACACAGGAGAGAGGAGGATACACAAAAAAGAAAAGGATACACACAGGAGAGGTGTCTACACACAGGAGAGGGGGATACAAAAAGGAGAGAAAAAGATACTCACAGGAGACAGGAATACACAAAGAAAAGAATGTGATACACACAGGAGAGAAGGGGATACACATAGGAAAGAGGAGAATACACACAAGAGACAGAGGCATACCCACAGGAGAGAGAATACACAAAAAAGAGATGGGGATATACACAGGAAAAAGAAAGATACAAACAGTAGAGTGTGGCATACACACAAAAGGGAGGGGGATACACACAGTAGAGAGGGGGATACACACAAGAGAGAGGGTCATACACACAGGAGAGGGTGATACACACAGAAGAAAGGGAGGTACACACAGGTGAGAGAAGAATACACACAGAAGAGGGGGATACACATAAGAGAGAAAGGCGTAAACACAGGAGAGAGGAGGATAGACACAGCAGAGAGGAGAATACACAAAGGAGAGAGGGGATACACAAGAAAGAGAGAAAGATACACAAAGAAGAAAGGGGGATACACACAGGAGAGGGAAGATACACAGAGGGATGAGAAAAGATACACACAGGAGAGAGGATCATACACACAGGAGAGAGGAGGATACCCAGAGGAGAGAGGAAGATGCACAGGAGAGAGGAAGATACACACACGAGAGAGGATACACAAAAAAGAGAAGAGGATACACAGAGGAGACAGAAGGATACACAAAGTAGAGAGGGGCATACACACAGAGAAGGGGGATACAGACAGGAGAAAAGTGGATACACGAAAGAGAGAGGAGGATACACACAGGAGAGGGGGATACACACAGGTGAGAGAGGCGTACACACAGTAGAGAGGAAGATGCACACAGGAGAGTGGAGGATACAAACAGGAGAGAGGGTATACACACAGGAGAGAGGGGGATAACCACAGAAGAAAGGGAGGATACAAACAGAAGAGAAAGGGATTACACACAGGAGAGTGGGGGAAACACAAGAGAAAGAGGAGGGATACACAAAGGATATAGGAAGATACACACAGCAGAGAGAAAAATACACACAGGAGAGAGGAGGATACACAAAGGAGAGGTGCATACACAGAGGAGAGAGGGGGATACACACAGGAGATTTGGATTCACACAGGAAACAGGGTAATACACACAGGAGAGAGGGGCATACACACAGGAGAGAGGAGGATACACACAAAAGAGAGGGGGATACACACAGGAACAAGAAAGATACAAACAGGAGAGGGGGGATACACACAGGAACAAGGAAGATACAAACAGGAGAGTGCACCATACACACAGGAGTGAGGGCGATACACACAGGAGAGAGGAAGATACACACAGGGGAAGGAGAATACACACAGGAGATAGGAGGATACACAAGGAGACAGGAGTCTACACAGAGGAGAAAGGAGGATACACAAATAAGAGGGGGAAACACACAAAATGGAGGGAAATACACAGAGGCGAGAGGGATACGCCCAGGAGATGAGGAGATACACACAAGAGATAGGGGGATACACACATTTGGCATCAATTTCAGAACTTCATTGAATAATAAACACCTGTATTGTAGTCAGAATTCTATATTATATAGCTACATATTCGGAGCCTAACTAAATAACATACACCTTGGAAATAGTGAGGATTCTATTTCGTATAGCCAATTATTTAGAGCCGAATGTAAAATCGCACGCCTAAGGAGTATTCAGGAGTCTCTATTTTATGGCCACTCATTCAGAGCTTCACAGAATTATACAGACCTATGGAAATGTCAGGAGTGTATTTCACATAGCCACTTATTCAGAACCTCAGTGAGGAATTATATATATCTGGAAAATACTCAGGATTATATTATATATAGCCACTTATTCAGAGACTCACTGAATAATGCACACATAAGGAAGAGTCTAAAGACTATTTGATATGACCCTACACCCAGCGACTCAGTGGACAATGCAGAACAGAACAATACTCAAGAATGATAGAGTCAGAAGTTTATGTTATGTGGTCACTTGTTCAGAATCTCACTGAAGAATACAGACTTTTGGTATAATAAGACTTCATATCATATGGCCACTGAATTACAGCATTACGAGATAATGCACAAAGGGGCAATAGTAAGGAGTCTATTTCATATGGCCTCTCATTCATAGCTTCAGTGCGTAATAAATGGCTGTGGAGTAGTCAGGACCCTATTTAACGTAGCCCCAAGTTAAGCAGCTCGGTGAATGATACACACATGTGTCAAAGTCAGGAGACTGTTTGATATAGACACACATACAGAACCTTTTTGAATAATGCACATGTGGGGAATAATCACTAGTCTGTTTCATATGGTGATTAGTTTGGAGAATCAAAAAATAACGCACACCTGTGGAGTAAAATGGGTTCTATTTCATAAGGCCACTCTTTCAATGCTTTAGTGAATAATATGTATATCTGATAAGTCAGGAATCTCATTCACATGGCCACTCGTTCTGTGCCTGTGTGAATAGTACTCCCCTCAGAAACAGTAAAGGATCTACTTCAAATGCCTACACATTCAGAGTCTCTGTAAGTAATGAACACCTGGGCAAAACACCTGAGTCTCTTTTCTATGCAAACGTAGTCAGAGTCTCATTCAATAATACACACCTGGGGAAGAGTTAAGAGTCTACTTCATGTAGCCACTCATTTAGATCCTCAGTGAAAAATGCACACAAGGGTAAGAGTTGAGAATTTTTGATATGGCCACTCATTTTGTGCCTCACTGAGTGATATACACCTGAAAAATCCTCAGGATTCTATTTGATACTACCACTCATTTAAAACTTTATTGAATGATTCACAATGGAGCAATAGTCAGGTGTCTATTTTATATGGTCTATCATTCACAGTTTCAGTGAATATTGAAATTATATGGAGTAATCAGGACGCAGTTTAAAATATCCACTAATTAAGTGCCTTGCTGAATGATACACACCTGGGCGATAGTCAGGAGTCTATTTGATATGAACTCTAATTTTGTGTATCGCTGTGTAATACACACCTGGGGCAGGGTCAGGAGTCTATCTGGAATGGACACTCAAACAGAACTTGTTGGATTAATGCACACATGTATAATAATGAGGAGTATGTCATATGGCTACTCATTCAGAAAAACAGTGAATAATGCTCATGTGGAGTAATTACAAGTCTATTTCATATGGCCCCTCTTTCACAGCCCCACTGAATATTACACACTTGTAATATAGCCTGGAGTCTATTTTTTATGGCCACTCATTCAGAGAATCACTAAGTAATGCACACCTGCGGAAGAGTCAGAATTCTCTTTCCTATGGCCACTCGTTAAGAGCCTCACTAAGTGTAAACACCTGGAGAAATAGTCAGGATTTACCTTTATCCCCTCATTCAGAGTCTCACTAAATAATGTACGCCTGTGGAATAGTCAGGAGACCTTTTCATGTGGCCTATAATTTGGAGTGTTACTGAATAATGTGGTGTAGTCAGGAGTCTATTTCATATAGACACATATTCAGAGCTTCAGTGAGTAAGACAGACACTTGATATAGTAAGGAATATAATTGATATGGAAACATATTCTGAGCCTCACTGAATAATACACATCTGGGGAATAATTTGAAGTCTATTTTCGATGGGCATTCATTCAGAGCCTCGGAAAATGATGTACACCGGTGGAGTAGACAGGAATCTATTTTATTAGGATACTCATTCATAGCCTCAGTGGATAATATGCACGTGTGGATTCGTCAGGATACCATTTTATATGGCCACTGACTCGTAACCTCAGTGAAAAATGCAAAAATGTAAAATACTTAGCAATCTATTTCATATAGACACTCATTCATAGATTCACTGAATAATACAAATATTTGAGATAGACAGCCACCTCTTTCATATGGTTAAACTAACAAAGCCTCACTCAGTAATGCACACCAGGAGAAGTGTTAGGAGTATACTTTATATAACTGTTAATTTACAGAATCTTGAAATAATGCACACGTGTGGCATAGACACAAGTCTGTTTTATGTGGCCGCAAAATCAAAGCCTTTTCAAATACTGCACATGTGGGGAATAATCACTTGTGTGTTTCATATGGTGTTTCGTTTGGTGAATCAAAAACTTATGCACACCTGTGGAGTAAAATGGGTTCTATTGAGACCCGGCAAGATGGCGTCGTAGAAGCGACTCAGGATTGCAGCTCTCAGTGATGGCGCAGAGGGTGAGTCCTAGCCGCATTCTCGGATGAACTTTTCTAGCCCACAGAGCGTTGAAAGTCCCACAGGACGCTAGTAAAGTAAAACCGGCTAACGCAGCCCTCTGGCGCGGCCGCTTCGGCCGGCGCCGCTTCGGCCGGCGCCGCAGCAGGACCCGGCACGGAACTCACTGGTCTGGGCGCCCTGTTAAACCAGCAATCTGAGAGTTTGAAGGGCAGATTGGCGCGTCCATCTGATTGAACGGGACTTGGACAGTGAGCCAGACCAGGAGTTTCCTGGGAGTTTCCTGGGAAGCGTGATATGAGCCGGTGAAGTGGGCAGCGGCACGGGAGATCGCACGGATCCCAGTGCCCTATCGGCAGGCTCCTGGGGCGCCAGTGAGAGAGTCGAACTTTAAGCTCGCGGAGAGGGAGGGAGAGAGAGAGAGGACGGACTCTGAGGCAGGGAGCTGGGTAATCGGGCTCAGTGAGTCCCACCCTCACAGGGACAAGCAGGGCAATGACTGGAGACGCTTGGCGCTGAGAGTTTTGCTGCCGGCATCTAGGACGGTGCAGCCCGGTGAGGGAGGGGCGTCCACCACCGCTGACACAATCCGCCCCTATTGAAGTACCGCCCAGGGCCGAAGCAGCCTGCCGTTGCCGAGGCAACCTGCCATAACAGAGAGACTCCCAGGAGACGGGAGCTCTCCACAGCAGAAGGGAGCCCAGCAGCAACAGGGCAGAACCGCGCGAGTGGGTCAGAGCACCGGCAGGCAAATAGTGAATAGACTGCCACCTAGTGGGGCAGGACAGTGCAACAGATACTCATAAAGAAAGCCCCAACTCCCTGAAACAGTGCATATAACGGGGGGGAAATAAAAGGGTGGTGTTTTATGAGTTCTATTACAGCAGACATAAACAACCTCCCAACAACACTGAATGAACAACGGAGCTCACAGCTCAGCACTGGAGCTACTATAAAGCACAAACCGTCTCCTTAAGCAGCTCCCTGACCCCTGTATATCCAAAGAGTCACCGCAAAAAAAGGACTAATCAGACTGACATTTTTCTGGAACAAAGACAGCAGAAGAAGAAACTGGTATCATCCCTCACTCTTCCACAGCTGCTACAGGTATACTCCAGACAAACAGGGCCTGGAGTGGACCTCAGAACTCATACAGCAGAGGGGCTAGACCACTAGAAGGAAAACTAAGTAACAGAAATACTTCATCATCAACAATCTCAGCATCCACACAGAGACCCAACTGAAAAATCAGCAACTACAAAGACGACAGGCAGATAAATCCATAAAGATGGGAAAAAACCAGCGCAAAAAGGAGGAAAACACCCGAAACCAAAACACCTCACCTCCTACAGAGGACCAAAACTCCTCACCAGCAAGGGAACAAAGATGGACGGAGAATGAGTGTGACGAAATGACGGAATCAGACTTCAGAAAGTGGATAATGAGAAACTTCATTGAGCTAAAAGAACATGTTCTAAATCAGTGCAAAGAAACTAAGAACCTTGAAAAAAGATTTGAAAAAAAATTCGAGGAATTGATAACAAGAATGGAAAACTTAGAGAGGAATATGAATGAATTGAAGGAGCTGAAAAACACAACACGAGAACTTCGTGAAGCATGCACAAGTTTCAACAGCCGAATTGACCAAGCAGAAGAAAGAATATCAGAAATTGAAGATCAACTCAATGAAATAAAACGTGAAACCAAGATTAAAGAAAAAAGCACAAAAAGGAATGAACAAAATCTCCAAGAAATGTGGGACTATGTGAAGAGACCCAACCTACGTTTGATAGGTGTACCAGAATGTGATCAAGAGAATGAATCTAAGCTGGAAAACACTCTTCAGGATATTATCCAGGAAAATTTCCCCAACCTAGCAAGACAGGTCAATACTGAACTCCAGGAAATACAGAGAACACCACAAAGATACTCGGCAAGAAGAGCAACCCCAAGGCACATAATCGTCAGATTCACCAGGGTTGAAACGAAGGAGAAAATACTTAGGGCAGCCAGAGAGAAAGGTCAGGTCACCCACAAAGGGAAGCCCATCAGACTCACAGCAGATCTCTCGGCAGAGACCCTACAAGCCAGAAGAGAGTGGGGGCCAATATTCAACATCCTTAAAGAAAAGAGCTTTCAACCCAGAATTTCATATCCAGCCAAACTGAGCTTCATAAGTGAAGGAAAAATAAAATCCTTCACGAACAAGCAAGTACTCAGAGATTTTGTCACCACTAGGCCTGCTTTACAAGAGCTCCTGAAAGAGGCACTACATATAGAAAGAAACAACCAGTTCCAGCCATCCTAAAAGCATACCAAATGCTAAAGACCATCAACAAAATGAAGAATGTACATGAACCAATGGGCAAAACAGCCAGATAGCATCAAAATGTCAGTATCAAATTCACACATAACAATATTAACCCTGAATGTAAATGGGCTAAATGCACCAATCAAAAGACACAGACTGGCAAATTGGATAAAAAACCAAAACCCATCAGTGTGCTGTATTCAGGAAACCCACCTCACACACAAAGATACACAAAGGCTCAAAATAAAAGGATGGAGGAAGATTTACCAAGCAAATGGAGAGCAAAAAAAAGCAGGAGTTGCAATTCTCATCTCTGATAAAATAGACTTTAAAGCAACAAAGATCAAAAGGGACAAAGAAGGTCACTACATAATGGTAAAAGGATCAATACAACAAGAAGAGCTAACGATTCTAAATATATATGGACCCAATGTAGGAGCACCCAGATATATAAGGCAAGTTCTTAATGACTTACAAAGAGACTTAGACTCCCACACAATAATAGTGGGAGACTTTAACACTCCACTGTCAATAGCAGACAGATCAACCAGACAGAAAATTAACAAGGATATCCAGGACTTGAACTCAGACCTGGAACAAGCAAACCTGATAGACATTTACAGAACTCTCCACCCCAAATCCACAGAATATACATTCTTCTCAGCACCACATCACACCTACTCCAAAATTGACCACATAATTGGAAGTAAATCACTCCTCAGCAAATGCAAAACAACGGAAATCATAACAAACAGTCTCTCAGACCATAGTGCAATCAAGTTGGAACTCAGAATTCAGAAAATAACTCAGAACCGCACAGCTTCATGGAAACTGAACAACTGGCTCTTGAATGTTGATTGGATAAACAATGAAATGAAGGCAGAAATAAAGAAGTTCTTTGAAACCAACGAGAATGAAGACACAACATACCAGAATCTCTGGGACACATTTAAAGCAGTCTGTAGAGGAAAATATATAGCAATAAGTGCCCACATGAGAAAAGTGGAGAGATCCAAAATTGACACCCTATCGTCAAAATTGAAAGAGCTAGAGGAGCAAGATCAAAAAAGCTCAAAACCTAGCCGAAGACAAGAAATAACTAAGATCAGAGCAGAACTGAAGGAGATAGAGACAAGAAAAACCCTTCAAAAAATCAACAAATCTAAGAGCTGGTTTTTTGAAAAGATCAACAAAATAGACAGACCACTAGCCAGACTGATAAAAAAGAAAAGAGAGAACAACCAAATAGATGCAATAAAAAACGATAAAGGGGAAATCACCACAGATTCCACAGAAATTCAAACCATCATCAGAGAATACTACAAACAACTCTATGCACACAAACTAGTAAATCAGGAAGAAATGGATAAATTCCTGGACGCCTGTGTCCTCCCAAGCCTAAACCAGGAGGAAGCTGAAACTATGAATAGACCAATAACAAGGTCAGAAGTTGAGGCAGCAATTAAGAGCCTACCACACAAAAAAAGCCCAGGTCCAGATGGGTTCACAGCTGAATTCTACCAGACACACAAAGAGGATCTGGTACCATTCCTTCTGAAACTATTCCAAATAATCCAAAAAGAGGGAACCCTTCCCAAATCATTTTATGAGACCAACATCATCCTGATACCAAAACCTGGCAGAGACTCAACAAGAAAAGAAAACTTCAGGCCAATATCCATGATGAACATAGATGCAAAAATCTTCAATAAAATACTGGCAAATCTATTGCAACAGCACATTAAAAAACTTATCCATCATGATCAAGTAGGATTCATCCCGGGCATGCAAGGCTGGTTCAACATACGCAAGTCTATAAATGTAATTCACCACATAAACAGAAGCAAAAACAAAAACCACATGATTATCTCAATTGACGCAGAGAAGGCATTTGACAAAATTCAACAGCCCTTTATGCTAAAAACCCTCAATAAACTTGGTATTGATGGAACATATCTCAAAGTAATAAAAGCTATTTACGACAAACCAACAGCCAATATCATACTTAATGGGCAAAAACTGGAAGCATTCCCTTTGAAATCGGGCACTAGACAAGGATGCCCTCTCTCACCACTTCTATTCAACATAGTACTGGAAGTTCTAGCCAGAGCAATAAGGCAAGAAAAAGAAATAAAGGGTATTCAAATAGGAAAGGTGGAAGCCAAATTGTCTCTATTTGCAGACGACATGATAGTATACCTAGAAGACCCCATCACCTCAGCCCAAAAGCTCCTGCAACTGATAAGCAACTTCAGCAAAGTCTCAGGATATAAAATCAATGTTCAAAAATCAGAAGCATTCCTATACACCAATAACAGACTTAAAGAGAACCAAATTAAGAACGAACTGCCATTCACAATCGCTACAAAGAAAATAAAATACCTAGGAATACAACTCACGAGGAATGTAAGGGACCTCTTTAAGGAAAACTACAAACACCTGCTCAACGAAATAAGAGAGGACACAAACAGATGGAGAAACGTTCCATGTTCGTGGTTAGGAAGAATCAATATTGTGAAAATGGCTATACTGCCCAAAGTAATTTACACATTCAATGCTATCCCCATCAAACTACCATTGAATTTCTTCACAGAACTGGAAAAAACCACCATGAATTTCATATGGAACCAAAAAAGAGCCCGCATAGCCAAGTCAATTCTAAGCAAAAAGAACACAGCGGGAGGCATCACGCTACCAGACTTCAAACTATACTACAAGGCTACAGTAATCAAAACAGCATGGTACTGGTACCAAAACAGAGATATAGACCAATGGAACAGAACAGAAACATCAGAGGCAACACAACATATCTACAACCATATCATCTTTGATAAACCAGACAAAAACAGGCAATGGGGAAAGGATTCCCTATTTAATAAATGGTGTTGGGAAAACTGGCTAGCCATGTGCAGAAAGCAGAAACTGGACCCCTTCCTGACACCTTACACTAAAATTAACTCCAGATGGATTAAAGACTTAAATGTAAGACCTGACACCATAAAAACCCTAGAAGAAAATCTAGGCAAAACCGTTCAGGACATAGGAGTAGGCAAGGACTTCATGAACAAAACACCAAAAGCATTGGCAACAAAAGCCAAAATAGACAAATGGGACCTAATCAAACTCCACAGCTTCTGCACGGCAAAAGAGACAGTCACTAGAGTGAATCGACAACCATCAGAATGGGAAAAAATCTTTGCAGTTTACGCATCTGACAAAGGGCTGATATCCAGAATTTACAAAGAACTCAAACAGATTTACAGAAAAAAAACAAACAAGCCCATTCAAAAATGGGCAAAGGATATGAACAGACACTTTACAAAAGAAGACATACATGAGGCCAACAAACATATGAAAAAGTGCTCATCATCATTGGTCATTAGAGAGATGCAAATCAAAACCACATTGAGATATCATCTCACACTAGTTAGAATGGCGATCATTAAAAAATCTGGAGACAGCAGATGCTGGAGAGGATGTGGAGAAATAGGAACACTCTTACACTGTTGGTGGGAGTGTAAATTAGTTCAACCATTGTGGAAGACAGTGTGGCGATTCCTCAGGGACCTAGAAATAGAAATTCCATTTGACCCAGCAATCCCATTACTGGGTATCTATCCAAAAGACTATGAATCGTTCTACTATAAGGACACATGCACACGAATGTTCATTGCAGCACTGTTTACAATAGCAAAGACCTGGAACCAACCCAAATGCCCATCGATGATAGACTGGACTGGGAAAATGTGGCACATATACACCATGGAATATTATGCAGCAATCAGAAATGATGAGTTTGTGTCCTTTGTAGGGACATGGATGAATCTGGAGAACATCATTCTCAGCAAACTGACACAAGAACAGAAAAAGAAATACCGCATATACTCACTCATAGGCGGGTGAGAAAAATGAGAACACATGGACACAGAGAGGCGGTCTACTATACACTGGGGACTGTTGGGGGAAATGGGGGAGGGACAGCGGGGGGGGGCTGGGGGGATAGCCTGGGGATGAATACCAAGTGTGGGTGAGGGGGAGGAAGGCAGCAAAACACACTGCCATGTGTGTACCTATGCAACTATCTTGCACGTTCTGCACATGTACCCCAAAACCTATAATGCAATAAAAATTTAAAAAAAATAAAAAAAAATAAAAATAAAAAAAAAAAAAAATGGGTTCTATTTCAGAAAGCCACTCTTTCAGTGTTTTAGTGAATAACATGTATATATGAAAAGTAAGAAATCTTTTTCACATGGTGACTCGTTCAGGGCCTCTGTGAAGAATACTCCCCTCAAAAATAGTTAAGTGTCAAATTTAAATGGCTACATATTCAGAGACTCAGTAGGTAATGAACACCTGGGAAATACACCTGAGTCTCTTTTTATGCCCACTTAGTCAGAGTCTCATTCAATAATACACACCTGGGGAAGAGTAAAGGGTCTACTTCATGTAGTCACTTATTTAGAGCATCAGTGAATAATGCACACCAGGGTAATAGTTGAGCACTTTTTATATGGCTACTCGTTTTGTGCCTCACTGAGTGATATACACCTGAAGAATCCTCAGGATTCTATTTGATACTACCACACACTTAGCACCTTATTGAATAATTCACAATGGAGCAATAGTCAGATGTCTATTTTATATGGTCTATCACTCAAAGTTTCAGTGAATAATAAACTTCTAAGAACTAATCAGGACGCTGTTTAAGATAGCCACGAATTCAGTGCCTTCCTGAATGATACACACCTGGGTAATAGCCTGGCGTCTATTTCATATGAAGTCTAATTTTTGTATCGTGGAGTAATACACATCTGGGGCAGTGTCGGGAGTCTATTTGGTATGCACACTCAAACAGAACCTCTTTGATTAATGCACACATGTATAATAATGAGGAGTCTATGTCATACGGCTACTCATTCTGACAAACAGTGAATAATGCACATTAAAATAATTAGAAGTCTGATTCTTATGAACCCTCTTTCACAGCCTCACTGAATATTACACACTTGTGATAAAATCTGGAGTCTATTTTTTATGGCCATCCATTCAGAGAATCACTAAATAATGCACACCTGTGAAATAGTCAGAAGTCTCTTTCCTATGGCTACTCGTTAAGAGCCTCACTAAGTGTACACACCTGGGGATATAGTCAGGATTTACCATTATCCCCTCATTCAGAGTCTCACTAAATAATGCACACCTGTGGAATAGTCAGGAGACTGTTTCCTATGGCCACTCGTTAAGAGACTCACTAAGTGTACACACCACGGGAAATAGTCAGGATTTACCTATATCCCTTCATTCAGAGTCTCATTAAATAATGCACACCTGTGTAATAGTCAGGAGACTTTTTCATGTGGCCTCGAATTCGGAGTGTCACTGAATAATGTGAGGTAGTCAGGAGTCTATTTCATGTAGACACATATTCAGAGCCACAGTGAATAAAACAGGCCCTTTATGTTTTAAGGTATCTAATTAATATGGCCACATCTTCTAATCCTCACTGAATAATACATACCTGGAGAATAATTTGGAGTCTATTTTCGATGGATATTCATTCAGAGCCTCGGTAAATAATGTACACCTGTGGAGTAGCCAGGAGTCTATTTTATTAGGACACTCATTCATAGCCTCAATGGATAATTAGCACATGTGGATTAGTCCGGATTCCAATTTATATGGCCACTGACTCGTAAGCTCAGTGAAAAATGCACAAATGTAATGAACTCAGCAGTCTATTTCATATAGACACTCATTCAGAGATTCACTAGATAATACAAATATTTAATATAGCAGCATCCTGTTTCATATGGTCACACAAAATGTGCCTTCCTGAATAAGGCACACCTAGGGAAGTGTTAGGAGTCTACTTTATATAGCCTCTCTTTAGCAGCCTCAGGGAATAATGCACACGGGTGGAATAGACACTAGACTCTTTTATATGGCCACAAAATCAAAGCCTGAGTGAGTAATACACAACTTTGAAATAGTCACTTGTCTATTTTACATGCCCAAATGTTTAGAGTCAGAGTCGATAATACATGCATGTGGACAAGTCAGAAAACAATTTCATATGGCCAAAGTTTCAGAGCCTCAGTGAATAATACATACCTGAAAAATATTCAGGACGCTATTAAATGTGGCATCAATTTCAGAGCTTCCTTGAATAAGAAACACCTCTATTGTATTCAGAATTCTATTTTCTATGCCAACATATTCAGAGCATAACTGACTAACATACACCTTGGCAAAAGTTAAAATTCTATTTCGTATAGCCACTTATTTAAAGCCGAATGTAAAAACGCACACCTGAGAGCATTCAGGACGCTCTATTTTATGGCCACTCATTCAGAGCTTCACAGAATAATACAGACCTATGAAAACGTCAGGAGTGTATTTCACACGGCCACTTATTCAGAACCTCAGTGAGGAATCATATATATCTGGAAAATACTCAGGATTCTATTATATATAGGCACTTATTCAGAGACTCACTGAATAATGCACAGTTAAGGAATAGACTGGAGACTATTTGACATAACTCTTCACTCAGCGACTCAGTGTACAATGCATAACTGAAAAACAGTCAAGAGGATAGAGTCAAGGGTTTATGGTATGTGGTCACTCGTTCAGAATCTCACTGAAAAATACACAACTTGGGAATAGTCAGTGTCCAAGACATATGGACACTCAATCACAGCATTACCGAATAATGCACAATGGGACAATAGTAAGGAGTCTATATTATATGGCCTGTCATTCAGAGCTTCAGTGCATAATAAAGAGCTGTGGAGTAGTCAGGACCCTATTTAAGGTAGCCCCAAATTAAGCAGTTCTGTGAATGATACACACATGTGTCAGAGTCAGGAGACTCTGACATAGACACTCACACGGAGCCTTTTCAAATACTGCACATGTGGGGAATAATCATTAGTCTGTTTTATATGATGATTAGTTTGGAGAATCAAAAAGTGATGCACACCTGTTGAATAAAATGGGTTCTATTTCATAAGGCCACTCTTTCAGTGTTTTAGTTAATAATATGTATATCTGAAAAGTCAGGAATCTCTTTCACATGGCCACTCGTTCAGAGCCTCTGTGAAAAATAATCCCCTCAAAAATAGTCAAGGGTCTACTTCAAATTGCTACACATTCAAAGTCTCTGTAGGTAATGAACACCTGGGCAATACACCTGTCTCTTTTTTATGCCCACTTAGTCAGAGACTCATTCAGTAATACACAACAAAGGAAGATTTAAGAGTCTACTTCATGTAGACACTGATTTAGAGCCTCAGTGAATAATGCACACCAGGGTAATGGTGGACCATTTTTTTTTTAATTTTTATTGCATTATAGGTTTTGGGGTACATGTGCAGAACGTGCAAGATAGTTGCATAGGTACACACATGGCAGTGTGTTTTGCTGCCTTCCTCCCCCTCACCCACACTTGGTATACATCCCCAGGCTATCCCCCCCAGCCCCCCCCGCTGTCCCTCCCCCATTTCCCCCAACAGTCCCCAGTGTATAGTAGACCGCCTCTCTGTGTCCATGTGTTCTCATTTCTCTCACCCGCCTATCAGTGAGTATATGCGGTATTTCTTTTTCTGTTCTTGTGTCAGTTTGCTGAGAATGATGTTCTCCAGATTCATCCATGTCCCTACAAAGGACACAAACTCATCATTTCTGATTGCTGCATAATATTCCATGGTGTATATGTGCCACATTTTCCCAGTCCAGTCTATCATCGATGGGCATTTGGGTTGGTTCCAGGTCTTTGCTATTGTAAACAGTGCTGCAATGAACATTCGTGTGCATGTGTCCTTATAGTAGAACGATTCACAGTCTTTTGGATAGATACCCAGTAATGGCATTGCTGGGTCAAATGGAATTTCTATTTCTAGGTCCCTGAGGAATCGCCACACTGTCTTCCACAATGGTTGAACTAATTTACACTCCCACCAACAGTGTAAGAGTGTTCCTATTTCTCCACATCCTCTTCAGCATCTGCTGTCTCCAGATTTTTTAATGATCGCCATTCTAACTGGTGTGAGATGATATCTCAATGTGGTTTTGATTTGCATCTCTCTAATGACCAATGATGATGAGCACTTTTTCATATGTTTGTTGGCCTCATGGATGTCTTCTTTTGTAAAGTGTCTGTTCATATCCTTTGCCCATTTTTGAATGGGCTTGTTTGTTTTTTTTCTGTAAATCTGTTTGAGTTCTTTGTAAATTCTGGATATCAGCCCTTTGTCAGATGCGTAAACTGCAAAGATTTTTTCCCATTCTGATGGTTGTCGATTCACTCTAGTGACTGTTTCTTTTGCTGTGCAGAAGCTGTGGATTTTGATTAGGTCCCATTTGTCTATTTTGGCTTTTGTTGCCAATGCTTTTGGTGTTTTCTTCATGAAGTCCTTGCCTACTCCTATGTCCTGAACGGTTTTGCCTAGATTTTCTTCTAGGGTTTTTATGGTGTCAGGTCTTACATTTAAGTCTTTAATCCATCTGGAGTTAATTTTAGTGTAAGGTGTCAGGAAGGGGTCCAGTTTCTGCTTTCTGCACATGGCTAGCCAGGTTTCCCAACACCATTTATTAAATAGGGAATCCTTTCCCCATTGCCTGTTTTTGTCTGGTTTATCAAAGATGATATGGATGTAGATATGTTGTGTTGCCTCCGATGTTTCTGTTCTGTTCCATTGGTCTATATCTCTGTTTTGGTACCAGTACCATGCTGTTTTGATTACTGTAGCCTTGTAGTATAGTTTGAAGTCTGGTAGCGTGATGCCTCCCGCTGTGTTCTTTTTGCTTAGAATTGACTTGGCTATGCGGGCTCTTTTTTGGTTCCATATGAAATTCATGGTGGTTTTTTCCAGTTCTATGAAGAAATTCAATGGTAGTTTGATGGGGATAGCATTGAATGTGTAAATTACTTTGGGCAGTATAGCCATTTTCACAATATTGATTCTTCCTAACCACGAACATGGAACGTTTCTCCATCTGTTTGTGTCCTCTCTTATTTCGTTGAGCAGTAGTTTGTAGTTTTCCTTAAAGAGGTCCCTTACATTCCTAGTGAGTTGTATTCCTAGGTATTTTATTTTCTTTGTAGCGATTGTGAATGGCAGTTCGTTCTTAATTTGGTTCTCTTTAAGTCTGTTATTGGTGTATAGGAATGCTTGTGATTTTTGCACATTGATTTTATATCCTGAGACTTTGATGAAGTTGCTTATCAGTTGCAGGAGCTTTTGGGCTGAGGTGATGGGGTCTTCTAGGTACACTATCATGTCGTCTGCAAATAGAGACAATTTGGCTTCCACCTTTCCTATTTGAATACCCTTTATTTCTTTTTCTTGCCTGATTGCTCTGGCTAGAACTTCCAGTACTATGTTGAATAGAAGTGGTGAGAGAGGGCATCCTTGTCTAGTGCCGGATTTCAAAGGGAATGCTTCCAGTTTTTGTCCATTAAGTATGATATTTGCTGTTGGTTTGTCGTAAATAGCTTTTATTACTTTGAGATATGTTCCATCAATACCAAGTTTATGGAGGGTTTTTAGCATAAAGGGCTGTTGAATTTTGTCAAATGCCTTCTCTGCGTCAATTGAGATAATCATGTGGTTTTTGTTTTTGCTTCTGTTTATGTGGTGAATTACATTTATAGACTTGCGTACATTGAACCAGCCTTGCATGCCTGGGATGAATCCTACTTGATCATGATGGATAAGTTTTTTAATGTGCTGTTGCAATCGATTTGCCAGTATTTTATTGAAGATTTTTGCATCTATGTTCATCATGGAGATTGGCCTGAAATTTTCTTTTCTTATTGAGTCTCTGCCAGGTTTTGGTATCAGGATGATGTTGGTCTCATAAAATGATTTGGGAAGGGTTCCCTCTTTTTGGATTATTTGGAATAGTTTCAGAAGGAATGGTACCAGATCCTCTTTGTGTGTCTGGTAGAATTCAGCTGTGAACCCATCTGGACCTGGGCTTTTTTTGTGTGGTAGGCTCTTAATTGCTGCCTCAACTTCTGACCTTGTTATTGGTCTATTCATAGTTTCAGCTTCCTCCTGGTTTAGGCTTGGGAGGACACAGGCATCCAGGAATTTATCCATTTCTTCCTGATTTACTAGTTTGTATGCATAGAGTTGTTTGTAGTATTCTCTGATGATGGTTTGAATTTCTGTGGTATCTGTGGTGATTTCCCCTTTATCGTTTTTTATTGCATCTATTTGGTTGTTCTCTCTTTTCTTTTTTATCAGTCTGGATAGTGGTCTGTCTATTTTGTTGATCTTTTCAAAAAACCAGCTCTTAGTTTTGTTGATTTTTTGAAGGGTTTTTCTTGTCTCTATCTCCTTCAGTTCTGCTCTGATCTTAGTTATTTCTTGTCTTTGGCTAGGTTTTGAGCTTTTTTGATCTCGCTCCTCTAGCTCTTTCAATTTTGACGATAGGGTGTCAATTTTGGATCTCTCCACTTTTCTCATGTGGGCACTTATTGCTATATATTTTCCTCTACAGACTGCTTTAAATGTGTCCCAGAGATTCTGGTACGTTGTGTCTTCGTTCTCGTTCGTTTCAAAAAACTTCTTTATTTCTGCCTTCATTTCATTGTTTATCCAATCAACATTCAAGAGCCAGTTGTTCAGTTTCCATGAAGCTGTGCGGTTCTGAGTTATTTTCTGAATTCTGAGTTCCAACTTGATTGCACTATGGTCTGAGAGACTGTTTGTTATGATTTCCGTTGTTTTGCATTTGCTGAGGAGTGCTTTACTTCCAATTATGTGGTCAATTTTGGAGTAGGTGTGATGTGGTGCTGAGAAGAATGTATATTCTGTGGATTTGGGGTGGAGAGTTCTGTAAATGTCTATCAGGTTTGCTTGTTCCAGGTCTGAGTTCAAGTACTGGATATCCTTGTTAATTTTCTGTCTGGTTGATCTGTCTGCTATTGACAGTGGAGTGTCAAAGTCTCCCAGTATTATTGTGTGGGAGTCTAAGTCTCTTTGTAAGTCATTAAGAACTTGCCTTATATATCTGGGTGCTCCTACATTGGGTCCATATATATTTAGAATCGTTAGCTCTTCTTGTTGTATCGAGCCTTTTACCATTATGTAGTGACCTTCTTTGTCCCTTTTGATCTTTGTTGCTTTAAAGTCCATTTTATCAGAGATGAGAATTGCAACTCCTGCTTTTTTTTGCTCTCCATTTGCTTGGTAAATCTTCCTCCATCCTTTTATTTTGAGCCTTTGTGTATCTTTGTGTGTGAGGTGGGTTTCCTGAATACAGCACACTGATGGGTTTTGGTTTTTTATCCAATTTGCCAGTCTGTGTCTTTTGATTGGTGCATTTAGCCCATTTACATTCAGGGTTAATATTGTTATGTGTGAATTTGATACTGCCATTTTGATGCTATCTGGCTGTTTTGCCCATTGGTTCATGTACATTCTTCATTTTGTTGATGGTCTTTAGCATTTGGTATGCTTTTAGGATGGCTGGAACTGGTTGTTTCTTTCTATGTGTAGTGCCTCTTTCAGGAGCTCTTGTAAAGCAGGCCTAGTGGTGACAAAATCTCTGAGTACTTGCTTGTTCGTGAAGGATTTTATTTTTCCTTCACTTATGAAGCTCAGTTTGGCTGGATATGAAATTCTGGGTTGAAAGCTCTTTTCTTTAAGGATGTTGAATATTGGCCCCCACTCTCTTCTGGCTTGTAGAGTCTCTGCCGAGAGATCTACTGTGAGTCTGATGGGCTTCCCTTTGTGGGTGACCTGACCTTTCTCTCTGGCTGCCCTAAGTAATTTCTCCTTCGTTTCAACCCTGGTGAATCTGACGATTATGTGCCTTGGGGTTGCTCTTCTTGCAGAGTATCTTTGTGGTGTTCTCTGTATTTCCTGGAGTTCAGTATTGACCTGTCTTGCTAGGTTGGGGAAATTTTCCTGGATAATATCCTGAAGAGTGTTTTCCAGCTTAGATTCATTCTCTTGATCACATTCTGGTACACCTATCAAACGTGTACCAGAATAGTACACGTAGTCCCACATTTCTTGGAGATTTTGTTCATTCCTTTTTGTGCTTTTTTCTTTAATCTTGGTTTCACGTTTTATTTCATTGAGTTGATCTTCAATTTCTGATATTCTTTCTTCTGCTTGGTCAATTCGGCTGTTGAAACTTGTGCATGCTTCACGAAGTTCTCGTGTTGTGTTTTTCAGCTCCTTCAATTCATTCATATTCCTCTCTAAGTTTTCCATTCTTGTTATCAATTCCTCGAATTTTTTTTCAAATCTTTTTTCAAGGTTCTTAGTTTCTTTGCACTGATTTAGAACATGTTCTTTTAGCTCAATGAAGTTTCTCATTATCCACTTTCTGAAGTCTGATTCTGTCATTTCGTCACACTCATTCTCCGTCCCGCTTTGTTCCCTTGCTGTTGAGGAGTTTTGGTCCTCTGTAGGAGGTGAGATGTTTTGGTTTCGGGTGTTTTCCTCCTTTTTGCGCTGGTTTCTTCCCATCTTTATGGATTTATCCGCCTGTCGTCTTTGTAGTTGCTGATTTTTCAATTGGGTCTCTGTATGGACACTGAGATTGTTGATGATGAAGTATTTCTGTTACTTAGTTTTCCTTCTAGTGGTCTAGACCCTCTGTTGTATGAGTTCTGAGGTCCACTCCAGGCCCTGTTTGTCTGGAGTATACCTGTAGCAGCTGTGGAAGAGTGAGGGATGATACCAGTTTCTTCTTCTGCTGTCTTTGTTCCAGAATGATGCCCGCCAAATGTCAGTCTGATTAGTCCTTTTTTTGCGGTGACTCTTTGGATATACAGGGGTCAGGGAGCTGCTTAAGGAGACGGTTTGTGCTTTATAGTAGCTCCAGTGCTGAGCTGTGAGCTCCGTTGTTCATTCAGGGTTGTTGGGAGGTTGTTTATGTCTGCTGTAATAGAACTCATAAAACACCACCCTTTTATTTCCCCCCATTATATGCACTGTTTCAGGGAGTTGGGGCTTTCTTTATGAGTATCTGTTGCACTGTCCTGCCCCACTAGGTGGCAGTCTATTCACTATTTGCCTGCCGGGGCTCTGACCCACTAGCACGGTTCTGCCCTGTTGCTGCTGGGCTCCCTTCTGCTGTGGAGAGCTCCCGTCTCCTGGGAGTCTCTCTGTTATGGCAGGTTTCCTCGGCAACGGCAGGCTGCTTCGGCCCTGGGCGGTACTTCAATAGGGGCGGATTGTGTCAGCGGTGGTGGACGCCCCTCCCTCACCGGGCTGCACCATCCTAGATGCCGGCAGCAAAACTCTCAGCGCCAAGCATCTCCAGTCATTGCCCTGCTTGTCCCTGTGAGGGTGGGACTCGCTGAGCCCGATTACCCAGCTCCCTCCCTCAGAGTTCGTCCTCTCTCTCTCTCCCTCCCTCTCCAGGAGCTTAAAGTTCGACTCTCTCACTGGCGCCCCAGGAGCCTGCCGATAGGGCACTGGGATCCGTGTGATCTCCCGTGCCGCTGCCCACTTCACCGGCTCATATCACGCTTCCCAGGAAACTCCCAGGAAACTCCTGGTCTGGCTCACTGTCCAAGTCCCGTTCAATCAGATGGACGCGCCAATCTGCCCTTCAAACTCTCAGATTGCTGGTTTAACAGGGCGCCCAGACCAGTGAGTTCCGTGCCTGGTCCTGCTGCGGCGCCGGCCGAAGCGGCACCGGCTGAAGTGGCCGCGCCAGAGGGCTGCGTTAGCCGGTTTTACTTTACTAGCGTCCTGTGGGACTTTCAACGCTCTGTGGGCTAGAAAAGTCCATCCGAGAATGCGGCTAGGACTCACCCTCTGCGCCGTCACTGAGAGCTGCAATCCTGAGTCGCTTCTATGACGCCATCTTGCCGGGTCTCCTGGTGGACCATTTTTTATATGGCCACTCATTTTGTGACTCACTGAGTGATACACACCTGAAGAATCCTCAGGATTCTATTTGATGCAACTACTCATTTAGAATCTTACTGAATGACTCACAATGGGGCAATAGTCAGGTATCTGTTTTATATGGCCTATCATTCAAAGGTTCAGTGAATAGTAAACTTCTATGGAGTAATCAGGACGCTGTTTAACATAGCCATGAATTAAGTGCCTTGCTGAATGATACGCACCTGTGTGATACACAGGGGTCTATTTCATATGAAGTGTAATTTTGTGTATTGGTGAGTAATACCCACCTGGGGCAGTGTCAGGAGTCTATTTGGTATGGACATTCAAACAGAGCCTGTTTAATTAATGCACACATGGATAATAATGAGGAGTCTATGTCATATGACTACACATTCAGACAAACTGTGAATAATGCTCATGTGGAGTAATTAGAAGTCTGTTTCATATGACCCCTCTTTCACAGCCTCACTGAATATTACACATTTGTGATATAGTCTGGAGTCTAATTTATATGGCCACTCAGTCAGAGAATCACTAAATAATGCACACCTGCGGAATAGTCAGAAGTCTCCTTCCTATGGCCACTTCTTAAGAGACTCACTAAGTGTACACACCTGGGGAAATACTCAGAATTTACCCTTATCCCCTCATTCAGAGTCTCATTAATAATGCACACCTGTGGAATAGTCAGGAGACTTTTTCATGTGGCCTCTAATTTGGAGTGTCACTGAAAAAATGTGGTGTAGTCAGGAGTCTATTTCATGTAGACACATATTCAGAGCTTCAGTGAATAACACAGACACTTGTTATAGTAAAAAATCTAATTGATATGGAAACATATTCTGAGCCTCACTGAATAATACACACCTGGGGAATAATTTGGAGTCTATCTTCGATGGACATATGTTCAGAGACTGGGAACATAATGTACACCTGTGGAGTAGCCAGGAGTCTATTTTATTAGGACACACATTCATAGCCTCAGTGGATAATATGCACGTGTGGATTAGTCAGGATTCCATTTTATATGGCCACTGAGTCATAACCTCAGTGAAAAATGCAAAAATGTAAAATACTTATCAGTCTATTTTATATAGACATGCATTCATAGATTCACTGAATAATACAAATATTTGAGATAGACAGCATCCTGTTTCATATGGTTAAACAGAGCCTCACTGAGTAATGCACACCAGGGGAAGTGTTAGGATTAGACTTTATATAGACTTTAATTTACAGAATCAGGAAATAATGCACACATGTGGAATAGACACTAGTGTATTTTATATGGCCACAAAATCAAAGCCTTTTTGAATACTGCACATGTGGGGAATAATCACTTGTCTGTTTCATATGGTGTTTCGTTTGGTGAATCAAAAACTTATGCACACCTGTGGAGTAAAATGGGTTCTATTTCAGAAGGCCACTCTTTCAGTGTATTAGTGAATAATACATATATCTGAAAAGTAAGGAAGCTCTTTCACACGGCCACTCGTTCAGGGCCTCTGTGAAGAATACTCCCCTCAAAAATTGTCAAGTGTCTACTTTAAATGGCTACACATTCAGAGACTCTGTAGGTAATGAACACCTGGGCAATATACCTGAGTCTCTTTTTTATGCTCACTTAGTCAGAGTCTCATTCAAAAATAGACACCTGGGGAAGAGTTAAGAGTCTACTTTTTGTAGCCACTCATTTACAGCCTCAGTGAATAATGCACACCAGGGTAATGGTCAAGCATTTTTTATATGGCCACTCATTTTGTGCCTCACTGAGTGATATACACCTGAAGAATCCTCAGGATTCTATTTGATACTACCACTCATTTAGAACCTTATTGAATAATTCACAATGGAGCAATAGTCAGGTGTCTATTTTATATGGTCTATCATTCAAAGTTTCAGTGAATAGTAAACTTCTATGGAATAATCAGGACGCTGTTTAATATAGCCACGAATTAAGTTACTTGCTAAATGATACGCACCTGTGTGATAGTCAAAAGTCTATTTCATATGAACTCTAATTTTATGTATCTCTGGGTAATACACACCTGGGGCAGTGTCAGGAGTCTATTTGGTATGAATACTCAAACGCAGCCTGTTTGATTAATGCACACATGGATAAAAATGAGGAGTCTATGTCATATAGCTACTCATTCAGACAAACTGTGAATAATGCACATGTGGAGTAATTAGAAGTCTGTTTCATATGGCCCCTCTTTCACAGCCTCACTGAATATTACACATTTGTGATATATTATGGAGTCTATTTTATATGGCCACTCATTCAGAGAATCACTAAATAATTCACAGTTTCTGAGGGGCTTCCAAGATGGCGTCATAGAGGTGACTCAGTATTGCAGCTCCCAGTGAAGGCACAGAGGGTGAGTGCTAGCCGCATTCTCCGACGGACCTCTTTTGTTCACAGAACATTGAAAGTCCCGAGCTTGATCATGGGAGGGAGGCAAGATGGCGTCGTAGAGGTGACTCAGGATTGCAGCTCTCGGTGAAGGCGCAGAGGCTGCCTCAGCACTCATACAGCAAAGAGGATAGATCATTAGAGGGAAAACTAAGTAACAGAAATACTTCATCATCAACAATCTCAGTGTCCACACAGAGACCCAATTGAAAAATCAGCCACTACTAAGACAACAGGCGGATAAATCCATAAAGATGGGAAGAAACCAGCGCAAAAAGGAGGAAAGCACCCGAAACCAAAACACCTCACCTCCAAAAAAGGACCAAAACTCCTCACCAGCAAGGGAACAAAGCTGGACGGAGAATGAATGTGACGAAATGACGGAATCAGACTTCAGAAAGTGGATAATGAGAAACTTCAGTGAGCTAAAGGAACATGTTCTAAACCAGTGCAAAGAAACTAAGAACCTTGAAAAAAGATTTGAAAAAAGATTCGAGGAATTGATAACGAGAATGGACAACTTAGAGAGGAATATGAATGAATTGAAGGAGCTGAAAAACTCAACACGAGAACTTCGCGAAGCATGCACAAGTTTCAACAGCCGAATTGACCAAGCAGAAGAAAGAATATCAGAAGTTGAAGATCAACTCAATGAAATAAAACGAGAAACCAAGAATAAAGAAAAAAGCACAAAAAGGAATGAACAAAATCTCCAAGAACTGTGGGACTATGTGAAGAGACCCAACCTACGTTTGATAGGTGTACCAGAATGTGACGAAGAGAATGAATCCAAGCTGGAAAACACTCTTCAGGATATTATCCAGGAAAATTTCCCCAACCTAGCAAGACAGGTCAATACTCAACTCCAGGAAATACAGAGAACACCACAAAGATACTCTGCAAGAAGAGCAACCCCAAGGCACATAATCGTCAGATTCACCAGGGTTGAAACGAAGGAGAAAATACTAAGGGCAGCCAGAGAGAAAGGTCGGGTCACCCACAAAGGGAAGCCCATCAGACTCACAGCAGATCTCTCAGCAGAGACTCTACAAGCCAGAAGAGAGTGGGGGCCAATATTCAACATCCTTAAAGAAAAGAGCTTTCAACCCAGAATTTCATATCCAGCCAAACTGAGCTTCATAAGTGAAGGAAAAATAAAATCCTTCACGAACAAGCAAGTACTCAGAGATTTTGTCACCACTAGGCCTGCTTTACAAGAGCTCCTGAAAGAGGCACTACACATAGAAAGAAACAACCAGTTCCAGCCATCCTAAAAGCATACCAAATGCTAAAGACCATCAACAAAATGAAGAATGTACATGAACCAACGAGCAAAACAGCCAGCTAGCATCAAAATGGCAGTATCAAATTCACACATAACAATATTAACCCTGAATGTAAATGGGCTAAATGCACCAATCAAAAGACACAGGCTGGCAAATTGGATAAAAAACCAAAACCCATCGGTGTGCTGTATCCAGGAAACCCACCTCACATGCAAAGATACACAAAGGCTCAAAATAAAGGGATGGAGGAAGATTTACCAAGCAAATGGAGAGCAAAAAAAAGCAGGAGTTGCAATTCTCATCTCTGATAAAATAGACTTTAAAGTAACAAAGATCAAAAGGGACAAAGAAGGTCATTACATAATGGTAAAAGGATCGATACAACAAGAAGAGATAACGATTCTAAATATATATGGACCCAATGTAGGAGCACCCAAATATATAAGGCAAGTTCTTAATGACTTACAAAGGGACTTAGACTCCCACACAATAATAGTGGGAGACTTTAACACTCCACTGTCAATAGCAGACAGATCAACCAGACAGAAAATTAACAAGGATATCCAGGACTTGAACTCAGACCTGGAACAAGCAAACCTGATAGACATTTACAGAACTCTCCACCCCAAATCCACAGAATATACATTCTTCTCAGCACCACATCACACCTACTCCAAAATTGACCACATAATTGGAAGTAAAGCACTCCTCAGCAAATGCAAAACAACTGAAATCATAACAAACAGTCTCTCAGACCATAGTGCAATCAAGTTGGAACTCAGAATTCAGAAAATAACTCAGAACCGCACAGCTTCATGGAAACTGAGCAATTGGCTCTTGAATGTTGATTGGATAAACAATGAAATGAAGGCAGAAATAAAGAAGTTCTTTGAAACCAATGAGAATGAAGACACAACGTACCAGAATCTCTGGGACACATTTAAAGCAGTCTGTAGAGGAAAATATATAGCAATAAGTGCCCACATGAGAAGAATGGAGAGATCCAAAATTGACACCCTATCGTCAAAATTGAAAGAGCTAGAGGAGCAAGATCAAAAAAGCTCAAAACCTAGCCGAAGACAAGAAATAACTAAGATCAGAGCAGAACTGAAGGAGATAGAGACAAGAAAAACCCTTCAAAAAATCAATAAATCTAAGAGCTGGTTTTTCGAAAAGATCAACAAAATAGACAGACCACTAGCCAGACTGATAAAAAAGAAGAGAGAGAACAACCAAATAGATGCAATAAAAAACGATAAAGGGGAAATCACCACAGATTCCACAGAAATTCAAACCATCATCAGAGAATACTACAAACAACTCTATGCACATAAACCAGTAAATCAGGAAGAAATGGATAAATTCCTGGATGCCTGTGTCCTCCCAAGCCTAAACCAGGAGGAAGCCGAAACTATGAATAGACCAGTAACAAGGTCTGAAGTTGAGGCAGCAATTAAGAGCCTACCACACAAAAAAAGCCCAGGTCCAGATGGGTTCACAGCCGAATTCTACCAGACACACAAAGAGGATCTGGTACCATTCCTTCTGAAACTATTCCAAATAATCCAAAAAGAGGGAACCCTTCCCAAATCATTTTATGAGACCAACATCATCCTGATACCAAAACCTGGCAGAGACTCAACAAGAAAAGAAAACTTCAGGCCAATATCCATGATGAACATAGATGCAAAAATCTTCAATAAAATACTGGCAAACCGATTGCAACAGCACATTAAAAAACTTATCCATCATGATCAAGTAGGATTTATCCCGGGGATGCAAGGCTGGTTCAACATACGCAAGTCTATAAATGTAATTCACCACATAAACAGAAGCAAAAACAAAAACCACATGATTATCTCAATTGATGCAGAGAAGGCATTTGACAAAATTCAACAGCCCTTTATGCTAAAAACCCTCAATAAACTTGGTATTGATGGAACATATCTCAAAGTAATAAAAGCTATTTATGACAAACCAACAGCCAATATCATACTTAATGGGCAAAAACTGGAAGCATTCCCTTTGAAATCTGGCACTAGACAAGGATGCCCTCTCTCACCACTTCTATTCAACATAGTACTGGAAGTTCTAGCCAGAGCAATCAGGCAAGAAAAAGAAATAAAGGGTATTCAAATAGGAAAGGTGGAAGCCAAATTGTCTCTATTTGCAGACGACATGATAGTATACCTAGAAGACCCCATCACCTCAGCCCAAAAGCTCCTGCAACTGATAAGCAACTTCAGCAAAGTCTCAGGATATAAAATCAATGTGCAAAAATCACAAGCATTCCTATACACCAATAACAGACTTAAAGAGAACCAAATCAAGAACGAACTGCCATTCACAATTGCTACAAAGAAAATAAAATACCTAGGAATACAACTCACTAGGAATGTAAGGGACCTCTTTAAGGAAAACTACAAACAACTGCTCAATGAAATAAGAGAGGACACAAACAGATGGAGAAACATTCCATGTTCGTGGTTAGGAAGAATCAATATCGTGAAAATGGCTATACTGCCCAAAGTAATTTACACAATCAATGCTATCCCCATCAAACTACCATTGAATTTCTTCACAGAACTGGAAAAAACCACCATGAATTTCATATGGAACCAAAAAAGAGCCCGCATAGCCAAGTCAATTCTAAGCAAAAAGAACACAGCGGGAGGCATCACACTACCAGACTTCAAACTATACTACAAGGCTACAGTAATCAAAACAGCATGGTACTGGTACCAAAACAGAGATATAGACCAATGGAACAGAACAGAGGCATCGGAGGCAACACAACACATCTACAACCATATTATCTTTGATAAACCAGACAAAAACAGGCAATGGGGAAAGGATTCCCTATTTAATAAATGGTGTTGGGAAAACTGGCTAGCCATGTGCAGAAAGCAGAAATTGGACCCCTTCCTGACACCTTACACTAAAATTAACTCCAGATGGATTAAAGACTTAAACGTAAGACCCGACACCATAAAAACCCTAGAGGAAAATCTAGGCAAAACCATTCAGGACATAGGAGTAGGCAAGGACTTCATGAACAAAACTCCCAAAGCATTGGCAACAAAAGCCAAAATAGACAAATGGGACCTAATCAAACTCCACAGCTTCTGCACAGCAAAACAAACAGTCACTAGAGTGAATCGGCAACCATCAGAATGGGAAAAAATCTTTGCAGTTTATGCATCTGACAAAGGGCTGATATCCAGAATTTACAAAGAACTCAAACAGATTTACAGGAAAAAAACAAACAAGCCCATTCAAAAATGGGCAAAGGATATGAACAGAAACTTTAAGAAAGCAGACATACATGAGGCCAGCAAACATATGAAAAAGTGCTCATCGTCATTGGTCATTAGAGAGATGCAAATCAAAACCACATTGAGATACCATCTCACACCAGTTAGAATGGCGATCATTAAAAAATCTGGAGACAGCAGATGCTGGAGAGGATGTGGAGAAATAGGAACACTCTTACACTGTTGGTGGGAGTGTAAATTAGTTCAACCATTGTGGAAGACAGTGTGGCGATTCCTCAGGGACCTAGAAATAGAAATTCCATTTGACCCAGCAATCCCATTACTGGGTATCTATCCAAAGGATTATAAATCATTCTACTATAAGGACACATGCACACGAATGTTCATTGCAGCACTGTTTACAATAGCAAAGACCTGGAACCAACCCAAATGCCCAACGATGATAGACTGGACTGGGAAAATGTGGCACATATACACCATGGAATATTATGCAGCAATCAAAAATGATGAGTTTGTGTCCTTTGTAGGGACATGGATGAATCTGGAGAACATCATTCTCAGCAAACTGACACAAGAACAGAAAAAGAAATACCGCATATACTCACTCATAGGTGGGTGAGAAAAATGAGAACACGTGGACACAGAGAGGCGGTCTACTATACACTGGGGACTGTTGGGGGGAATGGGGGAGGGACAGCAGGGGGGGGGCTGGGCGGGATAGCCTGGGGATGAATACCAAGTGTGGGTGAAGGGGAGGAAAGCAGCAAAGCACACTGCCATGTGTGTACCTATGCAACTATCTTGCTCGTTCTGCACATGTACCCCCAAACCTATAATGCAATAAAAAAAAAAAAAAAAAAAAAAAAAAAAAAAAAAAAGAAAAAAAAAAAAAAAGAAAGTCCCAGGTGTGGTAGAGACAAGAGAAGCCAGCACAGCCGGCTCGCATGGTTGGCTCATGGGGCTCAGCCAGCGCCGCAGCGCATCGACTCCCGCACAACACTCACTGGTCTGGGTGCCCTGTTAAACCAGCAATCTGAGATTTGGAAGGGTAGATTGACATGTCCATCTGATTGAATGGGACTTGGACAACGAACCAGACCAGGAGATTTTTGGGAAGCGATATCTGAGCCGGCCCAGTGGGCAGTGGCATGGGAGATTGCATGGATCCCAGTGCCCTATCAGCAGGCTACTGGGGTGCCAGTGAGAGAGTGAACCATTCACCTTGGGGAGAGGAAGAGAGAGAGAGAGAGAGAGGACGGACTCTGTGGTAGGTAGCTGTGTGATCTGGCTCAGCGGGACCCACCCTCAAGGGGACAAACAGGGTGGGGATTGGAGGCGCTTGGGGCTGAGAGCTTTGCTGTGAGCACAGTTGAAGCTAGCATGGTGCAGCCCGGTCGGGGAAGGGCATCCACCACTATGGACGCAATCTGCCCCTACTGAAGTACCGCCCAGTGCTGACGCTGCCTGCTGTTGCCGAAGCAACACGCCATAAAGAGAGACTCCCTCAGCTGGGCAAAGCACCACAGCAGAACGGGACTGGTGGCAGCAGGGCGGACCTGTGCTAGCAGGGCAAAGCCTCGGCAGGAAAAGAGTGAATAGACTACCTCCTAGCCAAGCAAGACAGTGCAACAGATACTCATAAAGAAAGCCCCAACCCCCTAAGAAGTAGCATCTAAGGGGAAAATAAAAGAGGGGTGTTTTATGAGTTCTGTCACAGCAGATATAAACGCATCCTCCCAACAACCCTGAATGAACAACGGAGCTCAGAACTCAGCACTGGAGCTCCTATAAAGCACAGACCATCCCCTCAAGCAGCTCCCTGACCCCTGTATATTCAAAGAGTCACACAAAAAAAGGACTAATCAGACTGACATTTGGCGGGCATCATTCTGGAAAAAAGATAGCCGAAGAAAAATCTGGTAGCATCTCACATTGTTCTGCAGCTGCTACAGGTGTACGCCAGACAAGCAGGGCCTGGAGTGCACCTTAGCACCCGTACAGCAGAGGGGCTAGAACAATAGAAGTAAAACTAAGCAACAGAAATAATTCATCATCAACAATCTGGGCATCCACTCAGAAACCCAATCGAAAAATCAGCAACTACTAAGACAACAGGTGGATAAATCGACAAAGATGGAAAGAAACCAGCGGAAAAAGGAGGAAAACACCAGAAACCAAAACAACTCACCTCTGACAAAGAACCAAAACTCTTCACCAGCAAGGGAACAAAGCTGAATGGAGAATGAGTGTGACGAAATGAAGGAATCAGACTTCAGAAAGTGGATAATGAGAAACTTCAGTGAGCTAAAAGAACATGTTCTAAATTGCAAAAAAACTAAGAACCTTGAAAAAAGATTTGAAAAAAGATTCCAGGAAATGATAACAAGAATGGACAACTTAGAGAGGAATATGAATGAACTGAAGGAGCTGAAAAACACAACACGAGAACTTCGTGAAGCATGTACATATTTCAACAGCCGAATTGACCAAACAGAAGAAAGAATATCAGAAGTCGAAGATCAACTCAATGAAATAAAACGAGAAACCAAGATTAGAGAAAAAAGCACAAAAAGGAATGAACAAAATCTCCAAGAAATGTGGGACTATGTGAAGAGACCAAACCTACGTTTGATAGGTGTAACAGAATGTGATGAAGAGAATGAATAAAAGCTGGAAAATACTCTTCAGGATATTATCCAGGAAAATTTCCCCAACCTAGCAAGACAGATCAATACTCAACTCCAGGAAATACAGAGAACACCACAAAGATACTCCGCAAGAAGAGCAACCCCAAGGCACATAATCGTCAGATTCACCAGGGTTGAAATAAAGGAGAAAATACTAAGGGCAGTCAGAGAGAAAGGTCGGGTCACCCACAAAGGGAAGCCCATCAGACTCACCGCAGATCTCTCGGCAGAGACTCGACAAGCCAGTAAGAGAGTGGGGGCCAATATTCAACATCCTTAAAGAAAAGAACGTTCAACCCAGAATTTCATAACCACCCAAACTAAGCTTCATAAGTGAAGGAAAAATGAAATCCTTCATGAACAAACTAGTACTCAGAGATTTTGTGACCACTAGGCCTGCGTTACAAGAGCTCCTGAAGGAGGCACTACACATAGAAAGAAACAACAAGTACCAGTCATCCTAAAAGCATACCAAACGCTAAAGAGCATCAACAAAATTAAAATTCTACATGAGCCAATGGGCAAAACAGCCGGCTAGCATCAAAATGGCAGTATTAAATTCACACATAACAATATTAACCCTGGGGGCCCAAAGTGGCTCCGGCCAGATGTCGTGGCGCTTGCGAAGGCGAGGCCAAGAGTTCAAGGCCAACCAACCTCAGCAACCTTACAAGCTCTCAATGATTGGTAAAAAATAAATAAATAAATACATAAATAAATATTAGCCCTAAATGTAACTGGGCTAAATGCACCAATCAAAAAACACAGACTAGCAAATTGAATAAAAACCCAAAACCCATTGGTGTGCTGTATGCAGGAAACCCACCCCGCATGCAAGGATACAAAAAGGCTCAAAATAAAGGGATGGAGGAAGATTTACCAAGCAAATGGAGAGCAGAAAAAAGCAGGAGTTGCAATTCTCATCTCTGATAAAATAGACTTTAAAGCAACAAAGTTCAAAAGGGACAAAGAAAGTCATTACAAAATGGTAAAAGGCTCGATACAACAAGAAGAGTTAACTATTCTAAATATATATGGACCCAACGCAGGAGCACCCGGATATACAAGGCAAGTTATTAATGACTTACAAAGAGACGTAGACTCCCACACAATAATAGTGGGAGACTTTAACACTCCACTGTCAATAACAGACAGATCTACCAGACAGAACATTAACAAGGATATCCAGGACTTGAACTCAGACATGGAACAAGCAAACCTGATGGACATTAACAGAACTCTCCACCGCAAATCCAGAGAATATACATATTTCTCAGCACCACATCACACCTACTCCAAAATTGACCACATAATTGGAAATAAAGCATTCCTCATCAAATGCAAAACAACTGAAATCATAACAGTCTCTCAGACCATAGTGCAATCAAGTTGGAGCTCAGAATTCAGAAAATAACTCAGAACCGCACAGCTTCATGGAAACTGAACAACTGGCTCTTGAATGTTTATTGGATAAACAATGAAATGATATTCATTCTTCCAAACCACGAACATCGAATGTTTCTCCATCTGTTTGTGTCCTCTCTTATTTCGTTGAGCAGTTGATTGTAGTTTTCCTTAAAGAGGTCCCTTACATTCATAGTGAGTTGTATTCCTAGGTATTTTATTTTCTTTGTAGCAATTGTGAATGGCAGTTCGTTCTTAATTTGGTTCTCTTTAAGTCTATTATTGGTGTATAGGAACGCTTGTGATTTTTGCACATTGATTTTATATCCTGAGACATTGCTGAAGCTGCTTATCAGTTGCAGGAGCTTTTGGGCTAAGATGATGGGGTCTTCTAGGTATACTATCATGTCGTCTTCAAATAGAGACAATTTGGCTTCCACGTTTCCTATTTGAATACTCTTTATTTCTTTTTTTTGCCTGATTGCTCTGGCTAGAACTTCCAGTACTATGTTGAATAGGAGTGGTGAGAGAGGGCATCCTTGTCTAGTGCCGGATTTCAAAGGGAATGCTTCCAGTTTTTGCCCATTAAGTATGATACTGCCTGTTGGTTTGTCATAAATAGCTTTTATTACTTTGAGATATGTTCCATCAATACCAAGTTTATTGAAGGATTTGCTGCCAAAGTAATTTACACAATCAATGCTATCCCCATAAAACTACCATTGAATTCCTTCACAGAACTGGAAAAAACCACCATGAATTTTATATGGAACCAAAAAAGAGCCCGCATAGCCAAGTCAATTCTAAGCAAAAAGAACAAAGTGGGGGGCATTACGCTACCAGACTTCAAACTATACTACAAGGCTACAGTAATCAAAACAGCATGGTACTGGTACCAAAACGGAGATATAGACCAATGGAAGAGAACAGAGGCATCGGAGGCAACACAACATATCTACAACCATATTATATTTGATAAACCAGACAAAAACAGGCAATGGGGAAAGGATTCCCTATTTAATAAATGGTGTTGGGAAAACTGGCTAGCCATGTGCAGAAAGCAGAAACTGGACCCCTTCCTGACACCTTACACTAAAATTAACTCCAGATGGATTAAAGATGTAAACGTAAAACCTGACACCATAAAAACCCTAGAAGAAAATCTAGGGAAAACCATTCAGGACATAGGAGTAGGCAAGGACTTCATGAACAAAACACCAAAAGCATTGGCAACAAAAGCCAAAATAGACAAATGGGACCTAATCAAACTCCACAGCTTCTGCACGACAAAAGAAACAGTCACTAGAGTGAATCGGCAACCATCAGAATGGGAAAAAATCTTGCAGTTTACACATCTGACAAAGGGCTGATATCCAGAATTTACAAAGAACTCAAACAGATTTACAGAAAAAAAAAAAAACAAGCCCATTCAAAAATGGACAAAGGATATGAACAGAAACTTTACAAAAGAAGACATACATGAGGCCAACAAACATATGAAAAAGTGCTCATCATCATTGGTCATTAGAGAGATGCAAATCAAAACCACATTGAGATACCATCTCACACCAGTTAGAATGGCGATCATTAAAAAATCTGGAGACAGCAGATGCTGGAGAGGATGAGGAGAAATAGGAATACTCTTACACTGTTGGTGGGAGTGTAAATTAGTTCAACCATTGTGAAAGACAGTGTGGCGATTCCTCAGGGACCTAGAAATAGAAATTCCATTTGACCCAGCAATCCCATTACTGGGTATCTATTCAAAGGACTACAAATCGTTCTACTATAAGGACACATGCACACGAATGTTCATTGCAGGACTGTTTACAATAGCAAAGACCTGGAACCAACCCAAATGCCCAACGATGATAGACTGGACTGGAAAAATGTGGCACATATACACCATGGAATATTATGCAGCAGTAAAAAATGATGAGTTTGTGTTCTTTATAAGGACATGAATGAATCTGGAGAACATCATTCTCAGCAAACTGACACAAGAACAGAAAAGGAAATACTGCATATACTCACTCATAGGTGGGTGAGAAAAATGAGAACACATGGACACAGAGAGGCGGTCTACTATACACTGGGGACTGTTGGGGGAAATGGGGGAGGGACAGCGGGGGGCTGGGGGGATAGCCTGGGGATGAATACCGAGTGTGGGTGAATGGGAGGAAGGCAGCAAAACACACTGCCATGTGTGTACCTATGCAAATATCTTGCACGTTCTGCACATGTACCCCAAAACGTATAATGCAATAAAAATTTTAAAAAGAAAATGAAATAGAAAAAAAAGAAATGAAGGCAGAAATAAAGAAGTTCTTTGAAACCAATGATAATGAAGACACAACATACCAGAATCTCTGGGACACTTTTAAAGCAGTCTGTAGAGGAAAATAGATAGCAATAAGTGCCCACATGGGAAGAGTGGAGAGATCCAAAATTGACACCCTATCATCAAAATTGAAAGAGCTAGAGGAGTAAGATCAAAAAACCTCAAAACCAAGCCAAAGACAAGAAATAACTAAGATCAGAGCAGAACTGAAGAAGATAGAGACAAGAAATACCCTTCAAAAAATCAATATATCCAAGAGCTGGGTTTTCGAAAATATCAACAAAATAGACCACTAGCTAGACTGATAAAAAAGAAAGGAGAGAATAACCAAATAGATGCACTATAAAACGATAATGGGGAAAACACCACATATTCCACAGAAATTCAAACCATCATCAGAGAATACTACAAACAACTCTATGCACATAAACTAGTAAACCAGGAAGAAATGGATAAATATCTGGACGCCTGTGTCCTCCCACGCCTAAACCAGGAGGAAGCCGAAACTATGAATAGACCAATAACAAGGTCTGAAGTTGAGGCAGCAATTAAGAGCCTACCACACAAAAAAATTTCTGGCCCAGATGGGTTCACAGCCGAATTCTACCAGACACACAAAGAGGATCTGGTACCATTCCTTCTGAAACTATTCCAAACAATTCATAAAGAGGGAACCCTTCCCAAATCATTTTATGAGACCAACATCATCCTGATACCAAAACCCTGCAGACACTCAACAAGAAAGGAAAACGTCAGGCCAATATCCATGATGAACATAGATGCAAAAATCTTCAACAAAAGACTGGCAATCCGATTGCAACAGCACATTAAAAAACTTATCCATCATGATCAAGTAGGATTCATACCGGTGATGCAAGTCTGGTTCAATATACGCAAGTCTATAAATGTAATTTACCACATAAACAGAAGCAAAAACGAAAACCACATGATTATCTCAATTGACACAGAGAAGGCATTTGACAAAATTCAACAGCCCTTTATGCTACAAACCCTCAATAAACTTGGTATTGATGGAACATATCTCAAAGTAATAAAAGCTATTTACGACAAACCAACAGCCAATATCATACTTAATGGGCAAAAACTGGAAGCATTCCCTTTGAAATCCGGCACTAGACAAGGATGTCCTCTCTCACCACTCCTATTCAACATAATACTGGAAGTTCTAGCCAGAGCAATCAGGGAAGAAAAAGAAATAAAGGGTATTCAAATAGGAAAGGTGGAAGCCAAATTGTCTCATTTGCAGACGACATGATAGTATACCTAGAAGACCCGATCACCTCAGCCCAAAAACTCCTGAAAATGATAAGCAACTTCAGTAAAGCCTCAGGATATAAAATCAATGTGCAAAAATCACAAGCATTCCTATACTCCAATAACAGACTTAAAGAGAACCAAATCAAGAACTAACTGCAATTCACAATTGCTACAAAGAAAATAAAATACCTAGGAATACAACTCACAAGGAACGTAAGGGACCTCTTTAAGGAAAACTACAAACAACTGCTCAACGAAATAAGAGAGGACACAAACAGATGGAGAAACATTCCATGTTCGTGGTTGGGAAGAATCAATATCGTGAAAATGGCTATACTGCCCAAAGTAATTTACACAATCAATGCTATTTCCATCAAACTACCATTGAATTTCTTCACAGAACTGGAAAAAAACACCATGAACTTCATATGGAACCAAAAGAGAGCCCGCATAGCCAAGTCAATTCTAAGCAAAAAGAACACAGCGGGAGGCATCACACTACCAAATTTCAAACTATACTACAAGGCAACAGTGTTCAAAACAGCATGGTACTGGTACCAAAACAGAGATATAGACCAATGGAACAGAACAGAGGCATCAGAGGCAACACAACATACCTACAACCATATAATCTTTGATAAACCAGACAAAAACAAGCAATGGGGAAAGGATTCCTTGTTTAATAAATGGTGTTAAGAAAACTGGCTAGCCATGTGCAGAAAGCAGAAACTGGACCCCTTCCTGACACCTTACACTAAAGTTAACTCCAGATGGATTAAAGACTTAAACGTAAGACCTGACACCATAAAAACCCTAGAAGAAAATCTGGGCAAAACCATTCAGGACATAGGAGTAGGCAAGGACTTCATGAACAAAACACCAAAAGCGTTGGCAAGAAAAGCCAAAATAGATAAATGGGACCTAATCAAACTCCACAGCTTCTGCACAGCAAAACAAACAGTCACTTGAGTGAATCGGCAACCATCAGAATGGGAAAAAATCTTTGCAGTTTACACATCTGACAAAGGGCTGATATCCAGAATTTACAAAGAACTCAAACAGATTTACAGGAAAAAAACAAGCCCATTCAAAAATGGGCAAAGGATATGAACAGACACTTTACAAAAGAAGACATACATGAGGCCAACAAACATATGAAAAAGTGCTCATCATCATTGGTCATTAGAGAGATGCAAATCAAAACCACATTGAGATACCATCTCACGCCAGTTAGAAAGGCGATCATTAAAAATTCTGGAGACAGCAGATGCTGGAGAGGATGCGAAGAAGAAGGAACAGTCTTACACTGTTGGTGGGAGTGTAAATTAGCTCAACCATTGTGGAAGACAGTGTGGGGATTCCTCAAGGACCTAGAAATAGAAATTCCATTTGACCCAGCAATCCCTTTACTTGGTATATATCCAAAGGACTATAAATTGTTCTACTATAAGGACACATGCACACGTATATTCATTGAAGCACTGTTTACAATAGCAAAGTCCTGGAAACAACCCAAATGCCCATCGATGATATACTGGATTGGGAAAATGTGGCACATATACACCATGGAATATTATATAGCAATCAAAAATGATTAGTTTATGTCCTTTGTAAGGACATGGATGAATCTGGAGAACATCATTCTCAGCAAACTGACACAAGAACAGAAAAAGAAATACCGCATTTTCTCACTCATAGGAGGGTGAGAAAAATGAGAACACATGGACAGAGAGAGGGGGTCTACTACACACTGGGGTGCATTGGGGGAAATGGCGAAGGGACAATGGGGGGGTTAGGAAGGGATAGCCTGCGGATAAATGCCAAGTGTGGGTGAGAGGGAGGAACGCAGCAAAACACACTGCCGTGTGTGTACCTATGCAACTATCTTGCCCATTCTGCACATGTACCCCAAAACATATAATGCAATAAAAATTAAGAAAAAAAAGTCTCTTTCCTATGGCCACACGTTAAGAGCCTCACTAAGTGTACACACCACGGGAAATAGTCAGAATTGACATTTATCCCCTCATTCAGAATCTCACTAAGTAATGCACACCTTTGGAATAGTCAGAAGACTTTTTCATGTGGCCTCTAATTCGGAGTGTGACTGAATAATGTGGTGTAGTCAGGAGTCTATTTCCTGTAGACACATATTCAGAGCTTCAGTGAATAACACAGACACTTGATATAGTAAGGAATCTAATTGATATGGAAACATACTCTGAGCCTCACTGAATAATACTCACCTGGGGAATAATCTGGAGTCTATCTTCGATGGATATATATTCAGAGCCTTGACAAACGATGTACACCTGTGGAGTAGCCAGGACTCTATTGTATTAGGACACTCATTCATAGCCTCAGTGGATAATAGGCACGTGTGGATTAGTCAGGATTCCATTTTATATGGCCACTAACTTGTAACATAAGTGAAAAATGCGAAAATAAAAAATACTTAGCAGTCTATTTCATATAGCCACTCATTCAGAGATTCACTGAATAATACAAATATTTGAGATAGACAGCATCCTGTTTCATATGGTTAAACAAAAAGAGCCTCACTGAGTAATGCACACCAGGGGAAGTGTTAGGAGTCTACTTTATATAGCCTTTAATTTACAGAATTAGAAAATAATGCACACGTGTGGAATAGACACTTGTCTATTTTATGTGACCTCAAAATCAAAGCCTTTTCGAATACTGCACATGTGGAAAATAATCACTTGTCTGTTTCATATGGTGTTTCGTTTGGTGTATCAAAAACTTATGCACACCTGTGGAGTCAAATGGGTTCGATTTCATAAGGCCACTCTTTCAGTATTTTAGTGAATAATATGTATATCTGAAAAGTAAGGAGTCTCTTTCACATGGCCACTCATTCAGGGCCTCTGTGAAGAATACTCCCCTCAAAAATAGTCAAGTGTCTACTTTAAATTGCTACATATTCAGAGACTCAGTAGGTAATGAAAAACTGGGAAATACACCTGAGTCTCTTTTTTGTTTGTTTGTTTGTTTGTTTGTTTTGTTTTTTGGTTTTTGGTTTTTTTTTTTAATTTTTATTGCATTGTAGGTTTGGGGGTACATGTGCAGAACGTGCAAGATAGTTGCATAGGTACACACATGGCAGTGTGCTTTGCTGCCTTCCTCCCCTTCACCCACACTTGGTATTCATCCCCAGGCCATCCCTCCCAGCCCCCCCTGCTGTCCCGCCCCCATTCCCCCCAACAGTCCCCAGTGTATAGTAGACCGCCTCTCTGTGTCCATGTGTTCTCATTTTTCTCACCCACATATGAGTGAGTATATGCGGTATTCCTTTTTCTGTTCTTCTGTCAGTTTGCTGAGAATGATGTTCTCCAGATTCATCCATGTCCCTACAAAGGACACAAACTCATCAGTTTTGATTGCTGCATAATATTCCATGGTGTCTATGTGCCACATTTTCCCAGTCCAGTCTATCATCGTTGGGCATTTGGGTTGGTTCCAGGTCCTTGCTATTGTAAACAGTACTGCAATGAACATTCGTGTGCATGTGTCCTTATAGTAGAACGATTTATAGTCCTTTGGATAGATACCCAGTAATGGGATTGCTGGGTCAAATGGAATTTCTATTTCTAGGTCCCTGAGGAATCGCCATACTGTCTTCCACAATGGTTGAACTAATTTACACTCCCACCAACAGTGTAAGAGTGTTCCTAGTCTCTTTTTTATGCCCACTTAGTCAGAGTCTCATTCAATAATACACACCTCAGGAAGAGTTAAGAGTCTACTTCATGTAGCCACTCATTTAGGGTCTCAGTGAATAATGCACACCAGGGTAATAGTCGAGCATTTTTTATATGGCCACTCATTTTGTGCCTTACTGAGTGATATACACCTGAAGAATCCTAAAGATTCTATTTGATACTACCACTCATTTAGCACCTTATTGAATAATTCACAATGGAGCAATAGTCAGGTGTCTATTTTATATGGTCTATCACTCAAAGTTTCAGTGAATAATAAACTTCTATGGAGTAATCAGGACCCTGTTTAAGATAGCCAAGAATTCAGTGACTTCCTGAATGATACAAACCTGGGTAATAGGTTGGTGTCTATTTCATATGAACTCTAATTTTGTGTATCGTGGAATAATGCACACCCGGGGCAGTGTCAGGCGTCTATTTGGTATGGACACTCAAACAGAACCTGCTTGATTCATGCACACATGTATAATAATGAGGAGTCAATGTCATACAGCTACTCATTTGGACAAACAGTGAATAATGCACATTTAAAATAATTAGAAGTCTGATTCTTATGGACCCTCTTTCACAGCCTCACTGAATATTACACACTTGTGATATAGTCTGGAGTCTATTTTTTATGGCCACCCATTCAGAGAATCACTAAATAATGCACACCTGCGGAATAGTCAGAAGTTTCTTTTCTATGGCCACTCGTTAAGAGCCTCAATAAGTGTACACACCTGGGGAAATCGCCAGGATTTACCATTATCCCCTCATTCAGAGTCTCACTAAATAATGCACACCTGTGGAATAGTCAGGAGACGTTTTCATGTGGCCTCTAATTCGGAGTGTTACTGAATAATGTGATGTAGTCAGGAGTCTATTTCATGTAGACACGTATTCAGAGCCACAGTGAAGAAAACATGCTCTTTATGTTGTAAGGAATCTAAGTAATATGGCCACATCTTCTGAGCCTCACTGAATAATACACACCTGAAGAATAACTTCGAGTCTATTTTCGATGGATATTCATTCAGAGCCTCAGTAAATAATGTACAGCTGTGGAGTAGCCAGGAGTCTATTTTATTAGGACAGTCATTCATAGCCTTAGTGGATAATATGCACGTGTGGATTAATCCGGATTCCATTTTATATGGCCACTGACTCGTAACAGCAGTGAAAAATGCACAAATGTAAAGTACTCAGCAGTCTATTTCATATAGACATTCATTCAGAGATTCACTAAATAATACAAATATTTAATATAGCAGCATCCTGTTTCATATGGTCACACAAAATGAGCCTCACTGAGTAAGGCACACCTAGGGAAGTGTTAGGAGTCTACTTTATATGCCTCTCATTTACAGCCTCTTGGAATAATGCACACGTGTGGAATAGACACTAGACTATTTTATATTGCCACAAAATCAAAGCCTGAGTGAGTAATACACAACTTTGGAATAATCACTTGTCTATTTTACATGCCCAAATACTTAAAGTCAGAGTTAATAATACACTTTTGTGGACAAGTCAGAAAAAAATTTCATATGGTCAGTTTCAGATCCTCAGTGAATAATACATACCTGGAAAATACTCAGAACGCTATTATATGTGGCATCAATTTCAGAGATTCCTTGAATAAGAATCACCTCTATTGTAGTCAGAATTCTATTTCCTATAGCCACATATTCAGAGAATAACTGAATAACATACACCTTGGGAAAAGTTAAAATTCTATTTCGTGTAGCTACTTATTTAGAGCCGAATGTAAAAACGCATGCCTGAGGAGCATTCAGGAGGCTTTATTTTATCGCCACACATTCAGAGCTTCACAGAATAATACAGACCTATGAAAACGTCAGGAGTGAATTTCACACAGCCACTGATTCAGAACATCAGTGAGTAATCATACATATCTGGAAAATACTCAGGGTTATATTATATATAGCCACTTATTCAGAGACTCACTGAATAATGCACAGCTAAGGAATAGTCTGGAGACTATTTGATATGACCCTTCACCCAGCGAGTCAGTGGACAATGCAGAACTGAAAAATAGTCAAGAGAATAGAGTCAAGGGTTTATGTTATGTGGTCACTCGTTCAGTATCTCACTGAAGAATACAAACATTGGGAATAGTCAGTGTCCAAGTCATATGGAAACTCAATCACAGCATTACCGAATAAGGCACAATGGGGCAATAGTAAGGAGTCTATTTCATATGGCCTTTCATTCGGAGCTTCAGTGCTTGAAAAACAGCTGTGGAGTAGTCAGGACCCTATTTAAGGTAGCCCCAAATTTATCAGCTCTGTGAATGATACACACATGTGTCAGAGTCAGGAAACTCTTTGACATAGACACTCAAGTGTCTATATATAATAATAAGTGGCTATATATAATATAACCCTGAGTATTTTCCAGATATATATGATTCCTCACTGATGTTCTAAATCAGTGGCTGTGTGAAATTCACTCCTGACGTTTTCATAGGTCTGTATTATTCTGTGAAGCTCTGAACCTTTTCGAATACTGCACATGTGGGGAATAATCACTATTCTGTTTCATATGGTTATTAGTTTGGAGAATCAAAAAATAACTCAAACCTGTTGAGTAAAATGGGTTCTATTTCATAAGGCCACTCTTTCAGTGTTTTAGTGAATAAAATGTATATCCGATAAGTCAGGAATCTCTTTCACATGGCCACTCGTTCAGGCCATGTCAAATACTCCCCTCAAAAATAGTCAAGGGTCTACTTCAAATGGCTACACATTCAAAGCCTCTGTACGTAACGAACACTTGCAAAATACATTTGAGTCTCTTTTTTATGCCCACTTAGTCAGAGACTCATTCAATAATACACAACAAAGGAAGATTTAAGAGTATACTTCTTGTAGCCACTCATTTAGAGCCTCAGTGAATAATGCACACCAGGGTAATAGTCGAGCATTTTTTATATGGCCACTCATTTTGTGCCTCACTGAGTGATATACACCTGAAGAATCCTCAGGATTCCATTTGATACTACCACTCATTTAGAACCTTATTAAATGATTCACAATAAAGCAATAGTCAGGTGTCCATTTTATATGGTCTATCATTCAAAGTTTCAGTCAGTATTAAACTTTTATGGAGTAATCAGGACGCTGTTTAATCTAGCCACGAATTAAGTGCCTTGCTGAATGATACGCACCTGTGTGATAGTCAGGAGTCTATTTCGTATGAACTCTAATTTTGTGTATCGCTGAGTAATACACACCTGGGGCAGTGTCAGGAGTCTATTTGGTATGGACATTCAAACAGAGCTTGTTTGATTATTGCACACTTAAATAATAATGAGGAGTCTATGTCATATGGCTACTCATTCAGACAATCTGTGAATAATGCTCATGTGGATTAATTAGAAGTCTGTTTCCTATGTCCCCTCTTTCACAGCCTCACTGAATATTACACATTTGTGATATAGTCTGGAGGCTATTTTATATGGCCACTCAGTCAGAGAATCACTAAATAATGCACACCTGCGGAATAGTCAGGAGACTTTTTCATGTGTCCTCGAATTCGGAGTGTCACTGAATACTGTGTTGTAGTCATGAGTCTATTTCATGTAGACACATATTCAGAGCTTCAGTGAATGACACAGACACTTGATATAGTAAGGAATCTAATTGATATGGAAACATATTCTGAGCCTCACTGAATAATACTCACTTGGGGAATAATTTGGTGTCTATTTTCGATGGATATATATTCAGAGCCTCGGAAAATGATGTACACCTGTGGAGTAGCCAGGAGTCTATTTTATTGGGACACTCATTCATAGCCTCAGTGGATAATATGCACGTGTGGATTAGTCAGGATTCCATTTTATATAACCACTGATTCATATCCTCAGTGAAAAATGCAAAATGTAAAATACTTAGCAGTCTATTTCATATAGACACTCATTCAGAGATTCACTGAATAATACAAATATTTGAGATAGACAGCATCCTGTTTCATATGGTTAAACAAAAAGAGCCTCACTGAGTAATGCACACCAGGGGAAGTGTTAGGCGTTTATTTTATCTGGACTTTAGTTTACAGAATCAAGAAATAATGCACACGTGTGGAATAGACACTAGTCTATTTTATATGGCCACAAAATCAAAGCCTTTTCGAATACTGCACATGTGGGGAATAATCACTTGTCTGTTTCTTACAGACTCTGGAAATGGTATGACATACCGCTTCTTTGCCTCTGGCATATTTTATCTCCTCATTCCACAACTTCTGTTGTTCAGCCTCCAGGTCCTTGGTTAATTTATTAATAGTCTGCTGCAATTCATTTCTTTCATGATTTATTCGCTCAATATCTGCAACTGAGTACTTCTGGTTGTCAACAATATTCTGTAGTTGAGTATTCTCCTGTTTTATTGCTTCACATTCTAGTTCTACTCTAGCAATTTCCTCACTGAGACCATTTAGTTTCTGGTCAAGAATGGCTGAATGAGACTCCAAATTGCTCATGTATGCCTGATACTTTTGAACATCTCCTTGTAAGGAAGCTTTCAGTTTTCTCAACGACTCTAGGCGATTCGGTTCTTTTTCTCTTTCTTGTTCCAATCTTGCAATCTGTTCATTCAGCGCTCTGTTTTTTGCTTCTAATGATTCCAGCTTGAAAGCATCCACATTAAATAAATCCTTTAGTTTTGACTGCAGCTCTGCATTCATCTCTTCAAAACAGTCGGCACCACTCATAAAACTCTCATAGCATTTTATGGTGTAGTCCAAAAACAACATATTATGCATAATTTTTTTTAATTTTTATTGCATTATAGGTTTGCGGGTACATGTGCAGAACGTGCAAGATAGTTGCATAGGCACACATATGGCAGTGTGCTTTGCTGCCTTCCTCCCCTTCACCCACACTTGGTAGTCATCTCCAGGTCATCCCCTCCAGCCCCCCCTTCTGTCCCTCCCCCATTCCCCCCAACAGTCCCCAGTGTATAGTAGACCGCCTCTCTGTGTCCATGTGTTCTCATTTTTCTCACCCACCTATGAGTGAGTATATGCGGTATTTCTTTTTCTGTTCTTGTGTAAGTTTGCTGAGAATGATGTTCTCCAGATTCATCCATGTCCCTACAAAGGACACAAACTCATCATTTTTGATTGCTGCATAATATTCCATGGTGTATATGTGCCTGATATCCAGAATTTACAAAGAACTCAAACAGATTTACAGAAAAAAAACAAACAAGCCCATTCAAAAATGGGCAAAGGATATGAACAGAAACTTTACAAAAGAAGACATACATGAGGCCAACAAACATATGAAAAAGTGCTCGTCATCATTGGTCATTAGAGAGATGCAAATCAAAACCACATTGAGATACCATCTCACACCAGTTAGAATGGCGATCATTAAAAAATCTGGAGACAGCAGATGCTGGAGAGGATGTGGAGAAATAGGAACACTCTTACACTGTTGGTGGGAGTGTAAATTAGTTCAACCATTGTGGAAGACAGTGTGGCGATTCCTCAGGGACCTAGAAATAGAAATTCCATTTGACCCAGCAATCCCATTACTGGGTATCTATCCAAAGGACTATAAATCGTTCTACTATAAGGACACATGCACACGAATGTTCATTGCAGCACTGTTTACAATAGCAAAGACCTGGAACCAACCCAAATGCCCAACGATGATAGACTGGACTGGGAAAATATTATGCATAATTTTATCTTCACTTTCTTCTCCCCAAGGGTGTCCATCATCAAATAAAGGTGAGCTTTCTTTCATGGCAGTATGTATCTTGATGCAGTCTATTAGCCAAACCAAGGCTGCCACAATGTGAGGCCATGTATGAGGAGCCCCCACTGTATACATGGAGCTTTTGGATAGTGCAAAAGGATACCCAAGGTCTTTAAAGATTCTCGGAACCTCTTCTTCAAACATCGTGTCAGGAAGTTCATATGAGGGGCACAGAAAGCCATAAAGAATCGTGAAGATTTTCAGGAAGTCTTTAACAGAGGGAGCTTGTAGAGATTTCATGGATACATTATGTGCATAACCATTTTCTGTAAGAAACTCACAGAGTTGTCGAATACACTGCTGAATGAATGCTTTGTCATTAAGTGGTCTCGGGTGTTTCGTTTGGTGAATCAAAAACTTATGCACACCTGTGGAGTAAAATGGGTTCTATTTCAGAAGGTCACCCTTTCAGAGTTTTAGTTTATAATACGTATATCTGAAAAGTAAGAAATCTCTTTCACATGGCCACTCGTTCAGGGCCTCTGTGAAGAATACTCCCCTCAAAAATAGTCAAGTGTCTACTTTAAATGGCTACACATTCAGAGACTCTGTAGGTAATGAACACCTGGGCAATCCACCTGAGTCTCTTTGTAATGCCCACTTAGTCAGATTCTCATTCAGTAATACACACCTGGGGAAGAGATAAGAGCCTACTTCATGTAGCCACTCATTTAGAGCCTCAGACAGTAATGCACACCAGGGTAATAGTCGAACATTTTTTATATGGCCCCTCATTTTGTGCCTCACTGAGTGATATACACCTGAAGAATCCTAAGGATTCTTTTTGATACTACCACTCATTTAGCACCTTATTGAATAATTCACAACGGAGCAATTGTCAGGTGTCTATTTTATATGGTCTATTACTCAAAGTTTCAGTGAATAATAAACTTCGATGGAGTAATCAGGATGCTGTTTAAGATGGCCACGAATTAAGTGCCTTCTTGAATGATACACACCTGGGTAATAGCCTGGCATCTATTTTGTATGAACTCTAATTTTGTGTATCGCTGAGTAATACACACCTGGGACAGTGTCAGGAATCTATTTGGTATAGACACTCAAACAGAATCTGTTTTATTCATGCACACATGTATAATAATGAGGAGTCTATGTCATACGGCTACTCATTCTGACAAACAGTGAATAATGCACATTTAAATTAATTAGAATTCTGATTCTTATGGACCCTCTTTCACAGCCTCACTGAATATTACACACTTGTGATATAGTCTGAAGTCTATTTTTTATGGCCACCCATTCAGAGAATCACTAAATAATGCACATTTGTGGAATAGTCAGAAGTTTCTTTTCTATGGCCAGTTGTTAAGAGCCTCACTAAGTGTACACACCTGGGGAAATAGTCAGGATTTACCTATATCCCTTCTTTCAGAGTCTCAGTAAATAATGCACTCCTGTGGAATAGTCAGGAGACTTTTTCATGTGGCCTCTAATTCGGAGTGCCACTGAATAATTTGGTTTAGTCAGGAGGCTATATCAGGTAGACACATATTAGGAGCCACAGTGAATAAGACAGGCCCTTGATACAGTAAGGAATCTAATTAATATGGCCACATCTTCTGAGCCTCACTGAATAATACACACCTGGGGAATAATTTGGAGTCTATTTTCGATGGACATTCATTCAGAGCCTCGGGAAATAATGTACACCTGTGGAGTAGCCAGGAGTCTATTTTATTAGGACACTCACTAATAGCTTCAGTGGATAATGTGCTCGTGTGTATTAGTCAGGATTTCATTTTATATGACCACTGACTCGTAACCTCAGTGAAAAATGCACAAATGTAACATACTCAGCAGTCTATTTCATATAGACACTCATTCAGAGGTTCACTAAATAATACAAATATTAAATATAGACAGCACCCTTTTTCATATAGTAACACAAAAGGAGCCTCACTGAGTAATGGAAACCTGGGGAAGTGATAGGAGTCTACTTTATATAGCCTCTCATTTACAGACTCAGGGAATAATGCACACGTGTGGAATAGACACTAGTCTATTTTATATGGCCACAAAATCAAAGCCTTAGTGAGTAATCCACAACTATGGAAGAATCACTAGTCTATTCCATATGCCCAAATATTTAGAGTCAGAATCAATAATACACACCTGTGGACAAGTCAGAAAACAATTTCATATGGCCAAAGTTTCAGAGCCTCAGTGAATAATAAATACCAGGGTAACACTCAGGACGCTATTACATGTGGCATCAATTTCAGAGCTTCGTTGAATAAGAAACACCAGTATTGTCGTCAGAATTCTATTTCATATAGCCATATATTCAGAGCCTAACTGAATAACACACACCTTGGGAAAATTCAGGATTCTATTTCGTATAGCCACTCATTTAGAGCCAAATGTCAAAACGCACGCCTGAGGAGTATTCAGAAGTCTCTATTTTATGGCCACACATTCAGAGCTTCACAGAATAATACAGACCTATGGAAACATCAGGAGTGTATTTCACATGGCCGCTTATTCAGATCCTCCGTGAAACCTTATATATATCTGGAAAATACTCAGGATTATATTATATATAGCCACTTATTCAGAGACTCACAGAATAAGGCACACCTAAGGAATAGTCTGGAGATTATTTGATGTGACCCTACGCCCAGCGACTCAGTGGACAATGCAGAACGGAAAAATAGTCAAGAGGATAGAGTCAAGAGTTTATGTTATGGGGTCACTCGTTCAGAATCTCACTGAAGAATACACACCGTGGGAATAGTCAGAGTCCAAGTCATATGAACACTCAATCACAGCATTTCGAAATAATGCAAAATGGGGCAATAGTAAGGAGTCTATGTCATATGGCCTCTCATTCAGAGCTTCATTGTGTAATAAACAGCTGTGGAGTAGTCAGGATCCTATTGAAGGTAGGCCAAATTAAGCAGCTTTGTGAATGATACACACATGTGTCAGAGTCAGGAGACTATTTGATATAGACACTCATACAGAACCTTTTCGAATACTGCACATGTGGGGAATAATCACTAGTCTGTTTCATATGGTGATTCGTTTGGAGAATCAAAAATAATGCACACCTGTTGAGTAAAATGGGTTCTATTTCATAAGGCTACTCTTTCAGTGTTTCACTGAATAATATCTATATCTGATAAGTCAGGAATCTCTTTCACATGACCACTCGTTCAGGGCCTATGTGAAGAAAACTCAACTCAAAAATTATCAAGTGTCTACTACAAATGCCTACACATTCAGTGTCTCTGTACGTACTGAACACATGGGCAATACACCTGAGTCTCTTTTTTATGCCCACTTACTCAGAGTCTCATTCAATAATACTCACCTGGGGAAGAGCTAAGAGTCTACTTCATGTAGCCACTCATTTAGAACCTCAGTGAATAATGCACACTATGATAATCGTCGAGCATTTTTTATATGGCCACTCATTTTGTGCCTCACTGAGTGATATACACATGAAGAATCTTCAGGATTCTCTTTGATACTACTACTCATTTAGATGCTTATTGAATAATTCACAATGGAGCAATAGTCATGTGTCTATTTTATATGGTCTATCATTTAAAGTTTCAGTGAATAATGAACTTCTATGGATTAATCAGGACGCTGTTTAAGATAGCCAGGCATTAAGTTTCTTCCTGATTGATACACACCTGGGTGATAGTCAGGAGTCTATTTCATATGAACTTTAATTTTGTGTATCACAGAGTAATACACACCTGGGGCAGGGTCAGAATTGTATTTGGTATGGACACTCAAACAGAACTTGTTTGATTAATGCACACATGTATAATAATGAGGAGTTTATGTCATATGTCTTCTCATTCAGACAGTGAATAATGCACATGTAAAGTAATTAGAAGTCTGTTTCATATTGCCTTCTTTCACAGCGTCACTGAATATTACACACTTGTGATATAGTCTGGAGTCTATTTTTTATGGCCTCCCATTCAGAGAATCACTAAATAATTCACACTTGGGGAATACTCAGAAATCTCTTTCTTATGGCCACTCATTATGAGCCTCAGTAAGTGTACACACCTGGGGAAATAGACAGGATTTACCATTATCCCCTCATTCAGAGTCTCACTAAATATTGCACTCCTGTGGAATAGTCAGGAGACTCTTTCCTATGGCCACTCGTTAAGAGCCTCACTAAGTGTACACACCTGGGGAAATATTCAGGATTTACTTATATCCCTTCATTCAGAGTCTCACTAAACAATGCACACCTGAGGAATAGTCAGGAGACTTTTTCATGTGGCCTCGAATTTGGAGTGTCACTGAATAATGTGATGTAGTCAAAAGTCTATTTCATGTAGACACATATTCAGAGCCACAGTGAATAAAACAGGTTCCTTATGTTGTCAGGAATCCAATTAATATGGTCACATCTTCTGAGCCTCCCTGAATAATACACACCTGGAGAATAATTTGGAGTCTATTTTCGATGGACATTCATTCAGAGCCTCGGTAAATAATGTACACCTGTGGAGTAGCCAGGAGTCTATTTTATTAGGACCCTCATTCATAGCCTCAGTGGATAATTAGCACGTGTGGATTCGTCAGGATTCCAATTTATATGGCCACTGACTCGTAAACTCAGTGAAAAATGCACAAATGTAAAGTACTCAGCAGTCTATTTCATATAGACACTCATTCCGAGATTCACTAAAAAATACAAATATTTAATATAGCAGCATCCTGTTTCATATGGTCACACAAATTGAGCCTCACTTAGTAAGGCACACCTAGGGAAGTGTTAGGAGTCTACTTTATATAGCCTTTCGTTTACAGCCTCAGGGAATAATGCACACGTGTGTAATAGACACTAGACTATTTTATATGGGCACAAAATCAAAGCCAGAGTGAGTAGTACACAACCTTGGAATAGTCACTTGTGTATTTTACATGCCAAAATAGTTAGAGTCAGAGTCAATAATACACGCCTGTGGACAAGTCAGAAAACAATTTCACATGTCCAAAGATTCAGAGCCTCAGTGAATAATACATACCTGGGAAATACTCAGGACGCTATAACATGTGGCATCAATTTCAGAGCTTCCTTGAATAATAAACACCTCTATTGTAGTCAGAATTCTATTTTCTATAGCCACATATTCAGAGCCTAACTGAGTTCCATACACCTTGGGAAAAGTTAAAATTCTATTTCGTATAGCCACTCATTTAGAGCCGAAAGTAAAATCGCACGCCTGAGGAGCATTCAGGAGGCTTTATTTTATGGCCACTCATTTAGAGCTTCACAAAATAATACAGAACAATGAAAATGTCAGGAGTGTATTTCACATGGCCAATTATTCAGAGCCTCAGTAAGGAATCATATATATCTGGAAAATACTCAGGTTTATATTATATATAGCCAGTTATTCAGAGACTCACTGAATAACGCACAGCTAAGGAATACTCTGGAGACTATTTGATATGACTCTTCACCAAGCGACTCAGTGGACAATGCAGAACTGAAAAATAGTCAAGATGATGGAGTCAAGGGTTTATGTTATGTGGTCCCTCATTCAGAATCTCACTGAAGAATACACACCTTGGGAGTAGTCAGTGTCCAAGTCATATGGACACTCAATCACAGCATTACCAAATAATGCACAATGGGGCAATAGTAAGGAGTCTATTTCATACGGCCTGTCATTCAGAGCTTCAGTGCATAATAAACAGCTGTGCAGTAGTCAGGACCATATTTATGTTAGCCTCAAATTAAGCATCTCCGTGAATGATACACACATGTGTCAGAGTCAGGAGACTATTTGACATAGACACTCATACAGAAACTTTTCGAATACTGCACATGTAGGGAATAACCACTAGTCTGTTTCATATAGTGATTAGTTTAGAGAATCAAAAAATAACGCACACATGTTGAGTAAAATCGGTTCTATTTCATTAGGTCACTCCTTCACTGTTTTAGTTAATAATATGTGTATCTGATAAGTCAGGAATCTCTTTCACATGTCCACTCATTCAGGGCCTATGTGAAGAACACTCCCCTCAAAAATAGTCAAAAGTACTTCAAATGGCTACACATTCAAATTCTCTGTACATAATGAACACCTGGGCAATACACCTGAGTCCCTTTTTTATGCCCACTTACTCAGAGTCTCATTCAATAATACACACCTGGGGAAGATTTATGAGTCTACTTCATGTAGCCACCTATCTAAAGACTCAGTGAATAAGACACACAAAGGTAATAGTCGAGAATTTTTTTATATGGCCACACATTTTGTGCCTCACTGAGTGATATACACCTGAAGAATCCTCAGGATTCTATTTGATACTACCACTCATTTAGAACCTTATTGAATAATTCACAATGGAGCAATAGTCAGGTGTCTATTTTATATGGTCTATCATTCAAAGTTTCAGTGAATAGTAAACTTCTGTGTAGTAATCAGGACGCTGTTTAACATAGCCACAAATTAAGTGCCTTGCTGAGTGATATGCACTTGTGGCAATGTCCGGGGTCTATTTGGTATGGACACTCAAACAGAGCCTGTTTGATTAATGCACACATGGATAATAATGAGGAGTCTATGTCATATGGCTACTCATTCAGACAAACTGCGCATAATGCACATGTGGAGTAATTAGAAGTCTGTTTCATATGGCCCCTCTTTCACAGCCTTACTGAATATTACAAACATGTGATACAGTCTGCAGTCTATTTTATATGGCCACTCATTCAGAGAATCACTAAATAATGCACACCTGCGGAATAGTGAGAAGTCTCTTTCATATGGCCACTCGTTAAGAGCCTCAGTAAGTGTACACACCTGGAGAAATAGTCAGGATTTACTTGTATCTCCTCATTCAGAGTCTCACTAAATAATGCACACCTTTGGAATAGTCAGGAGACTTTTTCATGTGGCCTCTCATTCAATGTGTCATTGAAAAATATGGTGTAGTCAGGAGACTCTTTCATGTAGACACATATTCAGAGCTTCAGTGCATAAGACAGACACTTGATATACTAAGGAATCTAATTGATATGGAAACATATTCTGAGCCTCACTGAATAATAGAAACCTGTGGAATAATTTGGAATCTATTTTTGATGGACATATATTCAGAGCCTCGGAAAATGATGTACACCTGTAAAGTAGCCAGGCGTCTATTTTATTAGGAAACACATTCATAGATTCAGCGAATAATATGCACGTGCTGATTAGTAAGCTTTCCATTTTATATGGCCACTGACTCGTAACCTCAATGAATAATGTACAAATGTAAAGTATTCAGCAGTTTATTTCATATAGCCACTCATTCAGAGATTCAATGAATAATAAAATTATTTGAGATTGACAGCCTCCTGTTTCATATTGTCATACAAAAAGAGCCTCACTGATTGAAACACACCTGGGGAAGTGTTAGGAGTGTACTTTACATAGCCTCTAATTTAAAGCCTAAGGGAATAATGCACATGTGTGGAATAGACACTAGACTGCTTTATATGGCCACAAAATCAAAGTCTGAGTAAGTAATACACAACTTTGGAATAGTCACTAGTCTATTTCATATGCCGAAATATTTAGAATCAGAGTCAATAATACATGCCTGTAGACTAGTCAGGAAACAATTTCATATGGCCAAAGTTTCAGAGCCCCAGTGAATCATAAATACCTGAGAAATGCTCTGGACGCTATTACATGTGGCATCAATTTCAGAACTTCCTTGAACAAGAAACACCTCTATTGTAGTCAGAATTCTATTTCATATAGCCACTTACTCAGAGCCTAACTGAATAACAGACACCTTGGGAAAGTCAGGATTCTGTTTCGTATACCCACTCATTTACAGCCGAATGTAAAAACTCCCAACTGAGTAGTATATAGGAGTCTCTATTATATGGCCACTCATTCAGAGCCTCACAGAATAATACAGACGTATGGAAATGTGAGGAGTGTACATGACATGGCCACTTATTCATTTCCTCAGTGAAGAATCATATATATATATCTAAAAAATACTCAAGATTCTATTAAACATAGCCACTTATTAACAGACTTACTGAATAATTCACCCCTGGAGAATTCTCTGGAGACTATTTGATATGACTGTTCAGCCAGCGACTCAGTGCAAAATGCAGAGCTGGGAAATAGTCAAGAGAACAGTCAGGAGTCTATTTTATGTGGTCACTCGTTCAGAAACTGACTGAAGAATACACACCTTGGGAATAGTCAGAGTCCAGGTCATATGGCCACTCAATCACAGCATTATGGAATAAGACACAATGGAAAAATAGTAAGGATTCTATTTCATATGGCCTGTCATTTGGAGCTTCAGTTCATAATAAACAGCTGTGGAGTAGTCAGGACCCTATTTAAGGTATCCCCAAATTAAGCAGCTACGTGAATGATACACACATGTGTGAGAGTCAGGAGACTATTTGATATGGACACTCATACAGTACGTCTTCGAATATTGCACATGTGGGGAATAATCACTAGTCTATTTCATATGGGGGTGCATTTTTAGAGTCAAAAAATAACGCGCACCTGTGGAGTAAAATGCTGTCTATTTCATAAGGCCACTCTTTCAGTGTTTTAGTGAATAACATGTATATCTGATAAGTCAGGATTCTCTTACACATGGCCACTCGATCTTGGCCTCTGTGAATAATAATCCCCTCAGAAACAGTCAAGGGTCTACTTCAAATGCCTACACATTCAGAGTCTCTGTAAGTAATGAACACCTGAGCAATACACCTGAGTCTCTTCTCTATGCCCAGATAGTCAGAGTCTCATTCAATAATACACACCTGAGGAAGAGTTAAGAGTCTACTTCATTTAGCCACTCATTTAGATCCTCAGTGAATAATACTCACCAGGGTAATAGACGAGAAATTTTTATGTGGCCACTCATTCTGTGCCTCCCTGAATGATAACACCTGGGGAATTCCCGGGATTCTGTTTCATACGACCACTCATTTAGAACCTTATTGAATAATTCACAATGGAGCAATAGTCAGGTGTCTATTTTTTATGGCCTCTCATTCAAAGTTTCAGTGAATAATGAACTTCTATGGAGTAATCAGGACACTGTTTTTTATTTTTATTTTTTAATTTTATTTTTTTTTTTACTTTTTTTTTGAAAGGAAAAGAGAGGAAGAAAAAGAGGGAGAGAGAACAGGAATATTGCTTTATTCTATAAATGGGTATTAATAATGCCCGATCATTATTATGTGTATTTAAAATGGAGACTATATATTTTATTTATCTAAAGTGGAGAGTTCTACAAGTACTTATTAAGTTTACTTGTTACTGATCTGAGTTCAGATTCTGGATATCCTTATTAATTTTCTGTTTCGTTGAGTCTGAATCTGTTTATGGGTCTTATGTATCTGGGTGTTAGAATGCATTGATCCTTATACCATTCTATCTTTGTTGGTTTGAAATCTGTTTTATCAAATGCATGAATTGCAACTCCTTTTTGTTTATTTATTTATTTTTGTTCTTTATTTGGTTGGTAAATCTTTCTCCAACACTTTGCTTTTAGTCTTTGTGTATCTTTGGATATTAAATGGGTCTGGATATAGTATACCATTATGTTTTGTCTGTATCTTTTAATTAGAAAATTTAGTCGATTTCAATTTAAGATTACTGCCATTTGATGTTAACTGGCTATTTTATCCATTTGTTGATGTACATTCTTCTTTCTGTTGATGTTCTTTACTTTTTGGTATATTTTTAGAAAGGCTAATCCTGTTTGTTCCTTTCTGTGTGTAATGCTTGTTTCAGAAGTTTTTGTAAAGCAGACCTGGTGGTAATAAAATCTCTGAGTACTTGCTTGTTCATAAAAGATTTTATTTTTTCTTCAATTGTGAAGCTTAGTTTGGCAGAATATGAAATTCTGGGCTGAAAGTTCTGTTCTTTGAGGATGTTAAATATCGGCCCCCACTCTCTTCTGGCTTGTAGGGTTTCTACTGAGAGATCTGCTGTAAGTCTAATAGGCTTCCCTTTGTGGGTAACTGACGTTTCTATCTGGCTGCCCTTAGTATTTTCTCCTTTGTTTCAACCCTGGTGAATCTAATGATTATGTGTCTTGGGGTTGCTCTTCTTAAGAAATATCTTTGCGGTGTTCTCTGTATTACCTGAGGTTGAATGGTATCCTGCTTTGCTAGATTGGGAAAATTCTCCTGGATTATATCCTGAAGAGTATTTTCCAGCTGGGATTCATTCTCTCCATCACATTCAGGTACACCTATCAAAAGTAGATTAGGTCTTTTTACATAATCCCATAATTCTTGGAGACTTTGCTCATTCCTTTTTATCGTTTTTTCTCTATTCTTGTCTTCTCATTCCATTTCATTAGGTCGGTCTTCGACCTCTGATAAGTTTTCTTCTGCTTGATCAATTCGGCTATTCAAACTTGTGCATATTTCACTAAGTTCTCGTGTTGTATTTTTCAACTCCATTAGTTCATCTATATTCCCTTCTATATTGTTCATTCTTTTTAAAATTTCATTTAACCTTTTTTCAAAGTTCTTAGTTTCTTTACTTGGGTTAGAACAAGTTGTTTCAATTCCCAGAAGTTTTTTCCCATTCAATTTCTAAAGCCTCCTTCAGATACTGAAACACAGTCCTCTTCCATTAGGGTTGTTCCGTTGCTGATGAGGAATTACTATTCCCTGTAGAAGGAGAGGGGTTCTGACTTTCGGTTTTCTCGGCCTTTTTAGGCTGTTTCTTTCCCTTTATTGTGATTTTATCCATCTGATTTCTTTACAACTAGCCCTTTCTGAATAAGTTCCTGAGAGGATGTCCAATTTATTGATTCCCAGTGCTGGAATCCGAGCAACCCACTGCGCCAGCCAAAACAACATCGATAAGACTGATGGTGCTCTTCTGCCTGGGAATCTTCAGTCTTGCTTCCTTCTTGAGTCTGCAACAAGCAGCTCTGCCTTCCCGGAGCTCCAAACACCAGTCAGTAGGGGAACCAGTCCTGCTAACTGTGCAAGAAGAGCTGCCGCACCGAGGTGACCACAAAACCCTGCACCGGCCACAGAAGTCACGCTGGCGACCCACGGGGCTCATCCACTGGAAATCTTCTGGTTCGTGGGCGACGAATATTTCTCTGAAAATGTGGTGTCCCTCACGTTTTCTGAGCTTTCACTGGGAGCTACAATCATGAGCTGTTAGCGATCAGCCATCTTGGATCTATCTCCGACATTATTTATGATAGCCATGAATTAAGTGCCTTCTGAATGACACAAACCTGGGTGGTAGTCAGGAGTCTATTTCAAATGAACTCTAATTCTGTGTAACGCTGAGTAATACACACCTGGGGGAGTTTCAGGAGTCTATTTGGTATGTACACTCATACCGGACTTGTTGGAATAATGGACACATGGAGAATAATGAGGTGTCTATATCATACGGCTACTCATTCAGACAAACAGTGAATAATGCACATGTGGAGTCAATAGAATTCTGTTTCATATGGCCCCTCTTTCACAGCCTCACTGAATATTACACACTTGTGATATAGTATGGAGTCTATATTTTATGGCCACTCATTCAGAGAATTACTAAATAATTCACACCTGTGGAATAGTCAGAAGCCTCTTTCATATGGCTACCCGTTGAGAGCCTCACCAAACGTACACACCTGGATAAATAGTCAGGATTTGCTTGTATCTCCTCATTCAGTGTCTCACTAAATAATGCACACCTGTGAAATAGTCAGGAGACTTTTTCATGTAGTCTCTCATTCAATGTGTCATTGAAAAGTGTGGTGTAGTCAGGAGACCATTTCATGTAGACACATATTCAGAGCCTCAGTGCATAAAATAGACCCTTGATATAGTAAGAAATCTAATTAGTATGGCCACATCTTCTGAGGCTCACTGAATAATACACACCTGGATAATAATTTGGAGTCTATTTTCGATGGACATTCATTCAGTGCATCGGTAAATAATGCAGATCTGTGTGGTAGCGAGGAGTCTATTTCATTTGGAAACACTTTCATAGCCTCAGTGTATAATATGCACGTGTGGATTAGAAAGGATTACATTTTATATGGTCACTGACTCGTAACATCAATGAATAATGCACAAATGTAAAGTACTCAGCAGTCTATTTCATATAGCCACTCATACAGAGATTCACTGAATAATAAAATTGAGATAGACTGAATTATTGTTCCGAGGCAAGATGGCGTTGTACAGGTGACTCAGGATTGCAGCTCTCGGTGAAGGTGCAGAGGGTGAGTCCTAGCCACATTCTCGGATGGATCTTTTATGCCCACAGAGTGTTGAATGTCCCAGGTGTGGGAGAGACACGGGACCCTAGTGCAGCCGGCTAACGCAGCCGGCTCACGCCGCCTTTTCGGCCGGTGCCACAGCTGGACCCGGCGCGGAACTCACTTGTCTGGGTGCCCTGTTAAACCGGCAATCTGAGATTTGGAAGGGCAGATTGGCATGTCCATCTGATTGAATGGGACTTGGACAATGAGCCAGACCAGGAGTTACCTGGGAAGCGTGATCTGAGCCGGAGTAGTGGGCAGCAGCAAGGGAGATCGCATGGATCCCAGGGCCCTATCGGCAGGCTCCTGGGGCGCCAGGGAGAGAGTCGACCTTTCAGCTTGGGGAGAGGAAGAGAGAGAGAGAGAGGAAGGACTCTGAGGCAGGGAGCTGGGTGATCAGGCTCGGTGGGTCCCACGCTCACGGGGACAAGCAGGGCAGCGACTGGAGCCACTTGGAGCTGAGAGTTTTGCTGCCGGCATCTAGGACGGTGCAGCCTGGTGAGGGAGGGCGTCCACCATTGCTGACGAAGTGCACCCCCACGTAAGTACCGCCCAGGACTGACGCAGCCTGCCGTTGCTGAGGCAACCTGCCATAACAGAAAGACTCCGCCAGGCAGCAACAGGGCGGACCCGCGCTAGCAGGTCAGAGCCCCGGCAGGCAAACAGTGAATAGACTGCCGCCTAGTGGGGCAGGACAGTGCAACAGATATTCATAAAGAAAGCCCCAACTCCCTGAGACAGAGCATCTAAGGGTGAAAAAAAAAGTGGTGTTTTATGAGTTCTATTGCAGCAGACATAAACAACCTCCCAACAACCCTGAATGAACAACGGAGCTCACAGCTCAGCAGTGGAGCTCCTATAAAGCACAGACTGTCTCCTCAAGCAGCTCCCTGACCCCTGTATATCCAAGGAGTCACCCCAGAAAAGGACTAAACAGACTGATATTTGGCTGGCATCGTTCTGGAACAAGGGCAGCAGAAGGAAAAACTGGTATCATCTCTCAAAGTTCTGCAGCTGCTGCAGGTATACCCCAGACAAGCAGGGCCTGGAGTGGACCTCAGCACTCATACAGCAGAGAGGATAGATCATTAGAGGGAAAACAAAGTAACAGAAATACTTCATTATCAATACAATGGTTGAACTAATTTACACTCCCACCAACAGTGTAAGAGTGTTCCTATTTCTCCACATCCTCTCCAGCATCTGCTGTCTCCAGATTTTTTAATGATCGCCATTCTAACTGGTGTGAGATGGTATCTCAATGTGGTTTTGAATTGCATCTCTCTAATGACCAATGACGATGAGCACTTTTTCATACGTTTGTTGGCCTCATGGATGTCTGCTTTCGTAAAGTTTCTGTTCATATCCTTTGCCCATTTTTGAATGGGCTTGTTTGTTTTTTCCTGTAAATCCGTTTGAGTTCTTTGTAAATTCTGGATATCAGCCCTTTGTCAGATGCAGAAACTGCAAAGATTTTTTCCCATTCTGATGGTTGCCGATTCACTCTAGTGACAGTTTCTTTTGCCATGAAGAAGCTGCGGAGTTTGATTAGGTCACATTTGTCTATTTTGGCTTTTGTTGCCAATGCTTTTGGTGTTTTGTTCTTGAAGTCCTTGCCTACTCCTATGTCCTGAATGGTTTTGCCTAGATGTTCTTCTAGGGTTTTTATGGTGTCAGGTCTTATGTTTAAGTCTTTAATCCATCTGGAGTTAATTTTAGTGTAAGGTGTCAGGAAGGGGTCCAGTTTGTGCTTTCTGCACATGGCTAGCCAGTTTTCCCAACACCATTTATTAAATAGGGAATCCTTTCCCCATTGCCTGTTTTTGTCTGGTTTATCAAAGATAACATTGTGGTAGATGTGTTGTGCAGCCTCCGATGCCTCTTTTCTGTTCCACTGGTCTATATCTCTGTTTTGGTACCAGTACCATGCTGTTTTGATTACTGTAGCCTTGTAGTATAGTTTGAAGTCTGGTAGCATGATGCCTCCTGCTGTATTCTTTTTGCTTAGAATTGACTTGGCTATGCGGGCACATTTTTGGTTCCATATGAAATTCATGGTGGTTATTTCAAGTTCTGTGAAGAAATTCAATGGTAGTTTGATGGGGATAGAATTGATTGTGTAAATTACTTTGGGCAGTATAGCCATTTTCACGATATTGATTCTTCCTAACCACGAACATGGAATGTTTCTTTATCTGTTTGTGTCCTCTCTTATTTCGTTGAGCAGTTGTTTGTAGTTTTCCTTAAAGAGGTCCCTTACATTCCTAGTGAGTTGTTTTCCTAGGTATTTTATTTTCTTTGTAGCAATTGTGAATGGCACTTCGTTCTTGATTTGGTTCTCTTTAAGTCTGTTATTGGTGTATAGGAATGCTTGTGATTTTTGAACATTGATGTTATATCCTGAGACTTTGCTGAAGTTGCTTGTCAGTTGCAGGAGCTTTTGGGCTGAGGTGATGGGGTCTTCTAGGTATACTATCATGTCGTCTGCAAATACAGACAATTTGGCTTCCACCTTTCCTATTTGAATACCCTTTATTTCTTTTTCTTGCCTGATTGCTCTGGCTAGAAATTCCAGTACTATGTTGAATAGAAGTGGTGAGAGAGGGCATCCTTGCCTAGTGCCGGATTTCAAAGGGAATGCTTCCAGTTTTTGTCCATTAAGTATGATATTTGCTGTTGGTTGGTCATAAATAGCTTTTATTACTTTGAGATATGTTCCATCAATACCAAGTTTATTGAGGGTTTTTAGCATAAAGGGCTGTTGAATTTTGTCAAATGCCTTCTCTGCATCAATTGAGATAATCATGTGGTTTTTGTTTTTGCTTCTGTTTATGTGGTGAATTACATTTATAGACTTGCGTATGTTGAACCAGCCTTGCATCCCCGGGATGAATCCTACTTGATCATGATGGATAAGTTTTTTAATGTGCTGTTGCAATCGGTTTGCCAGTATTTTATTGAAGATTTTTGCATCTATGTTCATCATGGATATTGGCCTGAAGTTTTCTTTTCTTGTTGAGTCTCTGCCAGGTTTTGGTATCAGGATGATGTTGGTCTCATAAAATGATTTGGGAAGGGTTCCATCTTTTTGGATTATTTGGAATAGTTTCAGAAGGAATGGTACCAGATCCTCTTTGTGTGTCTGGAAGAATTCGGCTGTGAACCCATCTGGACCTGGGCTTTTTTTGTGTGGTAGGCTCTTAATTGCTGCCTCAACTTCAGACCTTGTTATTGGTCTATTCATAGTTTCGGCTTCCTCCTGGTTTAGGCTTGGGAGGACACAGGCGTCCAGGAATTTATTCATTTCTTCCTGATTTACTGGTTTATGTGCATAGAGTTGTTTGTAGTATTCTCTGATGATGGTTTGAATTTCTGTGGAATCTGTGGTTATTTTCCCTTTATCGTTTTTTATTGCATCTATTTGGTTGTTCTCTCTCTTCTTTTTTATCAGTCTGGCTAGTGGTCTGTCTATTTTGTTGATCTTTTCGAAAAACCAGCTCTTAGATTTATTGATTTTTTGAAGGGTTTTTCTTGTCTCTATCTCCTTCAGTTCTGCTCTGATCTTAGTTATTTCTTGTCTTCGGCTAGGTTTTGAGCTTTTTTGATCTTGCTCCTCTAGCTCTTTCAATTTTGACGATAGGGTGTCAATTTTGGATCTCTCCACTCTTCTCATGTGGGCACTTATTCCTATATATTTTCCTATACAGACTGCTTTAAATGTGTCCCAGAGATTCTGGTACGTTGTGTCTTCATTCTCGTTGGTTTCAAAGAACTTCTTTATTTCTGCTTTCATTTCATTGTTTATCCAATCAACATTCAAGAGCCAGTTGTTCAGTTTCCATGAAGCTGTGCGGTTCTGAGTTATTTTCTGAATTCTGAGTTCCAACTTGATTGCTCTATGGTCTGAGAGATTGTTTGTTATGATTTCCGTTGTTTTGCATTTCCTGAGGAGTGCTTTACTTCCAATTATGTGGTCAATTTTGGAGTAGGTGTGATGTGGTGCTGAGAAGAATGTATATTCTGTGGATTTGGGGTGGAGAGTTCTGTAAATGTCTATCAGGTTTGCTTGTTCCAGGTCTGAGTTCAAGTCCTGGATATCCTTGTTAATTTTCTGTCTGGTTGATCTGTCTGCTATTGACAGTGGAGTGTTAAAGTCTCCCACTATTATTGTGTGGGAGTCTAAGTCCCTTTGTAAGTCATTAAGAACTTGCCTTATATATCTGGGTGCTCCTACATTGGGTCCATATATATTTAGAATCGTTATCACTTCTTGTTGTATCGATCCTTTTACCATTATGTAATGACCTTCTTTGTCCCTTTTGATCTTTGTTACTTTAAAGTCTATTTTATCAGAGATGAGAATTGCAACTCCTGCTTATTTTTGCTCTCCATTTGCTTGGTAAATCTTCCTCCATCCCTTTATTTTGAGCCTTTGTGTATCTTTGCATGTGAGGTGGGTTTCCTGGATACAGCACACCGATGGGTTTTGGTTTTTTATCCAATTTGCCAGTATGTGTCTTTTGATTGGTGCATTTAGCCCGTTTACATTCAGGGTTAATATTGTTATGTGTGAATTTGATACTGCCATTTTGATGCTAGCTGGCTGTTTTTCCCATTGGTTCATGTACATTCTTCATTTTATTGATAGTCTTTAGCATTTGGTATGCTTTTAGGATGGCTGGAACTGGTTGTTGCTTTCTATGTGTAGTGCCTCTTTCAGGAGCTCTTGTAAAGCAGGCCTTCTGGTGACAAAATCTCTGAGTACTTGCTTGTTCGTGAAGGATTTTATTTTTCCTTCACTTATGAAGCTCAGTTTGGCTGGATATGAAATTCTGGGTTGAAAGCTCTTTTCTTTAAGGATGTTGAATATTGGCCCCCACTCTCTTCTGGCTTGTAGAGTCTCTGCCGAGAGATCTGCTGTTAGTCTGATGGGCTTCACTTTGTGGGTGACCTGACCTTTCTCTCTGGCTGCCCTTAGTATTTTCTCCTTCGTTGCAACCCTGGTGAATCTGACGATTATGTGCCTTGGGGTTGCTCTTCTTGTGGAGTATCTTTGTGGTGTTCTCTGTATTTCCTGGAGATAAGTATTGACCTGTCTCTCTAGGCTGGGGAAATTTTCCTGGATAATATCCTGAAGAGTGTTTTCCAGCTTGGATTCATTCTCTTCGTCACTTTCTGGTACACCTATCAAACGTAGGTTGGGTCTCTTCACATAGTCCCACATTTCTTGGAGATTTTGTTCATTCCTTTTTGCACTTTTTTCTTTAATCTTGGTTTCTCGTTTTATTTCATTGAGTTGATCTTCAACTTCTGATATTCTTTCTTCTGCTTGGTCAATTCGGCTGTTGAAACTTGTGCATGCTTCGCGAAGTTCTCGTGTTGTGTTTTTCAGCTCCTTCAATTCATTCATATTCCTCTCTAAGTTGTCCATTCTCGTTATCAATTCCTCGAATCTTTTTTCAAATCTTTTTTCAAGGTTCTTAGTTTCTTTGCACTGGTTTAGAACATGTTCCTTTAACTCACTGAAGTTTCTCATTATCCACTTTCTGAAGTCTGATTCCATCATTTCGTCACATTCATTCTCCGTCCAGCTTTGTTCCCTTGCTGGTGAGGAATTTTGGTTTTTTTTTTTTGGAGGTGAGGTGTTTTGGTTTCTGGTGCTTTCCCCCTTTTTGCGCTGGTTTCTTCCCATCTTTAGGGATTAATCCGCCTGTCGTCTTAGTAGTAGCTAATTTTGCAATTGGGTCTCTGTGTGGACACTGAGATTGTTGATGATGAAGTATTTCTGTTACTTAGTTTTCCCTCTAATGATCTATCCTCTCTGCTTTATGAGTGCTGAGGTCCACTCCAGTCCCTGCTTGTCTGGGGTATACCTGCAGCAGCTGCAGAACAGTGAGGGATGATACCAGTTTCTTCTGCTGCTGCCCTTTTTCCAGAATGATGCCAGCCAAATGTCAGTCTGATTAGTCCTTTTCTGGGGTGACTCCTTGGATATACAGGGGTCAGGGAGCTCCTTGAGGAGACAGTCTGTGCTTTATAGGAGCTCCAGTGCTGAGCTGTGAGCTCCGTTGTTCATTCAGGGTTGTTGGGAGGTTATGTCTGCTGCAATAGAACTCATCAAACACCACTCTTTTTTTTTTTTTACCCTTAGATGCTCTGTCTCAGGGAGTTGGGGCTTTCTTTATGAGTATCTGTTGCACTGTCCTGCCCCACTAGGTGGCAGTCTATTCACTATTTGCCTGCCGGGGCTCTGACCTGCTAACGCGGGTCTGCCCTGTTGCTGCCTGGCGGACTCTCTATGTTATGGCTGGTTGTCTCGGCAATGGCAGGCTGCGTCAGTCCTGGGCGGTACTTAAGTGGGGGTGCACTTCGTCAGGAATGGTGGACGCCCATCCCTGACCGGGCTGCACCGTCCTAAATGCCGGCAACAAAACTCTCAGCCCCAAGCGCCTGCAGTCGCCGCCCTGCTTGTCCCCGTGAGCGTGGGACCCACCGAGCCCGATCACCCAGCTCCCTGCCTCAGAGTCCGTCCTCTCTCTCTCTCTCCTCCTCTCCCCAAGCTGAAAGTTCGACTCTCTCACTGGCGCCCCAGGAGCCTGCCGATAGGGCACTGGTATCCGTGCGATCTCCCGTGCCGCTGCCCACTACCCCGGCTCATATCACGCTTCCCAGGAAACTCCTGGTCTGGCTCATTGTCCAAGTCCCATTCAATCAGATGGGCATGTCAATCTGCCCTTCCAAATCTTAGATTGCCGGTTTAACATGGCAGCCAGACCAGTGAGTTCCGCACCGGGTCCCGCTGCAGCCCCGGCTGAAGAGGCGGCGGGAGCCTGTTGCGTTAGCCGGCTGCTACCGTCCCGTGTCTCTCCCACACCTGGGACTTTCAACGCTCTGTGGGCATAAAAGGAACATCCGAGAATGTGGCTAGGACTCACCCTCTGCGCCTTCACCGAGAGCTGCAATCCTGAGTCACCTCTATGACGCCATCTTGCCTCCTCCCTCCAGTTTTCCTTCTAATGATCTAGCCCCTCTGCTGTATGAGTGCTGAGGTCCACTCCAGGCCCTGCTTGTCTGGAGTATACCTGTAGCAGCTGTGAAACAGTGAGGGATGATACCTGTTTCTTCTTCCGCTGTCTTTGTTCCAGAATGTTGCCCGCCAAATGTCAGTCTTATTAGTCCTTTTGTGGGGTGACTCTTTGGATATACAGGGGTCAGGAAGCTGCTTAAGGAGACGGTCTGTGCTTTATAGGAGATCCAGTGCTGAGCTGTGAACTCCGTTGTTCAGTCAGGGTTGTTTGGTGGTTGTTTATATCTGCTGCAATAGAACTCATAAAACACCACCCTTTTTTTTCCCCTTAGATGCTCTGTCTCAGGGAGTTGGGGCTTTCTTTATGAGTATCTGTTGCACTGTCCTGCCCCACTAGGAGGCAGTCTATTCACTATTTGACTGCTGGGGCTCTGACCTGCTAACGCGGGTCCACCCTGTTGCTGCTTGGCTCCCTTCTGCTGTGGAGCGCTCCCCCCTCCAGGCGGAGTCTCTCTGTTATGACAGGTTGCCTCGGCAACGGCAGGCTGTGTCAGCCCTGGGTGGTACTTCAGTAGGGGCAGATTGCGTCTGTGATGGTGGACGCCTCTCCCTCACCGGGCTGCACCCTCCTAGATACCAGCAGCAAAGCTCTCAGCCCCAAGTGCCTCCAGTCGCCACCCTGCTTGTCCCCATGAGCGTGGGACCCGCTGAGTCCAATCACCCAGCTCCCTGCCTCAGAGTCCGTCCTTTCTCTCTCTCTCTCTTCCTCTCCGCAAGCTGAAAGGTCGACTCTCTCACTGGCGCCCCAGTAGCCTGCCGATAGGGCACTGGGATCCGTGCAATCTCCCATTCCGCTGCCCACTGCACTGGCTCAGATCACGCTTCCCAGGAAACTCCTGGTCTGGCTCAATGTCCAAGTCCCATTCAATCAGATGGACATGCCAATCTGCCGTTCCAAATCTCAGATTGCCGGTTTGATAGGGCACCCAGACCAGTGAGTTCCGTGCCGGGTTCCTCAGTGGCGCCGGCCGAAGCAGCCGCGTGAACCGGCTGCATTAGCCGGCTTTACTAGCGTCCCGTGTCTCTCCCACACCTGGGACTTTCAACGCTCTGTGGGCAAAAAAAGGTCCATCCGAGAATGCGTCTAGGACTCACCCTCTGTGCCTTCACTGAAAGCTGCAATCCTGAGTCGCTTCTACGACGCCATCTTCGGGTTTTTGCTTTTTATCCAATTTGCCAGTCTATGTCTTTTGATTGGTGAATTTAGCCCATTTACATTTAGGGTTAATATTGTTATGTGTGAATTTGATACTGTCATTTTGATGCTAGCTGGCTGTTTTGCCCATTGGTTCATATAGATTCTTCATTTTGTTGATGCTGTTTAGCATTTGATATGCTTTTAGGATTGCTGGTACTGGTTGTTTCTTTCCATGTGTCGTGCCTCTGTCAGGAGCTCTTTTAAAGCATTCCTGGTGGTGAAAAAATCTCTGAGTACTTGCTTGTTCATGAAGGATTTTATTTTTCCTTCACTTATTAAGCTCAGTTTGGCTAAATATGAAATTCTGGGTTGAAAATTCTTTTCTTTAAGGATGTTGAATATTGGCCCCCACTCTCTTCTGGCTTGTAGGGTCTCTGCCGAGAGATCTGCAGTGAGTCTGATGGGCTTCCCTTTGTGGGTGACCCGACCTTTCTCTCTGGCTGCCCTTAGTATTTTCTCCTTCATTTCAACCCTGGTGAATCTGACGATTATGTGCCTTGGGGTTGCTCTTCTTGCGGAGTTTCTTTGTGGTGTTCTCTGTATTTCCTGGAGTTGAGTATTGACCTGTCTTGCTAGGTTGGGGAAATTTTCCTGGATAATATCCTGAAGAGTGTTTTCCAGCTTGGATTCACCCTCTTCATCACATTCTGGTACACCTATCAAACGTAGGTTGGGTCTCTTCACATAGTACCACATTACTTGGAGATTTTGTTCATTCCTTTTTGCACTTTTTTCTTTAATCTTGGTTTCTCTTTTTATTTCATTGAGTTGATCTTCGACTTCTGATATTCTTTCTTCTGCTTGGTCAATTCGGCTGTTGAAACTTGTGCATGCTTCACGAAGTTCTCGTGTTGTGTTTTTCAGCTCCTTCAATTCATTCATGTTCCTCTCTAAGTTGTCTATTCTTGTTATCATTTTCTCTAATCTTTTTTCAAATCTTTTTTCAAGGTTGTTAGTTTCTTTGCACTGATTTAGAACATGTTCTTTTAGCTCACTGAAGTTTCTCATTATCAACTTTCTGAAGTTTGATTTCGTCATTTCATCACACTCATTCTCCATCCAGCTTTGTTCCCTTGCTGATGCGAAGTTTTGGTTCTTTGTAGGAAGTGAAGTGTTTTGGTTTCAGGTGTTTTCCTCCTTTGTGCACTGGTTTCTTTCCATCTTTATGGATTTATCCACCTGTCATCTTAGTAGTTGCTGATTTTTCAATTGTATCTTGGTGTGGATGCCCAGATTGTTGATGATAAGGTACTTCTGTTACTTAGTTTTTCTTTTAATGGTCTAGCCCCTGTGCTGTACGAGTGCTGAGGTCCACTCTAGGCCCTGCTTCTCTGAGGTTCACCTGTAGCAGCTGCAGAACAGTGAGGGATGCTACCAGTTTCTTCTGCTATCTTTGTTCCAGAATGTTGCCCACCAAATAACAGTCTGATTAGTCCTTTTTGGGGGTGATTTTCTGGATATATAGGTGTCAGGAAGCTGCTTGAGGAGACAGTCTGTGCTTTGTAGGAGCTCCTGTGCTGTGCTGTGAGCTCCATTTTTCATTCAGTGTTGTTGGGAAGATGTGTTTATGTCTCCTGCAACAAAACTCATAAACCGTTCTCTTTTTTTCCCATTAGATGCTCTGTCTCAGGGATTTTTTGATGAGTATCTGTTGTACTTTCCTGCCCAGCTAGGAGGCAGTCTCTTCACTATTTGCCTGCTGGGGCTCCAACTGGCTAGTGTGGGTCCGCCCTGTTCCTGCGGGGCTCAGTTCTGCTGTGGCGCACTCTGCCCTGCTGGCAAAGTCTCTCTGTTATGGCAAGTTACCTCGGCAACAGCAGGCTGCATCAGCCCTTGGTGTTACTTTAGTAGGGGCGGATTGTGTCTGTAGTGGTGGACGCCCCTTCCACACAGGGCTGCACCATCCTAGATGCCAGCAGCAAAACTCTCAGCACCGAGTGCCTCCAATCGCTGCCCTGCTTGTCCCCGTGAGGGTGGGACCCGCTAAGCCCAATCCCCCAGCTCCCTGCCTCAGAGTCCATTCTCTCTCTCTCTCTTTCTCTCCCCAAGATGAACAGTTAACTGTCTCACTAGCGCCCCAGTAGCCTGCTGACAGGGCACTGTGCTCCGTGCAATCTCCCGTGCCATTGCCCATGGCGCTGGCTCAGATCACGTTTCCCAGGAATCTCCTGGTCTGGCTCATTGACCAAGTCCTGTTCCATCAGATAAACATACCAATCTGCCCTTCCAAATCTCAGATTGCCGGTTTAACAGGGCACCCGGACCAGTGAGTTTTGTGCCCAGTGCTGCTGCAATGTGCCACCAGCCGAACCAGCCCTGTGAGCCGGCTATGCAAGCGTCCCGTGTCTCTCCCACGTCTGGGAAATTCAAAGTTCTGTGGGCAAAAATGTTCCTCCCGAGAATGCGGCTAGGACTCACCCTCTGCGCTTTCAGTGAGAGCTGCCATCCTGAGTCGCCTCTATGATGCCATCTTCAACAAAGAAAGATTTAAGAGTCTACTTCATGTAGCCACTCATTTAGAGCCTCAGAGAGTAATGCACAACAGGGTAATACTCGTGCATTTTTTATATGGCCACTCATTTTGAGCCTCACTGAGTGATATACACCTGAAGAATCCTCAGGATTCTATTTGGTACTACCACTCATTTAGAACTTTATTGAATAATTCACAATGGAGCAATAGTCAGGTGTCTATTGTATATGGTCTATCATTCAAAATTTCAGTGAATAGTAAACTTCTATGGAGTAATCAGGACGCTGTTTAACATAGCCATGAATTAAGTGCCTTGCTGAATGATATGCACCTGTGTGATAGTAAGGAGTCTATTTCATATGAATTCTAATTTTGTGTATCACTGAGTAATACACACCTGGGGCAGTGTCAGGAGTCTATTTGGTATGGATACTCAAACAGACCCTGTTTGATTAATGCACACATGGATAATAATGAGGAGTCTATGTCATACGGCTACTCATTCAGACAAACTGTGAATAATGCACATGTGGAGTAATTAGAAGTCTGTTTCATATGGCCCCTCTTTCACAGCCACACTGACTATTACACACTTGTGATATAGTCTGGAGTCTATTTTTTATGGCCACTCATTCAGAGAATCACTAAGTAATGCACACCTGAGGAATAGTCAGAAGTCTCTTTCCTATGGCCACTCGTTAAGAGCCTCACTAAATGTACACACCTGGAGAAATAGTCAAGATTTGCCTTTATTCCCTCATTCAGAGTCTCACTAAATAATGCACACTTGTGGAATAGTCAGGAGACTTTTTTATGTGGCCTCTAATTCGGAGTGTCACTGTCTAATGTGGTGTAGTTAGGAGTCTATTTCATGTAGACACATATTCAGAGCTTCACTGAATAAGACAGACACTTGATATAGTAAGGAATATAATTGATATGGAAACATACACTGAGCCTTACTGAACAATACACACCTGGGGAATAATTTGTAGTCTATTTTCCATATACATATATTTAGAGCCTTGAAATATGATGTACACCTGTGAAGTAGCCAGAAGTCTATTTTATAAGGACACCCATTTATAGTCTCAGTGCATAATATAGACGTGTGGATTAGTCAGGATTCCATTTTATATGGCCACTGACTCTTAACCTCAGTGTAAAATGCAAAAATGTAAAATACTTAGCAGTCTATTTCATATAGACACTCATTCAGTGATTCACTGAATAATACAAATATTTGAGATAGACAGCATCCTGTTTCATATGGTTAAACAAAAAGAGCCTCACTGAGTAATGCACACAAGGGAAAGTGTTAGTAGTTTACTTTATATAGCCTTTAATTTACAGAATCAGGAAATAATGCACACGTGTGGAATAGACACGTCTATTTTATATGGCCACAAAATCAAAGCCTTTTTGAATACTGCACATGTGGGGAATAATCACTTGTCTGTTTCATATGGTGTTTGTTTGGTGAATCAAAACTTATGCACACCTGTGGAGTAAAATGGGTTCTATTTCAGAAAACCACTCTTTCAGTGTTTTAGTGAATAATATGTATATCTGAAAAGTAAGAAATCTCTTTCACATGGCCACTCGTTCAGGGCCTCTGTGAAGAATACTCCCCTCAAAAATTGTCGTGTCTACTTTAAATGGCTACACATTCAGAGACTCTGTAGGTAATGAACACCTGGGAAATACACCTGAGTCTCTTTTTTATGCACACTTAGTCAGAGTCTCATTCAATAATACACACCTGGGGAAGAGTTAAGAGTCTACTTCATGTAGCCACTCATTTAGAGCCTCAGGGAATAGTGCACACCAGGGTAATAGTCGAGCATTTTTTTATGTGGCCACTCATTTTGTGCCTCACTGAGTGATATACACCTGAAGAATCCTAAGGATTCTATTTGATACTACCACGCATTTAGCATCTTATTGAATAATTAACAGTGGAGCAATAGTCAGGTGTCTATTTCATATGGTATATCACTCAAAATTTCAGTGAATAATAAACTTATATGGAGTAATCAGGACGCTGTTTAAGATAGCCACGAATTAATTGCCTCCCTTAATGATACACACCTGGGTAATAGCCTGGCGTCTATTTCATATGAACTCTAATTTTGTGTATCGTTGAGTAATACACATCTGGGGCAGTGTCAGGAGTCCATTTGGTATGGACCCTCAAACAGAACCTGTTTGATTAATACACACATGTATAACAATGAGGAGTCTATGCCATCTGGCTCCTCATTCAGACAAACAGTGAATAATACACATGTAAAGTAATTAGCACACTGACCTTATGGACTCTCTTTCACATCTTCACTGAATATTACACACTTGTGATAGTCCGGAGTCTATTTTTTATGGCCACTCATTCAGAGAATCACTAAATAATGCACACCTGTGAAATAGTCAGAATTCTCTTTCCTATGGCTACTCGTTAAGAGCCTCACTAAGTGTACATAGCTGGGGAAATAGTCAGGACTTACCATTATCCCCTCATTCAGAGTCTCACTAAATAATGCACACCTGTGGAAGAGTCAGGAGACTTGTTCATGTGTCCTCTAATTTGGAGTGACACTGAATAATGTGATGTAGTCAGGAGTCTATTTCATGTAGACACATATTCAGAGCCACAGTGAATAAAACAGGCCATTATTTTGTACAGAATCTAATTAATATGGCCACATCTTCTGCGCCTCACTGAATAATACACACCTGGAGAATAATTTGGAGTCTATTTTCGATGGACATTCATTCAGAGCCTCGGTAAATAATGGACACCTGTGGAGTAGCCAGGAGTCTATTTTATTTGGACACTCATTCATAGCCTCAGTGGATAATATGCACATGTGGATTAGTCCGGATTCCAATTTATATGGCCAATGACTCGTAACCTCAGTGAAAAATGCACAAATGTTAAGTACTCAGAAGTCTATTACATATAGACTCTCATTTAGGGATTCACTAAATAATATAAATATTTAATAAAGAAGCATCGTGTTTCATATGGTAACGCAAAAATGAGCCTCATTGAGTAAGGCACACCTAAGGAAGTGTTAGGAGTCTACTTTATATAGCCTCTCATTTACAGCCTCAGGGAGAAATGCACAAGTGTGGAATAGACACTAGACTATTTTGTATGGCCAGAAAATCAAAGCCTGAGTGAGTAATACACAGCTTTGGAATAGTCACTTGTCTATTTTACAGGCCCAATTATTTAGAGTCAGAGTCAATAATACACGCCTGTGGACAAGTCAGAAAACAATTTTATATGGCCAAAGTTTCAGAGCCTCAGTGAATAATACATACCTGGGAAATACTCAGGACGCTATTACATGTGGCATCAATTTCAGAGCTTCCTTGAATAAAAAACACCTCCACTGTAGTCAGAATTCTATTTGCTATAAAAACATATTCAGACCCTAACTGAAGAACATACACCTTGGGAAAAGTTAAAATTCTATTTCGTATAGCCACTCATTTAGAGCCAAATGTAAAAACGCATGCCTGAGGAGCATTCAGGAGGCTCTATTTTATGGCCACACATTCAGAGTTTCACAGAATAGTACAGACCTATGAAAACATCAGGAGTGTATTTCACATAGCCACTTATTCAGAACCTCAGTGAGGAATCATATATATCTGGAAAATACTCAGGATTATATTATATATAGCGACTTATTCAGAGACACACTGAATACTGCACAGATAAGGAATAGTCTGGAGACTATTTGATATGACTCTTCACCCAGCGACTCAGTGGACAATGCAGAACTGAAAAATAGTCAAGAGGATAGAGTCAAGGGTTTATGTTACGTGGTCACTCGTTCAGAATCTCACTGAAGAATACACACCTTGGGAATAGTCAGTGTCTAAGTCACATGGACACTCAATCACAGCATTACCGAATAATGCACAATGGGGCAATGGTAAGGAGTCTATTTCCTATGGCCTGTCATTCGGAGCTTCAGTGCATAATAAACAGCTGTGGAGTAGTCAGGACCCGATTTTAGGTAGCCCCAAATTAAGCAGCTCCGTAAATGATACACACATGTGTCAGAGTCATGAGACTCTTTGACATAGACACTCATACAGAACCTTTTCGAATACTGCACATGTGGGGAATAATCACTAGTCTGTTTCATACGGTGATTAGTTTGGATAATCAAAAAATAATGCACACCTGTTTAGTAAAATGGGTTCTATTTCATAAGGCCACTTTTTCAGTGTTTTAGTGAATAATATGTATATCTGATAAGTCAGGAATCTCTTTCACATGGCCACTCATTCAGGGCCTCTGTGAAGAATACTCCCCTCAAAAATTGTCAAGGGTCTACTACAAATGGCTAAACTTTCAACGTTTCTGTACCTAATGAACACCTGGGCAATACACCTGAGTCTCTTTTTGATGCCCACTTAGAGATTCATTCAATAATAGACAACAAAGGAATATTTAAGAGTCTACTTCATGTAGCCACTCATTTAGAGCCTCAGTGAATAATGCACACCAAGGTAATAGTCGAGAATTTTTTATATGGCCACACATTTTCTGCCTCACTGAGTGATATACACCTAAAAAATCCTCAGGATTCTGTTTGACACTACAACTCATTTAGAACCTTATTGAATAATTCACAATGGAGAAATAGTCAGGTGTTTATTTTATATGGTCTATCATTCAAAATGTCAGTGAATAGTAAACTTCTATGAAGTAATCAGGACGCTGTTTACCATAGCCACGAATTAAGTGCCCTGCTGAAAGATACGCACCTGTGTGATAGGCAGGAGTCTATTTCATATGAACTCTAATTTTGTGTATCGATGAGTAATACACACCTGGGGCAGTGTCAGCAGTCTATTTGGTATGGACACTCAAACAGAGCCTGTTTGATTAATGCACACATGGATAATAAAGAGGAGTCTATGTCATACAGCTACTCATTCACACAAACTGTGAATAATGCACATGTGGAGTAATTAGGAGTCTGTTTCATATGGCCCCTCTTTCACAGCCTCACTGAATGTTACACACTTGTGATATAGTCTGTAGTCTATTTTTTATGGCCACTCATTCAGAGAATCACTAAATAATGCACACCTGAGGAATTGTCAGAAGTCTCTTTCCCATGGCCAGTCGTTAAGAGCCTCACTAAGTGTACACACCTGGAGAAGTAGTCAGGATTTACCTTTATCCCCTCATTCAGAGTCGCACTAAATAATGCACACCTGTGAAATAGGAGACTTTTTTATGTGGCCTCTAATTCAGAGTGTCACTGAATAATTTGGTGTAATCAGGAGTCAATTTCAGGTAGACACATATTTAGAGGTTCACTGAATAAGACAGACACTTGATGTAGTAAGAAATCTAATTGATATGGAAACATATTCTGAGCCTCACTGAATAATACACACCTGCGGAATAATTTGGAGTCTATTTTCCATGGATATATATTCAGAGCCTGGGAAAATGATACACACCTCTGGAGTAGCCAGGAGTCTATTTTAGTAGGACACTCATTCTTAGCCTCACTGGATAATGTGCACCTGTGGATTAGTCTGGATTCCATTTTATATGGCCACTGACTCGTAACCTCAGTTAAAAATGCAAAAATATAAAATACTTAGCAGTCTATTTCATACAGACGCTCATTCAGAGATTCACTGAATAATACAATTATTTGAGATAGACAGCATACTGTTTCATATGGTTAAACAAAAAGAGCCTCACTGAGTAATGCACACCAGGATAAGGGTTAGGAGTCTACTTTATATAGCCTTTAATTTACAGATTCAGAAAATAATGCACACGTATGGAATAGACACTAGTTTCTTTTATATGGCCACAAAATCAAAGCCTTTTTGAATACAGCACATGTGGGGAATAATCACTTGTCTGTTACATATGGTGTTTCTTTTGGTGAATCAAAAACTTATGCACACCTGTAAAGTAAAATGGGTTCTATTTCAGAAGGCCACTCTTTCAGGGTTTTAGTAAATAATATGTATATCTGAAAAGTAAAAAATCTCTTTCACATGGCCACTTGTTCAGGGCCTCTGTGAAGAATACTCCCCTCAAAAATTGTCGTGTCTATTTTAAATGGCTACACATTCAGAGACTCTGTAGGTAATGAACACCTGGGCAATACACATGAGTCTCTTTTTTATGCCCACTTAGTCAGAGTGGCATTCAATAATACACACCTGGTGAAGAGTTAAGAGTCTACTTCATGTAGCCACTCATTTAGAGCCTCGGTGAATAATGCACACCAGTGTAATCTTTGAGAATTTTTTATATGGCCACTCATTTTGTGCCTCACTGAGTGATATACACCTGAAAAATCCTATGGATTCTAATTGATACTACCATGCATTTAGCACCTTATTGAATAATTCACAATGGAGCAATAGTCAGGTGTCTGTTTTATATGGTCTATCACTGAAAGATTCAGTGAATAATAAGCTTCTAAGGAGTAATCAGGACGCTGTTTAAGATAGCCACGAATTAAGTGCCTCCCTGAATAATACACACCTGGGCAATAGACTGGCGTCTATTTCATATGAACTCTAATTTTGTGTATCGTTGAGTAATACACACCTGGGGCAGTGTCAGGGGTCTATTTGGTATGGACAATCAAACAGAACCTGTTTGTTTAATGCACACATGTGTAATAATGAGGAGTCTATGTCATATGGCTACTCATTCAGGCAAACAGTGAATAATGCACATGTAAAGCAATTAGAAGTCTGATTTTTATGGACCCTCTTTCACAGCCTCACTGAGTATTACACACTTGTGATGTAGTCTGGAGTCTATTTTTTATGGCCACTCATTCAGAGAATCACTAAATAATGCACACCTGCAGAATAGTCAGAAGACTCTTTCCCATGGCCACTCATTACGAGTCTCACTAAGTGCACATATCGGGGGAAATAGGATTTATCATTATCCCCTCATTCAGAGACTCACTAAGTAATGCACACCTGTGGAATAGTCAGGAGACTCTTTCCTATGGCCACTCGATAAGAGCCTCACTCAGTGTACACACTTGGGGAAATAGTCAGGATTTACCTATATCCCTTCATTCAGAGTCTCACTAAATAATGCACACCTGTGGAATAGTCAGGAGACTTTTTCACGTGGCTTCTAATTCGGAGTGTCACTGGAAAATGTAATGTAGTCAGGAGTCTATTTCCTGTAGACACATATTCAGAGCCACAGTGAATAAAAGAGGCCCTTTATGTTTTAAGGAATCTCATTAATATGGCCACATCTTCTGAGCCTCACTGAATAATACACACCTGGAGAATAATTTGGTGTCTATTTTCGATGGACATTCATTCATAGCCTCGGTAAATAATGTACAACTCTGGAGTAGCCAGGAGTCTATTTTATTAGGACACTCATTCATAGCCTCAGTGGATAATATGTAAGTGTTAATTTGTCCAAATTCCCATTCATATGGCCAAGGACTCACAACCTCAGTGAAAAATGCACAAATATAAAGTACTCAGCAGTCTATTTCATATAGAAAATCATTCAGAGATTCACTAAATAATACATATAATTAATATAGTAGCATCCTGTTTCATGTGGTCACCCAAAATGAGCCTCACTGAGAAAGGCAAACCTAGGGAAGTGTTAGGAGTCTACTTTATATAGCCTCTCATTTACAGCATCAGGGAATAATGCACACGTCTGGAATAGACACTAGACTATTTTATATGGACACAAAATGATAGCCTGAGTGAGTAATATACAACATTGGAATAGTCACTTGTCTATTTTACATTCCCAAATATCTGGAGTCAGAGTCAATAATACACGCCTGTGGACAAGTCAGAAAAGAATTTCATATGGCCAAAGTTTCAGAGACTCCGTGAATAATACATACCTGGGAAATACTCAGGACGCTATTACATGTGGCAGCAATTTCAGAGCTTCCTTGAATAAGGAACACCTCTATTGTAGTCAGAATTCTATTTCCTATAGCCACATATTCAGATCATAACTGAATAACAAACACCTTGGGAAAAGTTAAAATTCTATTTCGTATAGCCACTCATTTAGAGCCGAATATTAAAACGCACGACTGAGGAGCATTCAGGAGGCTCTATTCTATGGCCACTCATTCAGAGCTTCACAGAATAATACAGACCTATGAAAACGTCAGGAGTGTATTTCACATGGCCAATTACTCAGAACCTCAGTGGGAAATCATATATATCTGGAAAATACTCAGGATTATATTATACATAGCCAATTATTCAGAGACTCACTGAATAATGCACACATAAGGAATAGTCTGGAGACTATTTGATATGACTGTTCACACAGCGACTCAGTTGACAATGCAGAACTGAAAAAGAGTCAAGAGGATAGAGTCAAGGGTTTCTGTTATGTGGTCACTCGTTCAGAATCTCACTGAAGAATACACACCTTGGGAATAGTCAGTGTCCAAGTCATATGGACACTCAATCACAGCATTACTGAATAATGCACAATGGGGCAATAGAAAGGAGTCTATTTCCTATGGCCTGTCATTCGGAGCTTCAGTGCATAATAAACAGCTGTGGAGTAGTCAGGACGCTATTTAAGGTAGCCCCAAATTAAGCAGCTCCATGAATGATACACACATGTGTCAGTCAAGAGACTTTTTGACATAGACACTCATACAGAAACTTTTCGAATACTGCACATGTGGGGAATAATCACTAGTCTTTTTCATATGGTGATTAGTTTGGAGAATCAAAAAATAACGCACACCTGTTGAGTAAAATGTGTTCTATTTAATAAGGCCACTCTTTCATTGTTTTAGTGAATAATATGTATATCTGATAAGTCAGGAATCTCTTTCACATGGCCACTCGTTCAGGGCCTCTGTGAAGAATACTCCCCTCAATCATAGTCAAGGGTCTACTTCAAGTGGCTACACATTCAATGTCTTTGTACGTAATGAACACCTGGGAAATACACCTGAGTCTCTTTTTGATGCCCACTTAGTCAGAGACTCATTCAATAATACACAGCAAAGGAAGATTTAAGAGTCTACTTCATGGAGCCACTCATTTAGAGCCTCAGTGAATAAGGCACACCAGGGTAATAGTCGAGCATTTTTTATATGGACACTCATTTTGTGCCTCATTGAGTGATATACACCTGAAGAATCCTCAGGATTCTATTTGATACTACCACTCATTTAGCACCTTATTGAATAATTCACAATGGAGCAATAGTCACGTGTCTATTTTATATGGTCTATCATTCAAAGTTTCAGTGAATAGTAAACATCTATGGAGTAATCAGGACGCTGTTTAACATAGCCACGAATTAAGTGTCTTGCTGATTGATACGCACCTGTGTGATAGGGGTCTATTTCATATGAACTCTAATTTTGCGTATCGCTGAGTAATACACACATGGGGCACTATCAGAAGTCTCTTTGGTATGGACACTCAAACAGAGCCTGTTTGATTAATGCACACATTTATAATAATCAGGAGTCTTTCATAGGGCTACTCATTCCGACAAATGGTGAATAATGCACATGTGGAGTAAATAGAAGTCTGTTTCGGGAGTCAAGATGGCGTCATAGAGGTGACTCAGGATTGCAGCTCTCGGTGAAGGCGCAGAGGGTGAGTCCTAGCCGCATTCTCGGATGTTCCTTTTATGCCCACAGAGCGTTGAAAGTCCCAGGTGTGGGAGAGACACGGAAGGCTAGCAGCCGGCTAACACAACCGGCTCCCGCCGCCTCTTCGGGACCCGGCACGGAACTCACTGGTCTGGGTGCCCTGTTAAACTGGCAATCTGAGATTTGGAAGGGCAGATTGGCATGTCCATCTGATTGAACGGGACTTGGACAATGAGCCAGACCAGGAGTTTCCTGGGAAGCGTGATCTGAGCCGGGGTAGTGGGCAGCGGCATGGGAGATTGCACGGATCCCAGTGCCCTATTGGCAGGCTCCTGGGGCGCCAGTGAGAGAGTCGACCTTTCAGCTTGGGGAGAGGAAGAGAGAGAGAGAGAGGACGGACTCTGAGGCAGGGAGCTGGGTGATCGGGCTCGGCGGGTCCCACGCTCACGGGGACAAGCAGGGCAGCGACTGCAGGCACTTGGGGCTGAGAGTTTTGTTGCCGGCATTTAGGATGGTGCAGCCCGGTCAGGGAGGGGCGTCCACCATTCCTGACGAAGTGCACCCCCACTTAAGTACCGCCCAGGACTGATGCAGCCTGCCGTTGCCGAGGCAACCAGCCCTAACATAGAGAGTCCGCCAGGCAGAAACAGGGCGGACCCGCGTTAGCAGGTCAGAGCCCCGGCAGGCAAATAGTGAATAGACTGCCACCTAGTGGGGCAGGACAGTGCAACAGATACTCATAAAGAAAGCCCCAACTCCCTGAGACAGAGCATCTAAGGATGAAAAAAAAAAAGAGTGGTGTTTTATGAGTTCTATTGCAGCAGACATAACCTCCCAACAACCCTGAATGAACAACGGAGCTCACAGCTCAGCACTGGAGCTCCTATAAAGCACAGACTGTCTCCTCAAGGAGCTCCATGACCACTGTATATCCAAGGAGTCACCCCAGAAAAGGACTAATCAGACTGACATTTGGCTGGCATCATTCTAGAACAAGGGCAGCAGAAAAAGAAACTGATGGCATCCCTCACTGTTCTGCAGCTGCTGCAGGTATACCCCAGACAAGCAGGGCCTGGAGTGGACCTCAGCACTCATAAAGCAGAGAGGATAGATGATTAGAGGGAAAACTAAGAAACAGAAATACTTCATCATCAACAATCTCAGTGTCCCCACAGAGACCCAATTGAAAAATCAGCCACTACTAAGACGACAGGCGGATAAATCCATAAAGATGGAAAGAAACCAGCGCAAAAAAAGAAGAAAAGCACCCGAAACCAAAACACCTCACCTCCAAAAAAGGACCAAAACTCCTCACCAGCAAGGGAACAAAGCTGGACGGAGAATGAATGTGATGAAATGACGGAATCAGACTTCAGAAAGTGGATAATGAGAAACTTCAGTGAGCTAAAGGAACATGTTCTAAACCAGTGCAAAGAAACTAAGAACCTTGAAAAAAGATTTGAAAAAAGATTCGAGGAATTGAAAACGAGAATGGACAAATTAGAGAGGAATATGAATGAATTGAATGAGCTGAAAAACACAACATGAGAACTTCGCGAAGCATGCACAAGTTTAAACAGCCGAATTGACCAAGCAGAAGAAAGAATATCAGAAGTTGAAGATCAACTCAATGAAATAAAACGAGAAACCAAGATTAAAGAAAAAAGCACCAAAAGGAATGAACAAAATCTCCAAGAAATGTGGGACTATGTGAAGAGACCCAACCTATGTTTGATAGGTGTACCAGAATGTGACGAAGAGCATGAATCCAAGCTGGAAAACACTCTTCAGGATATTATCCAGGAAAATTTCCCCAACCTAGCAAGACAAGTCAATACTCAACTTGAGGAAATACAGAGAACACCACAAAGATACTCTGCAACAAGAGCAACCCCAAGGCACATAATCGTCAGATTCACCAGGGTTGAAACGAAGGAGAAAATACTAAGGGCATCCAGAGAGAAAGGTCGGGTCACCCACAAAGGGAAGCCCATCAGACTCACAGCAGATCTCTCGGCAGAGACTCTACAAGACAGAAGAGAGTGGGGGCCAATATTCAACATCCTTAAAGAAAAGAGCTTTCAACCCAGAATTTCATATCCAGCCAAACTGAGCTTCATAAGTGAAGGAAAAATAAAATCCTTCACGAACAAGCAAGTACTCAGAGATTTTGTCACCACTAGGCCTGCTTTACAAGAGCTCCTGAAAGAGGCACTACACATAGAAAGAAACAACCAGTTCCAGCCATCCTAAGAGCATACCAAATGCTAAAGACCATCAACAAAATGAAGAATGTACATGAACCAACGGGAAAAACAGCCAGCTAGCATAAAAAAGGCAGTATCAAATTCACAAATAACAATATTAACCCTGAATGTAAATGGGCTAAATGCACCAATCAAAAGACACAGACTGGCAAATTGGAAAAAAAAAAACAAAACCCATCGGTGTGCTGTATCAAGGAAACCCAACTCACATGCAAAAATACACAAAGGCTCAAAATAAAGGGATGGAGGAAGATTTACCAAACAAATGGAGAGCAAAAAAAAGCAGGAGTTGCAATTCACATCTCTGATAAAATAGACTTTAAAGTAACAAAGATCAAAAGGGACAAAGAAGGTCATTACATAATGGTACAAGGATCGATACAACAAGAAGAGATAACGATTCTAAATATATGGACCCAATATAGGAGCACCCATATATATAAGGCAAGTTCTTAATGACTTACAAAGAGACTTAGACTCCCACACAATAATAGTGGGAGACTTTAACACTCCACTGTCAATAGCAGACAGATCAACCAGACAGAAAATTAACAAGGATATCCAGGACTTAAACTCAGACCTGGAACAAGCAAACCTGATAGACATTTACAGAACTCTCCACACCAAATCCACAGAATATACATTCTTCTCAGCACCACATCACACCTACTCCAAAATTGACCACATAATTGGAAGTAAAGCACTCCTCAGCAAATGCAAACAACAGAAATCATAACAAACAGTCTCTCAGACCATAGTGCAATCAAGTTGGAACTCAGAATTCAGAAAATAACTCAGAACCGCACAGCTTCATGGAAACTGAACAACTGGCTCTTGAATGTGGATTGGATGAAAAATGAAATGAAGGCAGAAATAAAGAAGTTCGTTGAAACCAACGAGAATGAAGACACAACGTACCAGAATTTCTGGGACACATTTAAAGCAGTCTGTATAGGAAAATATATAGGAATAAGTGCCCACATGAGAAGAGTGGAGAGATCCAAAATTGACACCCTATCGTCAAAATTGAAAGAGCTAGAGGAGGAAGATCAAAAAAGCTCAAAACCTAGCCGAAGACAAGAAATAACTAAGATCAGAGCAGAACTGAAGGAGATAGAGACAAGAAAAACCCTTCAAAAAATCAATAAATCTAAGAGTTGGTTTTTCAAAAAGATCAACAAAATAGACAGACCACTAGCCAGACTGATAAAAAAGAAGAGAGAGAACAACCAAATAGATGCAATAAAAAACGATAAAGGGGAAATCACCACAGATTCCACAGAAATTCAAACCATCATCAGAGAATACTACGAACAACTCTATGCACATAAACCAGTAAATCAGGAAGAAATGGATAAATTCTTGGACGCCTGTGTCCTCCCAAGCCTAAACCAGGAGGAAGCCGAAACTATGAATAGACCAATAACAAGGTCTGAAGTTGAGGCAGCAATTAAGAGCCTACCACACAAAAAAAGCCCTGGTCCAGATGGGTTCACAGCCGAATTCTACCAGACACACAAAGAGGATCTGGTACCATTCCTTCTGAAACTATTTCAAATAATCCAAAAAGAGTGAACCCTTCCCAAATCATTTTATGAGACCAACATCATCCTGATACCAAAACCTGACAGAGACTCAAGAAGAAAAGAAAACTTCAGGCCAATATCCATGATGAACATAGATGCAAAAATCTTCAATAAAATACTGGCAAACCGATTGCAACAGCACATTAAAAAACTTATCCATCATGATCAAGTAGGATTCATCCCGGGGATTCAAGGCTGGTTCAACATACGCAAGTCTGTAAATGTAATTCACCACATAAACAGAAGCAAAAACAAAAACCACATGATTATCTCAATTGATGCAGAGAAGGCATTTGACAAAATTCAACAGCCGTTTATGCTAAAATCCCTCAATAAACTTGGTATTGATGGAACATATCTCAAAGTAATAAAAGCTATTTATGACAAACCAACAGCCAATATCATACTTAATGGGCAAAAACTGGAAGCATTCCCTTTGAAATCTGGCACTAGACAAGGATGCCCTCTCTCACCACTTCTATTCAACATAGTACTGGAAAATCTAGCCAGAGCAATCAGGCAAGAAAAAGAAATAAAGGGTATTCAAATAGGAAAGGTGGAAGCCAAATTGTCTCTATTTGCAGAGGACATGATAGTATACCTAGAAGACCCCATCACCTCAGCCCAAAAGCTCCTGCAACTGATAAGCAACATCAGCAAAGTCTCAGGATATAAAATCAATGTGCAAAAATCACAAGCATTCCTATACACCAATAACAGACTTAAAGAGAACCAAATCAAGAACGAACTGCCATTCACAATTGCTACAAAGAAAATAAAATACCTAGGAATACAACTCACTAGGGATGTAAGGGACCTCTTTAAGGAAAACTACAAACAACTGCTCAACGAAATAAGAGAGGACACAAACAGATGGAGAAACATTCCATGTTCGTGGTTAGGAAGAATCAATATCGTGAAAATGGCTATACTGCCCAAAGTAATTTACACAATCAATGCTATCCCCATCAAACTACCATTGAATTTCTTCACAGAACTGGAAAAAAACACCATGAATTTCATATGGAACCAAAAAAGAGCCCGCATAGCCAAGTCAATTCTAAGCAAAGAGAACACAGCCGGAGGCATCACGCTACCAGACTTCAAACTATACTACAAGGCTACAGTAATCAAAACAGCATGGTACTGGTACCAAAACAGAGATATAGACCAATGGAACAGAACAGAGGCATCGGAGGCAACACAACACATCTACAACCATATTATCTTTGATAAACCAGACAAAAACAGGCAATGGGGAAAGGATTCCCTATTTAATAAATGGTGTTGGGAAAACTGGCTAGCCATGTGCAGAAAGCAGAAACTGGACCCCTTCCTGACACCTTACACTAAAATTAACTCCAGATGGATTAAAGACTTAAACGTAAGACCTGACACCATAAAAACCCTAGAAGAATATCTAGGCAAAACCATTCATGACATAGGAGTAGGCAAGGACTTCATTAACAAAACACCAAAAGCATTGGCAACAAAAGCCAAAATAGACAAATGGGACCTAATCAAACTCCACAGCTTCTTCACGGCAAAACAAACAGTCACTAGAGTGAATCGGCAACCATCAGAATGGGAAAAAATCTTTGCAGTTTACGCATCTGACAAAGGGCTGATATCCAGAATTTACAAAGAACTCAAACAGATTTACAGGAAAAAAACAAACAAGCCCATTCAAAAATGGGCAAAGGATATGAACAGAAACTTTACAAAAGCAGATATACATGAGGCCAACAAACATATGAAAAAGTGCTCATCGTCATTGGTCATTAGAGAGATGCAAATCAAAACCACATTGAGATACCATCTCACACCAGTTAGAATGGCGATCATTAAAAAATCTGGAGACAGCAGATGCTGGAGAGGATGTGGAGAAATAGGAACACTCATACACTGTTGGTGGGAGTATAAATTAGTTCAACCATTGTGGAAGACAGTGTGTCAATTCCTCAGTGACCTAGAAATAGAAATTCCATTTGACCCAGCAATCCCATTACTGGGTATCTATCCAGAGGACTATAAATCTTTCTACTATAAGGACACATGCACACGAATGTTCATTGCAGCACTGTTTACAATAGCAAAGACCTGGAACCAACCCAAATGCCCAGCGATGATAGACTGGACTGGGAAAATGTGGCACATATACACCATGGAATATTATGCAGCAATCAAAATAATGAGTTTGTGTTTTTTGTAGGGACATGGATGAATCTGGAGAACATCATTCTCAGCAAACTGACACAAGAACAGAAAAAGAAATGCCGCATATACTCACTCATAGGTGGGTGAGAAAAATGAGATCACGTGGACACAGAGAGGCGGTCTACTATACACTGGGGACTGTTGGGGGGAATGGGGAAGGGACAGCAGGGGGGGGCTGGGGGGTATAGCCTGGGGATGAATACCAAGTGTGGGTGAAGGGGAGGAAAGCAGCAAAGCACACTGCCATGTGTGTACCTATGCAACTATCTTGCTCGTTCTTCACATGTACCCCCAAACCTATAATGCAATAAAAATTAAAAAAAAAAAAAAAGAAGAAGTCTGTTTCATATGGACCCTCTTTCACAGCCTCATTGAATATTACATACCTGTGATATAGTTTGTAGTCTATTTTTTAAGGCCACTCATTCAGAGAATCATTAAATAATGCACACCTGTGGAATAGTAAGAAATCTCTTTCCTATGGCAACTCGATAAGAGCCTCACTTAGTGTACACACCTGGAGAAATAGTCAGGATTTACCATTATCTCCTCATTGAGAGTCTCACTAAATAATGCACACCTGTGGAATATTCAGGAGACTTTTTTTTCTTTTATTTTTAGGAAAGGAAAAGAGAGGAAGAAAAAGAGGGAGAGATAACAGGAATATTGCTTTATTCTATAAATGGTTATTAATAATGGCCGATCATTATTTTATGTATTTAAAATGGAGAATGTATGTTTTATTTATCTAAAGTGGAGAGTGCTAAAAGTGCTTATTAAGTTTACTTGTTCCGGATCTGAGTTCAGATTCTGGATATCCTTATTAATTTTCTATTTCATTGAGTCTGAATCTCTTTATGGGTCTTGTGTATCTGGGTGTTATGATGCATTGATTCTTATACCACTCTATCTTTGTTGGTTTGAAATCTGTTTTATCAAATGCATGAATTGGAACTCCTTTTTGTTTATTTATTTGTTTTTGTTCTTTATTTGGTTGGTAAATTTTCTCCAACTCTTTGTTTCTGGTCCTTGTTTATCCTTGGATATGAAATGTTTCTGTATAGAGTATACCATTAGGTTTTGTCTGTATCTTTTTTTAAAAAAAAAAATTTTTTTATTGCATTATAGGTTTTGGGGTATATGGGCAGAACGTGCAAGATAGTTGCATAGGTACACACATGGCACTGTGTTTTGCTGCCTTCCTCCCCTTCACCCACACTTGGTATTCATCCCCACGCTATGCCCCCCAGCCTCCCCCACTGTTACTCCCACATTTCCCCCAAGAGTCCCTAATGTATAGTAGACCGCCTCTCTGTGTCCATGTGTTCTCATTTTTCTCACCCACTTATGAGTGAGTATATGCAGTATTTCGTTTTCTGTTCTTGTGTCAGTTTGCTGAGAATGATGTTCTCCAGATTCATCCATGTCCTTACAAAGAACACAAACTCATCATTTTTGATTGCTGCATAATATTCCATGGTGTATATGTGCCATAATTTCCCAGTCCAGTCTATCATCGATGGGCATTTGGGTTGCTTCCAGGTCTTTACTATTGTAAACAGTGCAGCAATAAACATTCGTGTGCATGTGTCCTTACAGTAGAACGATTTATAGTCTTTTGGATAGATACCCAGTAATGGGATTGCTGGGTCAAATGGAATTTCTATTTCGAGGTCCCTGAGGAATCGACACACTGTCTTCCACAATGGTTGAACTAATTTACACTCCCACCAACAGTGTATGAGTGTTCCTATTTCTCCACATCCTCTCCAGCATCTGCTGTCTCCAGATTTTTTAATGATCGCCATTCTAACTGGTGTGAGATGATATCTCAATGTGGTTTTGATTTGCATCTCTCTAATGACCAATAATGATGAGCAATTTTTCATATGTTTGTTGGCCTCATGTATGTCTTCTTTTGTAAAGTTTCTGTTCATATCCTTTGCCCATTTTTGAATGGGCTTGTTTGTTTTTTTTTCTGTAAATCTGTTTGAGTTCTTTGTAAATTCTGGATATCAGCCCTTTGTCAGATGCGTAAACTGCAAAGATTTTTTCCCATTCTGATGGTTGCCGATTCACTCTAGTGACTGTTTCTTTTGCCGTGCAGAAGCTGTGTAGTTGATTAGGTCCCATTTGTCTATTTTGGCGTTTGTTGCCAATGATTTTGGTTTTTTGTTCGTGAAGTTCTTGCGTACTCCTATGTCCTGAATGGTTTTGCCTAGATTTTCTTCTAGGGTTTCTATGGTGTCAGGTCTTACATTTAAGTCTTTAATCCATCTGAAGTTAATTTTAGTGTGAGGTGTCATAAAGGGGTCCAGTTTCTGCTTTCTGCACATGGCTAGAGAGTTTTCCCAACACCATTTATTAAATAGGGAATCCTTTAACCATTGCCTGTTTTTGTCTGCTTTATCAAAGATAATATGGTTGTAGATATGTTGCGTTGCCTCAGATGCCTCTGTTCTGTTCCGTTGGTCTATATCTCTGTTTTGTTACCAGTACCATGCTGTTTTAATTACCGTAGCCTTGTAGTATAGTTTGAAGCCTGGTAGCGTGATGCCTCCCACTGTGTTCTTTTTTCTTAGAATTGACTTGTCTATGCGGGCACTTTTTTGGTTCCATATGAAATTCATGTTGGTTTTTTCCAGTTCTGTGAAGAAATTCAATGGTAGTTTGATGGGGATAGCACTGAATGTGTAAATTACTTTGGGCCGTATAGCCATTTTCACAATATTGATTCTTCCTAACCGCGAACATGGAATGTTTCTCCATCTGTTTGTGTCATCTCTTATTTCGTTGAGCAGTGGTTTGTAGTTTTCCTTAAAGAGATTCCTTACATTCCTAATGAGTTGTGTTCCTAGGTATTTTATTTTCTTTGTAGCAATTGTGAATGGCAGTTCGTTCTTAATTTGGTTCTGTTTAAGACTGTTATTTTTGTATAGAAAAGCTTGTGATTTTTGCACATTGATTTTATATCCTGAGACTTTGCTGAAGTTTGCCATAGGAAAGAGATTTCTTACTATTCCGCAGTAAGTTGCAGGAGCTTTTGGGCTGAGGTGATGGGGTCTCCTAATTATACTATCTTGTCGTCTGCAAATAGAGACAATTTGGCTTCCACCTTTCCTATTTGAATACCTTTTATTTCTTTTTCTTCCCTGATTGCTCTGGCTAGAACTTACAGTACTATGTTGAATAGAAGTGGTGAGAGAGGGCATCCTTGTCCAGTGCTGGATTTCCAAGGGAATGCTTCCAGTTATTACCCATTAAGTATGATATTGGGTGTTGGTTTGTCCTAAATAGCTTTTATTACTTTGAGATATGTTCCATCAATTCCAAGTTTATTGAGGGTTTTTAGCATAAAGGGCTGTTGAATTTTGTCAAATGCCTTCTCTGCGTCAATTGAGATAATCATGTGGTTTTTGTTTTTGCTTCTGTTTATGTGGTGAATTACATTTATAGACTTGCGTATGTTGAACCAGCCTTGCATCCCCGGGATGAATCCTACTTGATCATGATGGATAAATTTTTTAATGTGCTGTTGCAATGGATTTGCCAGTATTTTATTGAAGATTTTTGCATCTATGTTCATCATGGATATTGGCCTGAAATTTTCTTTTCTTGTTGAGTCTCTGCCAGGTTTTGGTGTCAGGTTGATGTTGATCTCATGAAATGATTTGGGAAGGGTTTCCTTTTTTTGGATTATTTGGAATAGTTTCAGAAGGAATGGTACCAGATCCTCGTTGTGTGTCCGGTAGAATTCAGATGTGAACCCATCTGGACCTGGGCTTTTTTTGTGTGGTAGGCTCTAAATTGCTGCCTCAACTTCTGACCTTGTTATTGGTCTATTCATAGTTTTGGCTTCCTCCTGGTTTAGGCTTGGGAGGACACAGGCGTCCAGGAATTTATCCATTTCTTCCTGATTTACTAGTTTGTGTGCATAGAGTTGTTTATAGTATTCTCTGATGATGGTTTGAATTTCTGTGGAATCTGTGGTGTTTTCCCCTTTATCGTTTTTTATTGCATCTATTTGGCTGTTCTCTGTTTTCTTTTTTATCACTCGGGCTAGTGGTCTGTCTATTTTGTTGATCTTTTCGAAAAACCAGCTCTTAGATTTATTGATTTTTTGAAGGGTTTTTCGTGTCCCTATCTTCTTCAGTTCTGCTCTGATATTAGTTATTTCTTCTCTTCGGCTAGGTTTTGAGCTTTTTTGATCTCGCTCCTCTAGCTCTTTCAATTTTGACGATAGAGTGTCAATTTTGGATCTCTTCACTCTTCTCATGTGGGCACATTTTGCTATATATTTTCCTTTACAGACTGCTTTAAATGTGTCCCAGAGATTCTGGTACGTTGGGTCTTCATTCTCCTTGGTTTCAAAGAACTTCTTTATTTCTGCCTTCATTTCATTGTTTATCCAATCAACATTCAAGAGCCAGTTCTTCAGTTTCCATGAAGCTGTGCGGTTCTGAGTTATTTTCTGAATTCTGAGTTCCAACTTGATTGCACTATTGTCTGAGACTTATTGTTATGATTTCCGTTGTTTTGCATTTGCTGAGGAGTGCTTTACTTCCAATTATGTGGTCAATTTTGGAGTAGGTGTGATGTGGTGCTGAGAAGAATGTATATTCTGTGGATTTGGTGTGGAGGATTCTGTAAATGTCTATCAGGTTTGCTTGTTCCAGGTCTGAGTTCAAGTCCTGGATATTCTTGTTAATTTTCTGTCTGCTTGATCTGTCTGCTATTGACAGTGGAGTGTTAAAGTCTCCCACTATTATTGTGTGGGAGTCTAAGTCTCTTTGTAAATCATTAAGAACTTGCCTTATATATGTTGGTGCTCCTACATTGGGTCCATATATATTTAGAATCGTTAGCTCTTCTTGTTGTATCCATCCTTTTACCATTATGTAATGACCTTCTTTGTCCCTTTTGATCTTTGTTGCTTTAAAGTCTATTTTATCAGAGATGCGAATTGCAACTCCTGCTTTTTTTGCTCTCCATTTGCTTGGTAAATCTTCCTCCATCCTTTTGTTTTGAGCCTTTGTGTATCTTTGCGTGTGAGGTGGGTTTGCTGGATACAGCACACTGATGGGTTTTGGTTTTTTATCCAATTTGCCAGTCTGTGTCTTTTGATTGGTGCATTTAGCGCATTTACATTCAGGGTTAATATTGTTATGTGTGAATTTGATACTGCCATTTTGATGCTAGGTGGCTGTTTTGCTCATTTGTTCATGTACATTCTTCATTTTGTTGATGCTCTTTAGCATTTGGTATGCTTTTAGGATGGCTGGAACTGGTTGTTTCTTTCTATGTGTAGTGCCTCTTTCAGGAGCTCTTGTAAAGCAGGCCTTCTGGTGACAAAATCTCTGTGTACTTGCTTGTTCATGAAGGAATTTATTTTTCTTTTTTTTTTTTTTTTTTTTTTTTATTGCATTATAGGTTTGGGGGTACATGTGCAGAACGAGCAAGATAGTTGCATAGGTACACACATGGCAGTGTGCTTTGCTGCTTTCCTCCCCTTCACCCACACTTGGTATTCATCCCCAGGCTATCCCCCCCAGCCCCCCCCTGCTGTCCCTCCCCCATTCCCCCCAACAGTCCCCAGTGTATAGTAGACCGCCTCTCTGTGTCCACATGTTCTCATTTTTCTCACCCACCTATGAGCGAGTATATGCGGTATTTCTTTTTCTGTTCTTGTGTCAGTTTGCTGAGAATGATGTTCTCCAGATTCATCCATGTCCCTACAAAGGACACAAACTCATCATTTTTGATTGCTGCATAATATTCCATGGTGTATATGTGCCACATTTTCCCAGTCCAGTCTATCATCGTTGGGCATTTGGGTTGGTTCCAGGTCTTTGCTATTGTAAACAGTGCTGCAATGAACATTCGTGTGCATGTGTCCTTATAGTAGAACGATTTATAATCCTTTGGATAGATACCCAGTAATGGGATTGCTGGGTCAAATGGAATTTCTATTTCTAGGTCCCTGAGGAATCGCCACACTGTCTTCCACAATGGTTGAACTAATTTACACTCCCACCAACAGTGTAAGAGTGTTCCTATTTCTCCACATCCTCTCCAGCATCTGCTGTCTCCAGATTTTTTAATGATCGCCATTCTAACTGGTGTGAGATGGTATCTCAATGTGGTTTTGATTTGCATCTCTCTAATGACCAATGACGATGAGCACTTTTTCATATGTTTGCTGGCCTCATGTATGTCTGCTTTCGTAAAGTTTCTGTTCATATCCTTTGCCCATTTTTGAATGGGCTTGTTTGTTTTTTTCCTGTAAATCTGTTTGAGTTCTTTGTAAATTCTGGATATCAGCCCTTTGTCGGATGCGTAAACTGCAAAGATTTTTTCCCATTCTGATGGTTGCCGATTCACTCTAGTGACTGTTTGTTTTGCTGTGCAGAAGCTGTGGAGTTTGATTAGGTCCCATTTGTCTATTTTGGCTTTTGTTGCCAATGCTTTGGGAGTTTTGTTCATGAAGTCCTTGCCTACTCCTATGTCCTGAATGGTTTTGCCTAGATTTTCTTCTAGGGTTTTTATGGTGTCGGGTCTTACGTTTAAGTCCTTAATCCATCTGGAGTTAATTTTAGTGTAAGGTGTCAGGAAGGGGTCCAATTTCTGCTTTCTGCACATGGCTAGCCAGTTTTCCCAACACCATTTATTAAATAGGGAATCCTTTCCCCATTGCCTGTTTTTGTCTGGTTTATCAAAGATAATATGGTTGTAGATGTGTTGTGTTGCCTCCGATGCCTCTGTTCTGTTCCATTGGTCTATATCTCTGTTTTGGTACCAGTACCATGCTGTTTTGATTACTGTAGCCTTGTAGTATAGTTTGAAGTCTGGTAGCGTGATGCCTCCCGCTGTGTTCTTTTTGCTTAGAATTGACTTGGCTATGCGGGCTCTTTTTTGGTTCCATATGAAATTCGTGGTGGTTTTTTCCAGTTCTGTGAAGAAATTCAATGGTAGTTTGATGGGGATAGCATTGATTGTGTAAATTACTTTGGGCAGTATAGCCATTTTCACGATATTGATTCTTCCTAACCACGAACATGGAATGTTTCTCCACCTTTTGTGTCCTCTCTTATTTCATTGAGCAGTTGTTTGTAGTTTTCCTTAAAGAGGTCCCTTACATTCCTAGTGAGTTGTATTCCTAGGTATTTTATTTTCTTTGTAGCAATTGTGAATGGCAGTTCATTCTTGATTTGGTTCTCTTTAAGTCTGTTATTGGTGTATAGGAATGCTTGTGATTTTTGCACATTGATTTTATATCCTGAGACTTTGCTGAAGTTGCTTATCAGTTGCAGGAGCTTTTGGGCTGAGGTGATGGGGTCTTCTAGGTATACTATCATGTCGTCTGCAAATAGAGACAATTTGGCTTCCACCTTTCCTATTTGAATACCCTTTATTTCTTTTTCTTGCCTGATTGCTCTGGCTAGAACTTCCAGTACTATGTTGAATAGAAGTGGTGAGAGAGGGCATCCTTGTCTAGTGCCAGATTTCAAAGGGAATGCTTCCAGTTTTTGCCCATTAAGTATGATATTGGCTGTTGGTTTGTCATAAATAGCTTTTATTACTTTGAGATATGTTCCATCAATACCAAGTTTATTGAGGGTTTTTAGCATAAAGGGCTGTTGAATTTTGTCAAATGCCTTCTCTGCATCAATTGAGATAATCATGTGGTTTTTGTTTTTGCTTCTGTTTATGTGGTGAATTACATTTATAGACTTGCGTATGTTGAACCAGCCTTGCATCCCCGGGATAAATCCTACTTGATCATGATGGATAAGTTTTTTAATGTGCTGTTGCAATCGGTTTGCCAGTATTTTATTGAAGATTTTTGCATCTATGTTCATCATGGATATTGGCCTGAAGTTTTCTTTTCTTGTTGAGTCTCTGCCAGGTTTTGGTATCAGGATGATGTTGGTCTCATAAAATGATTTGGGAAGGGTTCCCTCTTTTTGGATTATTTGGAATAGTTTCAGAAGGAATGGTACCAGATCCTCTTTGTGTGTCTGGTAGAATTCGGCTGTGAACCCATCTGGACCTGGGCTTTTTTTGTGTGGTAGGCTCTTAATTGCTGCCTCAACTTCAGACCTTGTTATTGGTCTATTCATAGTTTCGGCTTCCTCCTGGTTTAGGCTTGGGAGGACACAGGCATCCAGGAATTTATCCATTTCTTCCTGATTTACTGGTTTATGTGCATAGAGTTGTTTGTAGTATTCTCTGATGATGGTTTGAATTTCTGTGGAATCTGTGGTGATTTCCCCTTTATCGTTTTTTATTGCATCTATTTGGTTGTTCTCTCTCTTCTTTTTTATCAGTCTGGCTAGTGGTCTGTCTATTTTGTTGATCTTTTCGAAAAACCAGCTCTTAGATTTATTGATTTTTTGAAGGGTTTTTCTTGTCTCTATCTCCTTCAGTTCTGCTCTGATCTTAGTTATTTCTTGTCTTCGGCTAGGTTTTGAGCTTTTTTGATCTTGCTCCTCTAGCTCTTTCAATTTTGACGATAGGGTGTCAATTTTGGATCTCTCCACTCTTCTCATGTGGGCACTTATTGCTATATATTTTCCTCTACAGACTGCTTTAAATGTGTCCCAGAGATTCTGGTACGTTGTGTCTTCATTCTCATTGGTTTCAAAGAACTTCTTTATTTCTGCCTTCATTTCATTGTTTATCCAATCAACATTCAAGAGCCAATTGTTCAGTTTCCATGAAGCTGTGCGGTTCTGAGTTATTTTCTGAATTCTGAGTTCCAACTTGATTGCACTATGGTCTGAGAGACTGTTTGTTATGATTTCAGTTGTTTTGCATTTGCTGAGGAGTGCTTTACTTCCAATTATGTGGTCAATTTTGGAGTAGGTGTGATGTGGTGCTGAGAAGAATGTATATTCTGTGGATTTGGGGTGGAGAGTTCTGTAAATGTCTATCAGGTTTGCTTGTTCCAGGTCTGAGTTCAAGTCCTGGATATCCTTGTTAATTTTCTGTCTGGTTGATCTGTCTGCTATTGACAGTGGAGTGTTAAAGTCTCCCACTATTATTGTGTGGGAGTCTAAGTCCCTTTGTAAGTCATTAAGAACTTGCCTTATATATCTGGGTGCTCCTACATTGGGTCCATATATATTTAGAATCGTTATCTCTTCTTGTTGTATCGATCCTTTTACCATTATGTAATGACCTTCTTTGTCCCTTTTGATCTTTGTTACTTTAAAGTCTATTTTATCAGAGATGAGAATTGCAACTCCTGCTTTTTTTTGCTCTCCATTTGCTTGGTAAATCTTCCTCCATCCCTTTATTTTGAGCCTTTGTGTATCTTTGCATGTGAGGTGGGTTTCCTGGATACAGCACACCGATGGGTTTTGGTTTTTTATCCAATTTGCCAGTCTGTGTCTTTTGATTGGTGCATTTAGCCCATTTACATTCAGGGTTAATATTGTTATGTGTGAATTTGATACTGCCATTTTGATGCTAGCTGGCTGTTTTTCCCGTTGGTTCATGTACATTCTTCATTTTGTTGATGGTCTTTAGCATTTGGTATGCTTTTAGGATGGCTGGAACTGGTTGTTTCTTTCTATGTGTAGTGCCTCTTTCAGGAGCTCTTGTAAAGCAGGCCTAGTGGTGACAAAATCTCTGAGTACTTGCTTGTTCGTGAAGGATTTTATTTTTCCTTCACTTATGAAGCTCAGTTTCGCTGGATATGAAATTCTGGGTTGAAAGCTCTTTTGTTTAAGGATGTTGAATATTGGCCCCCACTCTCTTCTGGCTTGTAGAGTCTCTGCCGAGAGATCTGCTGTGAGTCTGATGGGCTTCCCTTTGTGGGTGACCCGACCTTTCTCTCTGGCTGCCCTTAGTATTTTCTCCTTCGTTTCAACCCTGGTGAATCTGACGATTATGTGCCTTGGGGTTGCTCTTCTTGTGGAGTATCTTTGTGGTGTTCTCTGTATTTCCTGGAGGTGAATATTGACCTGTCTTGCTAGTTTGGGGAAATTTTCCTGGATAATATACTGAAGAGTGTTTTCCAGCTTGGATTCATTCTCTTTGTCACATTCTGGTACACCTATCAGACGTAGGTTGGGTCTCTTCACATAGTCCCACATTTTTTGGAGATTTTGTTCATTCCTTTTTGTACTTTTTTCTTTAATCTTGGTTTCTCGTTTTATTTCATTGAGTTGGTCTTCAGCTTCTGATATTCTTTCTTCTGCTCGGTCAATTCGGCTGTTGAAACTTGTGCATGCTTCGCGAAGTTCTCCTGTTGTGTTTTTCAGCTCCTTCAATGCATTCATATTCCTCTCTAAATTGTCCATTCTCGTTATCAATTCCTCGAATCTTTTTTCAAGGTTCTTAGTTTCTTTGCACTGGTTTAGTACATGTTCCTTTAGCTCACTGAAATTTCTCATTATACACTTTCTGAAATCTGATTCCGTCATTTCGTCACATTCATTCTCCGTCCAGCTTTGTTCCCTTGCTGGTGAGGAGTTTTGGTCCTTTATAGGAGGTGAGATGTTTTTGTTTCTGGTGCTTTCCTCGTTTTTGCGCTGGTTTCTTCCCATCTTTATGGATTTATCCACCTGTTGTCTTAGTAGTTGCTGGTTTTTCAATTGGGTCTCTGTGTGGACGCTGAGATTGTTGATGATTAAGTATTTCTGTTACTTAGTTTTCCCTCTAATGGTCTATCCCCTCTGCTGTATGAGTGCTGAGGTCCACTCCAGGCCCTGCTTGTCTGGGGTATACCTGCAGCAGCTGCGGAACAGTGAGGGATGATACCAGTTTCTTTTTCTGCTGTTTTTCTTCCAGCATAATGCCCGCCAAATTTCAGTCTGATTAGTTCTTTTCTGGGGTGACTCCTTGGATATACAGTTGTCAGGGAGCTCTTTGAGGAGACAGTCTGTGCTTTATAGGAGCTCCAGTGCTAAGCTGTGAGCTCCGTTGTTCATTCAGTGTTGTTGGGAGATTGTTTATGTCTGCTGCAATAGAACTCATAAAACACCACTCTTTTTTTTTCACCCTTAGATGCTCTGTCTCAGGGAGTTGGGGCTTTCTTTATGAGTATCTGTTGCACTGTCCTACTCCACTAGGCGGCAGTCTATTCACTATTTGCCTGCCGGGGCTCTGACCTGCTAGCGCGGGTCCGCCCTGTTGCTGCCTGGTGAAGTCTCTCTGTTATGGCAGGTTGCCTCGGCAACAGCAGGCTGCGTCAGTCCTGGGCCGTACTTCAGTGGGGGTGCACTGTGTCAGAGATGGTGGACGCCCCTCCCTCACCGGGCTGCACCGTCCTAGATGCCAGCAGCAAAACTCTCAGCCGCAAGCACCTCCAGTCACCACCCTGCTTGTCCCCGTGAGCATGGGACCCGCCGAGCCAGGTCACCCAGCTCCCTTCCTCAGAGTCCGTCCTCTCTCTCTCTCTCTCTTCCTCTCCCCAAGCTGAATGTTCGACTCTCACTGGCGCCCCAGGAGCCTGCCGATAGGGCACTGGGATCTGTGCGATCTCCCGTGCCGCTGCCCACTACCCCGGCTCAGATCACGCTTCCCAGGAAACTCCTGGTCTGGCTCATTGTCCAAGTCCTGTTCAATCAGATGGACATGCCAATCTGCCCTTCCAAATCTCAGATTGCCGGTTTAACAGGGCACCCAGACCAGTGAGTTCCACGCTGGGTCCCGCTGCGGCGCCGGCCGAAGAGGCAGTGGGAGCCGGCTGCGTTTGCCAGCTGCACTAGGGTCCAGTGTCTCTCCCACACCTGGGACATTCAACACTCTGTGGGCATAAAAGGTCCATCCGAGAATGCATCTAGGACTCACCCTCTGCGCCTTCACCAAGAGCTGCAATCCTGAGTCACCTCTACAACGCCATCTTGCCTCCTCCAATTCTCAGGATTCTGTTTCATACTACTATTCATTTAGAACCTCATTGAATAACTCACAACATAGAAATAGTAAGGTGTCTATTTTGTATGGCCTCTCATTCAGAGTTTCAGTAAATAATAAACTTTTATGGAGTAATCAGGACACTGTTTAAGATAGCAATGTATTAAGTGCCTTCCCGAATTACACACACCTGGGTGATAGTCAGGAGTCTATTTCATATGAACTCTAATTCTGTGTAACGCTAAGTAATACACACCTGGAGGAGATTCAGGAGTCTATTTGTTATGGACACTCATACCAAACTTGTTGGAATAATGCACACATGGAGAATAATGAGGTGTCTATGTAATACGGCTACTCATTCAGACAAACAGTGAATAATGCACATTCAGAGTCATTAGAATTCTGTTTCATATGGATCCTTTTTCACAGCCTCACAGAATATTACCCACTTGTGATATAGTCTGGAGTCTCTATTTTATGGCCACTCATTCAGAGAATCACTGAATAATTCACACCTGCGGAATAGTCAGAAGTCTCTTTTCTATGGCTACCCTTTGAGAGCCTTACTAAATGTACACACCTGGATAAATAGTCAGAAATTACTTGTATCTCCTCATTCAGAGTCTCATTAAATAATGCACACCTGTGGAACAGTCAGGAGACTTTTTCGTGTGGCCTCTCATTCAACGTGTCATTGAAATATGAGGTGTAGTCAGGAGACTGTTTCATGTAGACACATATTCAGAGACTCATTGCATAAGACAGACCCTTGATATAGTAAAGAATCTAATTAGTATGGCCACATCTTCTGAGGCTCACTGAATTATACATACCTGGAAAATAATTTGGAGTCTGTATTCGATGGACATTCATTCAGAGCCTCGGTAAGTAATGCAGACCTGTGGAGTAGCCAGAAGTCTATTTCATTTGGAAACACATTCATAGCCTTAGTGGATAATATGCACGTTTGGATTAGTCAGAATTCCATTTTATATGGCCACTGACTCGTAACCACAATAAATAATGCACATATGTAAAGTACTCAGCAGTCTATTTCATAGAGCCACTCATACAGAGATTCACTGAATAATAAAATTATTTGAGATAGACCGCCTCCCATTTCACATGGTCATACGAAAGGAGCCTCACTGAGTGACACACACCTGGGGAAGTTTTAGGAGTATACTTTACATAGCCTCTCATTTACAGCCTAAGGGAATATTGCACACGTGTGGAATAGACACTCGTCTACTTTATATGACCACGAAATCAAAGCCTGAGTCAATAATACACAAGTTTGGAATAGTCACTAGTCTATTTCTTTTTTTTTTTTTTTTTTTTTTTTTTTTTATTATTGCATTATAGGTTTGGGGGTACATGTGCAGAACGAGCAAGATAGTTGCATAGGTACACACATGGCAGTGTGCTTTGCTGCTTTCCTCCCCTTCACCCACACTTGGTATTCATCCCCAGGCTATCCCCCCCAGCCCCCCCCTGCTGTCCCTCCCCCATTCCCCCCAACAGTCCCCAGTGTATAGTAGACCGCCTCTCTGTGTCCACATGTTCTCATTTTTCTCACCCACCTATGAGCGAGTATATGCGGTATTTCTTTTTCTGTTCTTGTGTCAGTTTGCTGAGAATGATGTTCTCCAGATTCATCCATGTCCCTACAAAGGACACAAACTCATCATTTCTGATTGCTGCATAATATTCCATGGTGTATATGTGCCACATTTTCCCAGTCCAGTCTATCATCGTTGGGCATTTGGGTTGGTTCCAGGTCTTTGCTATTGTAAACAGTGCTGCAATGAACATTCGTGTGCATGTGTCCTTATAGTAGAACGATTTATAATCCTTTGGATAGATACCCAGTAATGGGATTGCTGGGTCAAATGGAATTTCTATTTCTAGGTCCCTGAGGAATCGCCACACTGTCTTCCACAATGGTTGAACTAATTTACACTCCCACCAACAGTGTAAGAGTGTTCCTATTTCTCCACATCCTCTCCAGCATCTGCTGTCTCCAGATTTTTTAATGATCGCCATTCTAACTGGTGTGAGATGGTATCTCAATGTGGTTTTGATTTGCATCTCTCTAATGACCAATGACGATGAGCACTTTTTCATATGTTTGCTGGCCTCATGTATGTCTGCTTTCGTAAAGTTTCTGTTCATATCCTTTGCCCATTTTTGAATGGGCTTGTTTGTTTTTTTCCTGTAAATCTGTTTGAGTTCTTTGTAAATTCTGGATATCAGCCCTTTGTCGGATGCGTAAACTGCAAAGATTTTTTCCCATTCTGATGGTTGCCGATTCACTCTAGTGACTGTTTGTTTTGCTGTGCAGAAGCTGTGGAGTTTGATTAGGTCCCATTTGTCTATTTTGGCTTTTGTTGCCAATGCTTTGGGAGTTTTGTTCATGAAGTCCTTGCCTACTCCTATGTCCTGAATGGTTTTGCCTAGATTTTCTTCTAGGGTTTTTATGGTGTCGGGTCTTACGTTTAAGTCTTTAATCCATCTGGAGTTAATTTTAGTGTAAGGTGTCAGGAAGGGGTCCAATTTCTGCTTTCTGCACATGGCTAGCCAGTTTTCCCAACACCATTTATTAAATAGGGAATCCTTTCCCCATTGCCTGTTTTTGTCTGGTTTATCAAAGATAATATGGTTGTAGATGTGTTGTGTTGCCTCCGATGCCTCTGTTCTGTTCCATTGGTCTATATCTCTGTTTTGGTACCAGTACCATGCTGTTTTGATTACTGTAGCCTTGTAGTATAGTTTGAAGTCTGGTAGCGTGATGCCTCCCGCTGTGTTCTTTTTGCTTAGAATTGACTTGGCTATGCGGGCTCTTTTTTGGTTCCATATGAAATTCATGGTGGTTTTTTCCAGTTCTGTGAAGAAATTCAATGGTAGTTTGATGGGGATAGCATTGATTGTATAAATTACTTTGGGCAGTATAGCCATTTTCACGATATTGATTCTTCCTAACCACGAACATGGAATGTTTCTCCATCTGTTTGTGTCCTCTCTTATTTCATTGAGCAGTTGTTTGTAGTTTTCCTTAAAGAGGTCCCTTACATTCCTAGTGAGTTGTATTCCTAGGTATTTTATTTTCTTTGTAGCAATTGTGAATGGCAGTTCATTCTTGATTTGGTTCTCTTTAAGTCTGTTATTGGTGTATAGGAATGCTTGTGATTTTTGCACATTGATTTTATATCCTGAGACTTTGCTGAAGTTGCTTATCAGTTGCAGGAGCTTTTGGGCTGAGGTGATGGGGTCTTCTAGGTATACTATCATGTCGTCTGCAAATAGAGACAATTTGGCTTCCACCTTTCCTATTTGAATACCCTTTATTTCTTTTTCTTGCCTGATTGCTCTGGCTAGAACTTCCAGTACTATGTTGAATAGAAGTGGTGAGAGAGGGCATCCTTGTCTAGTGCCAGATTTCAAAGGGAATGCTTCCAGTTTTTGCCCATTAAGTATGATATTGGCTGTTGGTTTGTCATAAATAGCTTTTATTACTTTGAGATATGTTCCATCAATACCAAGTTTATTGAGGGTTTTTAGCATAAAGGGCTGTTGAATTTTGTCAAATGCCTTCTCTGCATCAATTGAGATAATCATGTGGTTTTTGTTTTTGCTTCTGTTTATGTGGTGAATTACATTTATAGACTTGCGTATGTTGAACCAGCCTTGCATCCCCGGGATAAATCCTACTTGATCATGATGGATAAGTTTTTTAATGTGCTGTTGCAATCGGTTTGCCAGTATTTTATTGAAGATTTTTGCATCTATGTTCATCATGGATATTGGCCTGAAGTTTTCTTTTCTTGTTGAGTCTCTGCCAGGTTTTGGTATCAGGATGATGTTGGTCTCATAAAATGATTTGGGAAGGGTTCCCTCTTTTTGGATTATTTGGAATAGTTTCAGAAGGAATGGTACCAGATCCTCTTTGTGTGTCTGGTAGAATTCGGCTGTGAACCCATCTGGACCTGGGCTTTTTTTGTGTGGTAGGCTCTTAATTGCTGCCTCAACTTCAGACCTTGTTATTGGTCTATTCATAGTTTCGGCTTCCTCCTGGTTTAGGCTTGGGAGGACACAGGCATCCAGGAATTTATCCATTTCTTCCTGATTTACTGGTTTATGTGCATAGAGTTGTTTGTAGTATTCTCTGATGATGGTTTGAATTTCTGTGGAATCTGTGGTGATTTCCCCTTTATCGTTTTTTATTGCATCTATTTGGTTGTTCTCTCTCTTCTTTTTTATCAGTCTGGCTAGTGGTCTGTCTATTTTGTTGATCTTTTCGAAAAACCAGCTCTTAGATTTATTGATTTTTTGAAGGGTTTTTCTTGTCTCTATCTCCTTCAGTTCTGCTCTGATCTTAGTTATTTCTTGTCTTCGGCTAGGTTTTGAGCTTTTTTGATCTTGCTCCTCTAGCTCTTTCAATTTTGACGATAGGGTGTCAATTTTGGATCTCTCCACTCTTCTCATGTGGGCACTTATTGCTATATATTTTCCTCTACAGACTGCTTTAAATGTGTCCCAGAGATTCTGGTACGTTGTGTCTTCATTCTCATTGGTTTCAAAGAACTTCTTTATTTCTGCCTTCATTTCATTGTTTATCCAATCAACATTCAAGAGCCAATTGTTCAGTTTCCATGAAGCTGTGCGGTTCTGAGTTATTTTCTGAATTCTGAGTTCCAACTTGATTGCACTATGGTCTGAGAGACTGTTTGTTATGATTTCAGTTGTTTTGCATTTGCTGAGGAGTGCTTTACTTCCAATTATGTGGTCAATTTTGGAGTAGGTGTGATGTGGTGCTGAGAAGAATGTATATTCTGTGGATTTGGGGTGGAGAGTTCTGTAAATGTCTATCAGGTTTGCTTGTTCCAGGTCTGAGTTCAAGTCCTGGATATCCTTGTTAATTTTCTGTCTGGTTGATCTGTCTGCTATTGACAGTGGAGTGTTAAAGTCTCCCACTATTATTGTGTGGGAGTCTAAGTCCCTTTGTAAGTCATTAAGAACTTGCCTTATATATCTGGGTGCTCCTACATTGGGTCCATATATATTTAGAATCGTTATCTCTTCTTGTTGTATCGATCCTTTTACCATTATGTAATGACCTTCTTTGTCCCTTTTGATCTTTGTTACTTTAAAGTCTATTTTATCAGAGATGAGAATTGCAACTCCTGCTTTTTTTTGCTCTCCATTTGCTTGGTAAATCTTCCTCCATCCCTTTATTTTGAGCCTTTGTGTATCTTTGCATGTGAGGTGGGTTTCCTGGATACAGCACACCGATGGGTTTTGGTTTTTTATCCAATTTGCCAGTCTGTGTCTTTTGATTGGTGCATTTAGCCCATTTACATTCAGGGTTAATATTGTTATGTGTGAATTTGATACTGCCATTTTGATGCTAGCTGGCTGTTTTTCCCGTTGGTTCATGTACATTCTTCATTTTGTTGATGGTCTTTAGCATTTGGTATGCTTTTAGGATGGCTGGAACTGGTTGTTTCTTTCTATGTGTAGTGCCTCTTTCAGGAGCTCTTGTAAAGCAGGCCTAGTGGTGACAAAATCTCTGAGTACTTGCTTGTTCGTGAAGGATTTTATTTTTCCTTCACTTATGAAGCTCAGTTTCGCTGGATATGAAATTCTGGGTTGAAAGCTCTTTTCTTTAAGGATGTTGAATATTGGCCCCCACTCTCTTCTGGCTTGTAGAGTCTCTGCTGAGAGATCTGCTGTGAGTCTGATGGGCTTCCCTTTGTGGGTGACCCGACCTTTCTCTCTGGCTGCCCTTAGTATTTTCTCCTTCGTTTCAACCCTGGTGAATCTGACGATTATATGCCTTGGGGTTGCTCTTCTTGCAGAGTATCTTTGTGGTGTTCTCTGTATTTCCTGGAGTTGAGTATTGACCTGTCTTGCTAGGTTGGGGAAATTTTCCTGGATAATATCCTGAAGAGTGTTTTCCAGCTTGGATTCATTCTCTTCATCACATTCTGGTACACCTATCAAACGTAGGTTGGGTCTCTTCACATAGTCCCACATTTCTTGGAGATTTTGTTCATTCCTTTTTGTGCTTTTTTCTTTAATCTTGGTTTCTCGTTTTATTTCATTGAGTTGATCTTCAACTTCTGATATTCTTTCTTCTGCTTGGTCAATTCGGCTGTTGATACTTGTGCATGCTTCGCGAAGTTCTCGTGTTGAGTTTTTCAGCTCCTTCAATTCATTCGTATTCCTCTCTAAGTTGTCCATTCTCGTTATCAATTCCTCGAATCTTTTTTCAAATCTTTTTTCAAGGTTCTTAGTTTCTTTGCACTGGTTTAGAACATGTTCCTTTAGCTCACTGAAGTTTCTCATTATCCACTTTCTGAAGTCTGATTCCGTCATTTCGTCACATTCATTCTCTGTCCAGCTTTGTTCCCTTGCTGGTGAGGAGTTTTGGTCCTTTTTTGGAGGTGAGGTGTTTTGGTTTCGGGTGCTTTCCTCCTTTTTGCGCTGGTTTCTTCCCATCTTTATGGATTTATCCGCCTGTTGTCTTAGTAGTGGCTGATTTTTCAATTGGGTCTCTGTGTGGACACTGAGATTGTTGATGATGAAGTATTTCTGTTACTTAGTTTTCCCTCTAATGATCTATCCTCTCTGCTGTATGAGTGCTGAGGTCCACTCCAGGCCCTGCTTGTCTGGGGTATACCTGCAGCAGCTGCAGAACAGTGAGGGATGATATCAGTTTCTTTTTCTGCTGCCCTTGTTCCAGAATGATGCCAGCCAAATGTCAGTCTGATTAGTCCTTTTCTGGGGTGACTCCTCGGATATACAGAGGTCAGGGAGCTGCTTGAGGAGACAGTCTGTGCTTTATAGGAGCTCCAGTGCTGAGCTGTGAGCTCCGTTGTTCATTCAGGGTTGTTGGGAGGTTATGTCTGCTGCAATAGAACTCATAAAACACCACTCTTTTTTTTTTTTTCCACCCTTAGATGCTCTGTCTCAGGGAGTTGGGGCTTTCTTTATGAGTATCTGTTGCACTGTCCTGCCCCACTAGGTGGCAGTCTATTCACTATTTGCCTGCCGGGGCTCTGACCTCCTAAGGCGGGTCCGCCCTGTTGCGGCCCGGCGGACTCTCTCTGTTATGGCAGGTTGCCTCGGCAACGGCAGGCTGCGTCAGTCCTGGGCGGTACTTAAGTGGGGGTGCACTTTGTCAGGAATGGTGGACGCCCCTCCCTGACCGGGCTGCACCGTCCTAAATGCCGGCAACAAAACTCTCAGCCCCAAGCGCCTCCAGTCGCCGCCCTGCTTGTCCCCGTGAGCGTGGGACCCGCCGAGCCCGATCACCCTGCTCCCTGCCTCAGAGTCCGTCCTCTCTCTCTCTCTCTCTTCCTCTCCCCAAGCTGAAAGGTCGACTCTCTCACTGGCGCCCCAGGAGCCTGCCGATAGGGCACTGGGATCCGTGCGATCTCCCGTGCCGCTGCCCACTACCCCGGCTCAGATCACGCTTCCCAGGAAACTCCTGGTCTGGCTCATTGTCCAAGTCCTGTTCAATCAGATGGACATGCCAATCTGCCCTTGCAAATCTCAGATTGCCGGTTTAACAGGGCACCCAGACCAGTGAGTTCCGCGCCGGGTCCCGCTGCGGCGCCGGCCGAAGAGGCGGCGGGAGCTGGTTGCGTTAGCCGGCTGCTAGCGTCCCGTGTCTCTCCCACACCTGGGACTTTCAACGCTCTGTGGGCATAAAAGGAACATCCGAGAATGCGGCTAGGACTCACCCTCTGCGCCTTCACCGAGAGCTGCAATCCTGAGTCACCTCTACGACGCCATCTTGCCTCCCTCTTCGTCACTAGTCTATTTCATATGCCCAAATATTTAGAGTCAGAGTCGATGATACACACCTGTAGACTAGTCAGGAAACAATTTCATATTGCCAAAGTTTCAGACACTCAGTGAATAATAAATACTTGAGGAATACTCTGGACGCTATTACATGTGGCATTTCTTCAGAGGTTCATTAAGTAAAGAACACCTGTATTGTAGTCAGAATTCTACTTCATATAGCCACATACTCAGAGCCTAACTGAATAAAAGACACCTTGGAAAAGTCAGGATTCTATTTCGTATAGCCCCTCATTTACAGCCGAATGTAAAATCTCAATCCTGAATAGTACATAGGAGTCTCTATTTTTTGGCCACACATTTAGAGCCTCACAGAATAATACAGACGTATGGAAATATCAGGAGTGTACTTGACATGGCCACTTATTCAGTTCCTCAGTGAAGAATCATATATATCTGGAAATTACTCAGGATTGTATTATATATAGCCACTTATTAAGAGACTCACTGAATAATGCACACCTGGAGAATTGTCTGGAGACTATTTGATATGACCATTCACCCAGAGACTCAGTGGAAAATGCAGAGCTGAGAAATAGACAAGAGGACAGAGTCAGGAGTCTGTTTTATTTGGTCACTCATTTAGAAACTGACTGAAGAATACACACCTTGGGAATAGTCAGAGTCCAGGTCATATGGCCGCTCAATCACAGCATTACCAAATAATACACAATGCGTCAATAGTAAGGAGTCTATTTCATATGGCCTCTCATTCAGAGCTTCAGTGCGTAATAAACAGCTGTGGAAAAGTGAGGACCCTATTGATGATAGCCCCAAATAAAGCAGCTCCGTGAGTGATATACACATGTGTGAGAGTCAGGAGACTATTTGATATGGACACTTATACAGAACCTCTTCGAATATTGCACATGTGGGGAATAATCACTAGTCTATTTCATATGGTGGATCGTTTGGAGGGTCAAAAAATAACGCGCATATGTGGAGCAAAATGCGGTCTATTTCATAAGGCCAGTGTTTCAGTGTTTTAGTGAATAACATGTATATCTGATCAGTCAGGAATCTCTTTCACATGGCCACTCGTTCTGGGCCTCTGTGAATAATACTCCCCTCAGAAACAGTCAAGGGTCTACTTCAAATGCCTACACATTCAGAGTCTCTGTAAGTAATGAACACCTCAGCAATACACCTGAGTCTCTTTTTTATGCCCACCTAGTTAGAGTATCATTCAATAATACACACCTGGGGAAGACTTAAGAGTCTACTTCATGTAGCCACTCATTTCGATCCTCAGTGTATAATCCACACCAGGGTAATAGTCGAGAATTTTTTCTCTGGCCAATTATTCTGTGCCTCCCTGAATGATACACACCTGGGGAATTCACAGGATTCTATTTCATACTACCACTCATTTAGAACCTTATTGAATAATTCACAATATAGCAATAGTCAGGTGTCTATTTTTTATGGCCTCTGATTCAGAGTTTCAGTGAATAATGAACTTCTATGGAGTAATCAGTGCATGGTTTAAGATAGCCATAAATTAAGTGCCTTCCTGAATGACACACACCTGGGTTGTAGTCAGGAGTCTATTTCATATGAACTCTAATTTTGTGTAATGCTGAGAAATACACAGAACCTCTTCGAATATTGCACATGTGAAGAATAATCACTAATCCATTTCATATGGTCGTTCGTTTGGAGAGTCAAAAAATAACAAGGGAGAGCGGTGATACACACAAAAGAGTGGAGGGTACACACAGAAGACAGTGGGTACACAAAGAGAGAAGAGGATACACAAAGGAGAGGGGGCTACACACAGGAGAGTAGGGAATACAATGAGGAGTGAGGAGGATACACACAAGAGAGAGGAGGATAATCACAGGAGAAAAAAATACAAACAGGAGAAAAAGACATACACAAAGGAGCGAGTGATACACACAGGAGAAAGAAGGATAAACACAAGAGAGAGGAAGACACACACAGAACAGGGGGAAACACAGAGGAGAGAGAAGCGTACACACAAGAGAAAAAAGGATACACACAGCAGAGAGGAGGATACACACAGGAGAGAGGGGATACACAGAGGAGTGTGGGTAATACACACAGAAGAGAGAACTTATACACACAAAAGCGAGGGGGTTACCCATAGGTGAGAGGTGATACACACAAAAGAGAGCAGAACACAAACTGGAGAAAGGGGCAATACACACAGAAGAGAGGGGAAATACACACAAAAGAGAGGGTTGAAATACACAGGAGAGAAATATGATACACACACGAGAGAGGGGAATACACACAGGAAAAAGGAGATTACACACTGAAGAGAGAAGGGTACACCCAGGAGAGAGGAATACACACAGGAATGAGGAGAATTCACACAGAAAAAATAGGATACACAGGAGACAGGAGGATAAACACAAAAGAGGGAAGAATACACATGGTAGACAGAAGGATACACACAGGAGAGAGAAGGATACAAACAGGAGAGTGGTAATGGAAACAGGAGAGATGAGTGTTCACACAGGAGAATAGAGGATACACACCTGAGAGAAATGGATACACACAGGAGACAGGAGAATACACACAGCAGAGAGGAAGATACACACAGGAGAGAGGGCATACACACAGGAGTAAGAAAGATTCACACAGAAGAGAGGGGAATGCACACAGGAGAGAGGTGGATACACACAGAAGTGGGGCATACACAGATAAGAGAAAGAATACACACAGGAGAGATGGAGGATACAAACGAAGAGTGGTGATCCACACAGGATAGTTGAGGCTACACACTGTAGAAAGGGGGTACACACAGGAGAGAAGAGGATACACAAAAGAAAAAGGGATACACACAGGAGAGTAGGAAATAAACAGAGGAGAGAGGAGGATACAAAAAGGAGAGAGGAGGATAAACACAGGAGAGAAAGATACACACCGGAGAGAGGGATAAACACAGGAGGAAAAGGGATAAACACAGGAAAAAGGAGGAAACACACAGGAGAGGGGGATACACACAAAAGAGAGGGGCATAGACACAGGAGAAAACAGGATACACACAGAAGAGAGAAAGATACACACAGGAGAGGAAAGATACACAAAGAAGAGAGGGGAATACACACAGGAGGGAGGGTGTTACACACAGAAGAAAGGAGGGATATGCACAGGAGGGAGAAGGGATACCCATAGGAGAGAGGAGGATGAACACAGTAGAGGAAGATACACACAGGAGAGAGGAGGTTGCACACAAAAGAGAAGAGGCGACACACAGGAGAAAGGGGGATACACGCATGAGAGAGGAGGGTAAACACAAAATAGACGGGGATACACAGGAGAGAGGATGATACAGGCAGGAGAGAGGAGGATACACAAACGAGAGAGAAAGGTACACACAGGCGAGAGAAGAATACACAGAGAAAAGAGGAGGATACAAACAGGAGAGAGGGGGATACACACAAAGAAGAGGGAGATACTAACAAAGGGAGGGAAATAAACACAGGAGAAAGAAGGATACACACAGGAGAGAGAATAAACACAGAAGAAAGGAGGATACAAAAAGGAGAGGGGAAACACACAGGAGAAAAGGGGATACACAAAGGCGTGAAAGATAAACACAGAAGAAGGGGTATACACACAGGAGAGAATGGGATACACACAGGAGAGGGCAATACACACCGAAAAGAGGGGCTTACGCACAGGAGAGGAGGATGCACACAGGAGAGAGAGTGAATACACAAAAAAGAGAGGGGGATACACACAGTAGAGTGAAGTGTACACACAGGAGAAAGGGGAATATAAACAGGAGAGAGGGGGATACACATAGAGAAAAAGGAGAAATACAAAAGAGAGAAGGATAAACACAAAAAAGAGAAGAATACAGATAGAAGAGAGGAGGATACACGCAGGAGATTGGAGGATACACAGGAGAGAGGAGGATAAACTCAGGAGAGGGGAGGATATACGCAGGAGAGAAGAGGATACACACAAGAGAGAGGAAAAATATACACAGGAGAGAGGAGGATACACACAGGAGTGGCGTGATACACACAGAAGAGAGGAGGGTACACACAGTAGAATGCAGAATACAAACAGGAGGGTGGAGGATATACAAAAAAGAGGGGGATACACAGAGGAGTGGGGGGGATACACCGAGGAGAGCGGATGATACACAAAGGCGAGACGAGGATACACAAAGGAGGGGGAATACACACAGAAAAGAGGACCATAAACACAGGATTGGGTGATACACACAAGAGAAAGAAAAATACACACAAAAGAGAGGAGGATACAAACAGGACAGGGAGATACACACAGGATAGTGGAGCGTACACACAGTAGAGAGGAGGATACACAAAGCACAGAGGAGAATACACACAGGAGAGATAAGATACACACAAGAAAGAGGAAGATACAAACCGGAGAGGGAAGATACACACAGGAGAGAGGGTGGATACACACAAAAGAGAGGGGTGATACACACAGGAGAGAAAAAAGATACACACAGAAGAGAGGAGGATACACACAGGAGAAGGAAGGGTACACACTGGTTAGAGAAAGATACACAAAGGAGAGGGAGATACACACAGGAGTGAAAAGGATACACACAGGAAAGAAGAAAATACACACAGGAGAGAGGAGGATACACACAAATGAGGGAAGGCTACACATGGTAGACTGAAGGATACACACAGGAGAGAGATGAATACACACAGGAGAGGGGTGATACACACAAAAGAGTTGAGGAATCAAATAGGAGAAAAGAGGATACATACAGGAGAGAGATTGATACAAACAAGAGAGAGAAGTATACACACAGAAGAGAGGAGGATACACACAGGAGAGAGGGTATACACAAAGGAGTAAGGAAGATCCACACAGGAGAGAAGGGAATGCAAACAGGAGAGAGGTCGAGACACACAGAGAAGTGGGGCATACACACAGCAGAGAGGAGGATTTACGCAGGAGAGAGAAAATTACACGCAGGAGAGAGGGGGATACACACAAGAGAGACGGGGATACACACAGGAGAGTGGGGGGATACACACAAAGAGTGGTGATACACACAGAACAGTGAAGGGTACACACAGAAGAGACGGGGTACACAAAGGAGAGAAGAGGATACACAAAGGAAAAATGGATACACACAGGAGAGTAGGGAATAAACAGAGGAGAGAGGAGGATACACACAGGAGAGAAGACGATAAATACAGGAGAGGGGGAGACACACAGGAGAGAGGGGCATACACACAGGAGAGGGGAATACACACAGGAGAGAGGGGAGTAGACACAGGAGAAAAAAGGAAACACACAGCAGAGAAGAGGATACACACAGGAGAGAGGAGATACACAGAAAAGAGAAGGGGATACACACAGGAGAGAGAAGGGATACATACAGGAGAGAGGGTGTTACAAACGGGAGAGAAAAGAAATACTCACAGGAGAGAGAATTGATAACCACAGGAGAGAGGATACACACAGAAGAGAAAATAATACACACAGGAGAGAGGATAATGCACACAGTAGAGAGAAGGATATATACAGGAGAGAGGAGGATACACACAGGAGAGAGAAGGATACGAACAGGAGAGAGGAGGATACACGCAGAAGAGAGGAGGATACACACAGGAGAGTGGAGGATACACAGAAAAGAGAGGAGGATACACACAGGAGAGGGAAATACACACAGGAGAGAAGAGGATACACACAGAAGAGGGGTGATACACACAGGAGAGAGAAGGGTACACATAGGAGAATGGGGGATACAAACAGAAGTCAGAAAAATACACTAAAAAGAGGGGGATACACACAGAAAAGAGGGGGACACAGCGATGAGAGAAAAGGATACACACAGGAGAGAGGGATAACAACAGGAAAGAGGGGCATACACACAGGAGATGGGGATAAACACAGGAGAAAGGGAAATATACAAAGGAGAGAAGGATACATACAGGAGAAGGGACACACACAAAAAGAGGGACGTACATACAGGAGAAAGAAAACTACACACAGCAGAGAAAATAATACACACAGGAGAGAGAGGATACACACAGGAGAGAGGAGGATACACAGGAGAGGGGAAATACGAACAAAAGAGAAAAGGATACACACAGGAGACAGAAGGATACACACAGGGTAGTAAGGGATACACAAAGGAGAGGGGTTGTACACACAGAAGAGAGGAGGGGACACACAGGAGAGAGGGGGATAGACAAAGGAGAGAAGAGAATACACACAGGATAAGGGGATACACACAGGAAAGAGAGGGATAAACACAGGAGCAGGGATACACACATGAAAGAGAGGGATAAACACAGGAGCAAGGATACACACAGGAGAGAGGGTCATACACAAAGAAAAAAGTGATAAACAAAGGAGAAAGGGGGATAAACACAGGAGAGATAAGTATACACACAGAAAATGGTGATACACACAGGACAGAGTGGCGTAAACACAGGAGAGAAAAGGATACACACTGGAGAGAGGAGGAAACAAACAGAAGAGAGGGGATACACACAAAAGAGGGGGATACACAGAGGAGATAGGGGGAAACACACAGGAAAGAAAGGTATTACACACAGGAGAGAAGGGGAAAACACACAGGACAGCGGAGGGATAAACACAGTAGAGAGAAAAATACACACAAAAGAGAGAAGGATACACACAAGAGAGAAAAGTATACACACAGGAGAGGGGCATACACAAAAGAGAGAGGGGGATACACACAGGAGCGTATAATATATACAGGAGACAGAGAAATACACACAGGAGAGAGGGGAATACACACAAGATATGGGGATACAAACAGGAGACAGGGGGATACACACAGGAGAGAGGAGAATACACACAGGAGATAGGAGAATACACACAGGAGAGAGGAGGATACACAAAGAAGAGGGGAAACACACAGGAGAGAGAGGGATTCACACAGACGAGAAAGATAAACACACAAGAGTGGTGGATACACACAGGAGAGAGGGGAATACACACAGCAGAGAAAAATACACACCGGAGAGAGGGGAATACACACAGCAGAGAAAACTACACACAGGAGAGAGGGGCTTATGCACAGGAGAGAGGATAATACACAAAGGAGAGAGGGGGATACACAAAGAAGAGAGAGGGATACACACAGGAGAGTGAAGCATACACACAGGAGGGAGGGGAATACACAGAGGAGAGGGGAGAATACACAGAGAGGAGAAGAAATAAATACAAAAGAGAGGAGGATACACACAAAAGAGAGGAGGATACAAATAGAAGAGAGGAGGATACATGCAGGAGATTGGAGGATACATGCAGGAAATTGGAGGATACATAAAAGAGAGAGGAGGATACACACAGAAGAGAGGAGGATACACACAAAAGAGAGAAGCATACACACAGGACAGAGAAGGTTACACACAGAATAGAGGGGAATTCACACAATAGACAGGGTGATACACACAGGAGAGAGGGGAATACAGACAGGAGAGAGGGGTATACACACGTGAGAAAAATACACAAAGAAGAGAGGGGCATACACACAGGAGAGAGAAAAGATACACACAGAAGAGAGGAGGATACACAGTGGAGAGAGGGGGATACACACAGGAGAGAGTGGTTACACACAGGAGAGAGGAAATATACGCACAGGATAGAGGAGGATACACACAGAAAAGATGGGGATACACACAGAAGAAAAGAGGATACACAAAGGAGAGAGGAGGATATACACAGAAGAGAGAAGCATACATACAGGAGAGAGGAGGATACACACATGAGAGGGGGATACACGCAGGGGAGGGGGCATACACACATTAAATTGGAATAAACACAGTAGAAAGAAGGTACACACAGAAGAGAGTAGGATACTCACAGGAAAAGGTGATACAAACAGGAGAGAGAAATACACACAGGTGATAGGAGGATATTCACAGGAGGGAGGTGGGTAAACACAGAAAAGTGGGGATACACAGAGGAGAGAGGGGGATACACAAAAAAGAAAGAGATACCCACAGGAGAGGGAAATACACACAGGATCGAGGGGGATGCACACAGGAGAAAGGGAAATACACACAGGAAATAGGGGGATACACACAGAAGAGAGAATGATACACACAGGAGAGGGGGAAAACACACAGTAGAGAGGAAGATACACACAGGAGAGAGGAGGATACAGAAAGGAGAGAGGAAGATACACACAGAAGAGAATAAGATACACACAGGAGTGGGGGATACACACAGAAAAGAGGGGGTACACACAAAAGCGTTGGATACATGCAGGAGACAGGGAAATACAGGAGAGAGGGGGATACATACAGAAGCGTGGAATACAAACAGGAGAGAGGGAGATACACACAGGAGAGAGGAGTATACATAGGAGATAGTGGCACACACACAAGATAGAGGGGAATACACACAAGAGAGAGGGGCATACACACAGGAGAGAGGGGGATACACACCGGAGAGAGGAGGATACACACAGGTGAGAGGAGGATACACACAAGAGAGTGGGGCATACACACAGAAGAGGGGGGTTACACAAAGGAGAGAGGTGGATACACAAAAAAGAAAGGGATACACACAGGAGAAAGAAATACACACAAGAGCGTGGGAGATGCACACAGGAGAAAGGAGGATACACACAGGAAAAAGGAGAATACACACAAGAGAGAGGCGCATATACACAGGAGAGAGGGTGATACACACAGGAGAAAGAAAGATACACACAGGAGAGTGGGGCACACAAACATGAGCATGGGGGATACACACAAAAAAGAGGCATATACACAGAGTGGTAGAAGGATACACACAGGAGTGAGGAGGATACACACTGTAGAGGAGGATACACACAGGAGAGAGGAACATACGCACAGACGAGGAAAGGATCCACACAGGAGAAGGGAATACACACAGAAGAGAGGGGGATAGGCACAGAAGAGAAGGATACACAGACGAGAGAGGGGATACACACAGGAGAGAGAAGGAAAAACACAGGAGAGAGGGATACATAAAGAAGAGAGGGGCATAGACAGAGGACAGGGGATGATACACGCAGGAGAGAGGAGGATAGACACAGGAGAGGGTGGATACACACAGGAGAAAGGAGGATACACACAGGAGAGAGGGGGGATACACACAAGAAAGAGGGGGATGCACACAGATGATAGTAGGATACATAAAGGCTATAGGAGGGATACACACAGGGGAGAGCGGGGATACTAACAGGAGAGAGGGTGATACACAAAGGAGAGTGGGGCATACAAACAGAAGAAAGATGATACACACTAGAGAGAGTGGGATACACACAAGAGAAAAAACATATGCACAGTAGAGAGGAGGATATTCACAGGAGAAAGAAGGATACATACAGAAGAGAAACGAATTCACACAGGAGAGTGGAGGATACACACAGGACAGGGTAATACACACAAGAGAGAGGCGGATCCACACAGGAGACAAGAAAATACACATAAGAGAGAGGGATATACACACAGGAGAGGGGTATACACACAGGAGAGAAAAGGACACACGCAGGAGAAAAAAGGATACCCGCAGGACAGAGGAGGATACCCGCAGAAGAGAGGGGTATACACATAGGAGAGAAGGAAGATACACACAGGAGAGAGAAAAATACACAAAGGAGCGAGGGATACACACAGGTGAGAAAAGGATACACACAAAGGAGTGGGGCATAAACACAGAAAAGGGGGGATACACACAGGAGAGAAAAATACACACAGGAGTCAGAAGGATGCACACAGGAGAAATGAAAATACACAAGGAAAAAGGAAGATACACACAGGAGAGAGAAGGATACACACAGGGGAAGGGGGATACATACAGGAGATAGGAAGACATCCATAGGAGAGAGGAGGATACTCAGAGAAGAGAAAAAGATACACACAGAAGAAAAAAGGATACACACAGAAGTGGGGGATACACACAGAAGAAAGGGGGATATGCAGAGGAGAGAAAAATACACAGAGGAGACGGGGATACATACAGGACAGAGGGGAATACATAGAGAAGTGAACAGGATACCCGCAGGAGAGAGGAGGAGACACACAGAAGAGAGGTGGATACACACAGGAGAGAGAGGATACACACAGGAGAAAAAAGGAGACACACAGGAGAGAAAAAGATACACATAGGAGAGAAGGACACACAGAGGAGAGACGGGCATACACACAAAAAAGGGATACACACAGGAGAAAGGGGGATACACACAGGAAAGGGTGATACACACAAGAGAGAGAAGCGTAAACAAAAGAGAGAAAATGATACACTCAGGAGAGAGGAGGAAACAAACAGGAGAGAGAGAATACACACAAGTGACAGGGGTATACACACAGGAGAAAGGGGTAATACACACAGAAAATAAAGGTGTTATACACAGGAGAGATAGAAGAAACACAGAAAAGTGGAGTAATACACACAGGAGAGAGGAGGATACACACAGGAGAGAGAAGGAAACACACAGGAGAGAAGAGTGTACACACAGGAGAGGAGCATACACACAGGAGAGAGGGGGATACACACAGGAGAGAGGATACACACGGAAGAGAGGGTATACAAACAAAAGTGAGGGGAATACACACAAGAGAGAGGGGCATACACACAGGAGAGATGGGGATACACATAGGAGAGAGGAAGATACACACAGAAAAGAGGAAGATACACACAGGAGAAAGGAGGATACACACAGGAGAGGGCGAAACACAAGAGAAAGGGGTTGCACACCGGAGAGAGGGGAATACACATAGGAGAGAGGGGTATACACACAGGAGAGGTGTATACACACAGGAGATAGGAGGATACATGCAGAAGAGTGGAGGATACTTGCAGCAAGGATGAGGATACCCGCAGGAGAGAGGAGGATATACACAAAACAGAGAAAAATACACAGGGGATTGAAGGGAATACCCACAAGAGAGAGAATGATACACACAGGAGACAAAAGAATACCTCAAAAGAGAGGAGGATACACACAGGAGCGAGGGATACACACAGGTGAGAGAAGGATACACATAAGAGAGAGGAGCGTACACACAGAAAAGGGGGGAACACAGAGGAGACAGGGAAATACACAAAGGAGAAAGTGATACACACAAAAGAGGAAAATACACATAGGAGCGAGGAAGATGCACACAGGAGAAAGGGAAATATACACAGGAAAAAGAAGGATACACACAGGAGAGAGGAGGATACACACAGGAGAGGGGGTATACACACAGGAGAGAGGAAGATACACACAGGAGAGAGGAGTGTATACAGAGGAGAGAGAAAAATACACACAGAAGAGAAGAGGATACACACAGGAGTGGGAGATACACACAGAAGAGAGGGGGATACGCACAGGAGAAAGAGATACACAGAGGAGAGAGTGGGATACACACAGGAGAGAGGGGGATAAACATAGGAGAGGGGGATACATACAGGAAAGAGGGGCATAGACAGAGGAGAGGGGAAAACACACGCAGGAGAGAGGAGGATACACAAAGGATAGAGGGGAATAGACACAGGAGAGAGAAGGATACACACAGGAGAGAAAAGGATACACACAGGAGATAGGAGGATACACATAGGAGAGGGAGATACACAGAGGAGAGGGGGCATACACTCAAAAAAAGTACACACAGAAGAAAGTGGGACACACACAGGAGTGTGGAGGATACAAACAGGAAAGGGTGATACACACAGGAGAGAGGGGCATAAACACAAGAGAGTGGAGGATACAGACAGGAGAGAGGAGAAAACACACAGGAGAGAGGGGATACACACAGGAGAGAAACGTGATACACACAGGAAAGAAAGGTGTTACACACAGGAGAAAGGAGGGAAACGCACAGGAAAGCGGAGGGATACAAGCAGGAAAAAGGAGAATACACACAGGAGAGAGGAGGATACACAGAGGAAAGAGGAGTATACACACAGGTGAGTGGCATACACATGGGAGAGAGGGAGATACACGCAGGAGAGTTGGATACATACAGGAGACAGGGAAATATACACAGAAGAGAGGGAAATACAAACAAAAGGGGGATATACACAGGAGAGAGGGTATACACACAGGAGATGGGGTACACATAGAAGAGAGAGGGATCCACACAAAAGAGAGGGGAATACACACAAGAGACAGGGTCATACAGACAGGAGAGAGAAAAATACACATAGGAGAGAGGAAGATCCACAAAAAAGAGAGGAGGATACACAGGAGAGAGGTTAATACACAGAGGAGAGAGGGCGTTACACAGAGTAGAGAGGATGGATACAAACAGGAGAGAGGAGGATACACACAGGAGAGAGGAGGATACACACAGGAGAGAGGAGGATACACAAAAAAGAGAGGAGCATACACACAGGAGAGAGAATGATATGCACAGGAGAGACGGGAATTTACAAATTAGAGAGGGGGATACACAAGGACGAGAGGTGTATACACACAGGTGAGGGAAATACACAAAGGATAGAGTGGCATACACACAGAAAAGAGAAAAGATACACACAGGAGAAAGGAGGATACACACAGGAGAAAGGAGGATACACACAAGAGAGAGACAAATCCACACAGGAGAGAGGAGGATACACACAGGATAGGTCAATACACACAAGAGAGAGGGTGATCCACACAAGAGAGAGGGAAATACACATAGGAGAGAGGGGTATAAACACAGAAAAGGGGCATACACACAGAAGAGAGGAGGATACACGCAGCACAGAGGAGGATACCCGCAGGAGAGAGGGGGATACACACAGAAGAGAAAAAAAATACACACAGGAGAGAAGGGGGATACACACAAGGGAGAGAATGATACACACAGGAGAGAAAAGGATACACACTAAAGAGAAAAGGATACACACAGAAGCAAGGGAGAGGCACAGGTTAGAGGATATGCACAGGTTAGATGATACACACAGAAGAGAGGGAAATACACACAAAAAAGGGGGGATACAAAGAGAAGAGAGGGAAATATACAAAAAAGAAAAAGATACACACAAAAGAGGGAAATACACACAGGAGCGAGGGGGATGAACGCAGGATTAAGAAAAATACACACAGGAAAGACGAGGATACACACAGGAGAGAGAAGAATACACTCAAGAGAGGGGGGATACACACAGTCGAGAGAAAGATACACACAGGAGAGAGGAGGATACACACAGGAGACAGGAAGATACACACAGAAGGGAAGTGGATACACACAGGAATGGGGGATACAGAGAAGCGACTGGGATACGCACAGGAATGGGGGATACACAGAGGAGAGTGTGGAATACACACAGGAGAGAGGAAGATAAACACAGGAGAGGGGATACATATAGGTGTTGCGCTAACTGCGCGTACCAAACTTGGGTTTTTCTTTTATTTATTTATTTTTTTTAATTTTAATTGCATTGTACGATTGGGGGTATATGTGCAGAACGTGGAAGATAGTTGTATAGGTACACACATGGCAGTGTGCTTTGCTGCTTTCCTCATCTTCACCCACACTTGGTATTCATCCCCAGGCTATATCCCCCAGCCCTCCCCCGCTGTCCCTCCACCATTACTCCCAACAGTCCCCAGTGTATAGTAGACCGCCTCTCTGTGTGCATGCGTTCTCATTTTTCTCACCCACCTATGAGTGAGTATATGCGGTATTCCTTTTTCTGTTCTTGTGTCAGTTTGCTGAGAATGATGTTCTCCAGATTCATCCATGTCCCTACAAAGGACAAAAACTTATAATTTTTGATTGCTGCATAATATTCCATGGTGTATATGTGCCACATTTTCCCAGTCCAGTCTATCATCGTTGGGCATTTGGGTTGGTTCCAGGACTTTGCCATTGTAAACAGTGCTGCAATGAACATCCGTGTGCATGTGTCCTTATAGTAGAAAGATTTATAGTCCTTTGGATAGATACCCAGTAATGGGATTGCTGGGTCAAATGGAATTTCTATTTCTAGGTCCCTGAGGAATCGCCACACTGTCTTCCACAATGGTTGAACTAATTTACACTCCCACCAACAGTGTAAGAGTGTTCCTATTTCTCCACATCCTCTCCAGCATCTGCTGTCTCCAGATTTTTTAATGATCGCCATTCTAACTGGTGTGAGATGGTATCTCAATGTGGTTTCGATTTGCATCTCTCTAATGACCAATGACGATGAGCACTTTTTCATAGGTTTGTTGGCCTCATGTATGTCTGCTTTTGTAAAGTTTCTGTTCATATCCTTTGCCCATTTTTGAATGGGCTTGTTTGTTTTTTTCCTGTAAATCTGTTTGAGTTCTTTGTAAATTCTGGATATCAGCCCTTTGTCAGATGCGTGAACTGCAAAGATTTTTTCCCATTCTGATGGTTGCCAATTCACTCTAGTGACTGCTTCTTTTGCCATGCAGAAGCTGTGCAGTTTGATTAGGTCCCATTTGTCTATTTTGGCTTCTGTTGCCAATGCTTTTGGTGTGTTGGTCATGAAGTCCTTGCCTACTCCTATGTCCTCAATGGTTTTGCCTAGATTTTCTTCTAGGGTTTTTATGGAGTCAGGTCTTACGTTTAAGTCTTTAATCCATCTGGAGTTAATTTTAGTGTAAGGTGTCAGGAAGGGGTCCAGTTTCTGCTTTCTGCACATGGCTAGCCAGTTTTCCCAACACCATTTATTAAATAGGGAATCCTTTCCCCATTGCCTGTTTTTGTCTGGTTTATCAAAGATAATATGGTTGTAGATGTGTTGTGTTGCCTCCAATGCCTCTGTTCTGTTCCATTGGTCTATATCTCCGTTTTGGTACCAGTACCATGCTGTTTTGATTACTGTAGCCTTGTAGTATAGTTTGAAGTCTGGTAGCGTGATGCCTCCCGCTGTGTTCTTTTTGCTTAGAATTGACTTGGCTATGCGGGCTCTTTTTTGGTTCCATATAAAATTCATGGTGGTTTTTTCCAGTTCTGTGAAGAAATTCAATGGTAGTTTGATGGGGATAGCATTGATTGTGTAAATTACTTTGGGCAGTATAGCCATTTTCACGATATTGATTCTTCCTAACCACAAACATGGAATGTTTCTCCATCTGTTTGTGTCCTCTCTTATTTCGTTGAGCAGTTGTTTGTAGTTTTCCTTAAAGAGGTCCCTTACATTCCTAGTGAGTTGTATTCCTAGGTATTTTATTTTCTTTGTAGCAATTGTGAATGGCAGTTCGTTCTTAATTACGTTCTCTTTAAGTCTGTTATTGGTGTATGGGAATGCTTGTGATTTTTGCACATTGATTTTATATCCTGAGACTTTGCTGAAGTTGCTTCTCTGTTGCAGGAGCTTTTGGGCTGAGGTGATGGGGTCTTCAAGGTATACTATCATGTCGTCTGCAATTAGAGACAATTTGGCTTCCACCTTTCCTATTTGAATACACTTTATTTCTTTTTCTTGCCTGATTGCTCTGGCTAGAACTTCCAGTACTATGTTGAATAGAAGTGGTGAGTGAGGGCATCATTGTTTAGGATGAAATCCTGGTACCAAAACGGATTTCAAAGGGAATGCTTCCAGTTTTTGCCCATTAAGTATGATATTGGCTGTTGGTTTGTCGTAAATAGCTTTTATTACTTTGAGATATGTTCCATCAATATCAAGTTTATTGAGGGTTTTTAGCATAAAGGGCTGTTGAATTTTGTCAAATGCCTTCTCTGCATCAATTGAGATAATCATGTGGTTTTTGTTTTTGCTTCTGTTTATGTGGTGAATTACATTTATAGATTTGCATATGTTAAACGAGCCTTGCATCCCCGGGATGAATCCTACTTGATCATGATGTATAAGTTCTTTAATGTGCTGTTGCAATAGATTTGCCAGTATTTTATTGAAGATTTTTGCATCTATGTTCATCATGGATATTGGCCTGAAGTTTTCTTTTCTTGTTGAGTCTCTGCCAGGCTTTGGTATCAGGATGATGTTGGTCTCATAAAATGATTTGGAAAGGGTTCCCTCTTTTTGGATTATTTGGAATAGTTTCAGAAGGAATGGTACCAGACCCTCTTTGTGTGTCTGGTAGAATTCAGCTGTGAACCCATCTGGAACTGGGCTTTCTTTGTGTGGTAGGCTCTTAATTGCTGCCTCAACTTCTGACCTTGTTGTTGGTCTATTCATAGTTTCGGCTTCCTCCTGGTTTAGGTTTGGGAGGACACAGGCGTCCAGGAATTTATCCATTTCTTCCTGATTTACTAGTTTGTGTGCAGAGAGTTGTTTGTAGTATTCTCTGATGATGGTTTGAATTTCTGTGGAATCTGTGTTGATTTCCCCTTTATCGTTTTTTATTGCATCTATTTGGTTGTTCTCTCTTTTCTTTTTTATCAGTCTGGCTAGTGGTCTGTCTATTTTGTTGATCTTTTCAAAAAACCAGCTCTTAGATTTATTGATTTTTTGAAGGGTTTTTCTTGTCTCTTTCTCCTTCAGTTCTGCTCTGATCTTAGTTATTTCTTGTCTTCAGCTAGGTTTTGAGCTTTTTTCATATTGCTCCTCTAGCTCTTTCAATTTTGACGATAAGGTGTCAATTTTGGATCTCTCAACTCTCCTCATGTGGGCACTTATTGCTCTATATTTTCCTCTACAGACTGCTTTAAATGTGTCCCAGAGATTCTGGTACGTTGTGTCTTCATTCTCGTTGGTTTCAAAGAACTTCTTTATTTCTGCCTTCATTTCATTGTTTATCCAATCAACATTCAAGAGCCAGTTGTTCAGTTTCCATGAAGCTCTGCGGTTCCGAGTTATTTTCTGAATTCTGAGTTCCAACTTGATTGCACTACGGTCTGAGAGACTGTTTGTTATGATTTCGGTTGTTTTGCATTTGTTGAGGAGTGCTTTATTTCCAATTATGTGGTCAACTTTGGAGTAGGTGTGATGTGGTGCTGAGAAGAATGTATATTGTGTGGATTTGGGGTGGAGAGTTCTGTAAATATCTATCAGGTTTGCTTGTTCCAGGTCTGAGTTCAAGTCCTGGATATCCTTGTTAATTTTCTGTCTGGTTGATCTGTCTGCTATTGACAGTGGAGTGTTAAAGTCTCCCACTCTTATTGTGTGGGAATCTAAGTCTCTTTGTAAGTCATTAAGAACTTGCCTTATATATCTGGGTGCTCCTACATTGGGTCCATATATATTTAGAATCGTTATCTCTTCTTGTTGTATCGATCCTTCTACCATTATGTAATGACCTTCTTTGTCCCTTTTGATCTCTGTTGCTTTTTTTTTTTAATATTTATTGCATTATAGGCTTGGGGGTACATGTGCAGAACGAGCAAGATAGTTGTATAGGTACACACATGGCAGTGTGCTTTGCTGCTTTCCTCATCTTCACCCACACTTGGTATTCATCCCCAGGCTATACCCCGCAGCCTCCCCGCCGCTGTCCCTCCACCATTCCCCCCAACAGTCCCCAGTGTACAGTAGACCGCCTCTCTGTGTCCATGTGTTCTCATTTTTCTCACCCACCCATGAGTGAGTATATGCGGTATTCCTTTTTCTGTTCTTGTGTCAGTTTGCTGAGAATGATGTTCTCCAGATTCATCCATGTCCCTACAAAGGACACAAACTCATCATTTTTGATTGCTGCATAATATTCCATGGTGTATATGTGCCACATTTTCCCAGTCCAGTCTATCATCGTTGGGCATTTGGGTTGGTTCCAGGACTTTGCCATTGTAAACAGTGCTGCAATGAACATTCGTGTGCAGGTGTCCTTATAGTAGAACGATTTATAGTCCTTTGGATAGATACCCAGTAATGGGATTGCTGGGTCAAATGGAATTTCTATTTCTAGGTCCCTGAGGAATCGCCACACTGTCTTCCACAATGGTTGAACTAATTTACACTCCCACCAACAGTGTAAGAGTGTTCCTATTTCTCCACATCCTCTCCAGCATCTGCTGTCTCCAGATTTTTTAATGATCGCCATTCTAACTGGTGTGAGATGGTATCTCAATGTGGTTTTGATTTGCATCTCTCTAATGACCAATGACGATGAGCACTTTTTTTTTTTTTTTTTACTTTTTTTTTTTTTTTTTTTTTTTTTTTTAATTTTTATTGCATTATAGGTTTTGGGGTACATGTGCAGAACGTGCAAGATAGTTGCATAGGTACACACATGGCAGTGTGTTTTGCTGCCTTCCTCCCCCTCACCCACACTTGGTATTCATCCCCAGGCTATCCCCCCCCAGCCCCCCCCGCTGTCCCTCCCCCATTTCCCCCAACAGTCCCCAGTGTATAGTAGACCGCCTCTCTGTGTCCATGTGTTCTCATTTTTCTCACCCGCCTATGAGTGAGTATATGCGGTATTTCTTTTTCTGTTCTTGTGTCAGTTTGCTGAGAATGATGTTCTCCAGATTCATCCATGTCCCTACAAAGGACACAAACTCATCATTTCTGATTGCTGCATAATATTCCATGGTGTATATGTGCCACATTTTCCCAGTCCAGTCTATCATCGATGGGCATTTGGGTTGGTTCCAGGTCTTTGCTATTGTAAACAGTGCTGCAATGAACATTCGTGTGCATGTGTCCTTATAGTAGAACGATTCACAGTCTTTTGGATAGATACCCAGTAATGGGATTGCTGGGTCAAATGGAATTTCTATTTCTAGGTCCCTGAGGAATCGCCACACTGTCTTCCACAATGGTTGAACTAATTTACACTCCCACCAACAGTGTAAGAGTGTTCCTATTTCTCCACATCCTCCCCAGCATCTGCTATCTCCAGATTTTTTAATGATCGCCATTCTAACTGGTGTGAGATGATATCTCAATGTGGTTTTGATTTGCATCTCTCTAATGACCAATGATGATGAGCACTTTTTCATATGTTTGTTGGCCTCATGTATGTCTTCTTTTGTAAAGTGTCTGTTCATATCCTTTGCCCATTTTTGAATGGGCTTGTTTGTTTTTTTTCTGTAAATCTGTTTGAGTTCTTTGTAAATTCTGGATATCAGCCCTTTGTCAGATGGGTAAACTGCAAAGATTTTTTTCCCATTCTGATGGTTGCCGATTCACTCTAGTGACTGTTTCTTTTGCCGTGCAGAAGCTGTGCAGTTTGATTAGGTCCCATTTGTCTATTTTGGTTTTTGTTGCCAATGCTTTTAGTGTTTTAGTCATGAAGTCCTTGCCTACTCCTATGTCCTGAATGGTTTTGCCAGATTTTCTTCTAGGGTTTTTATGGTGTCAGGTCTTACGTTTAAGTCTTTAATCCATCTGGAGTTAATTTTAGTGTAAGGTGTCAGGAAGGGGTCCAGTTTCTGCTTTCTGCACATGGCTAGCCAGTTTTCCCAACACCATTTATTAAATAGGGAATCCTTTCCCCATTGCCTGTTTTTGTCTGGTTTATCAAAGATAATATGGTTGTAGATGCGTTGTGTTACCCCCGATGCCTCTGTTCTTTTCCATTGGTCTATCTCTCCGTTTTGGTACCAGTACCATGCTGTTTTGATTACTGTAGTCTTGTAGTATAGTTTGAAGTCTGGTAGCGTGATGCCTCCCGCTGTGTTCTATTTGCTTAGAATTGACTTGGCTATGTGGGCTCTTTTTTGGTTCCATATGAAATTAATGGTGTGTTTTTCCAGTTCTGTGAAGAAATTCAATGGTAGTTTGATGGGGATAGCATTGATTGTGTAAATTACTTTGGGCAGTATAGCCATTTTCACGATATTGATTCTTCCTAACCACGAATATGGAATGGTTCTCCATCTGTTTGTGTCCTCTCTTATTTCGTTGAGCAGTTGTTTGTAGTTTTCCTTAAAGAGGTCCCTTACATTCCTAGTGAGTTGTATTCCTAGGTATTTTATTTTCTTTGTAGCAATGGTGAATGGCAGTTCGTTCTTATTTAGGTTCTCTTTAAGTCTGTTATTGGTGTATAGGAATGCTTGTGATTTTTGCACATTGATTTTATATCCTGAGACTTTGCTGAAGTTGCTTATCTGTTGCAGGAGCTTTTGGGCTGAGGTGATGGGGTCTTCAAGGTATACTATCATGTCGTCTGCAATTAGAGACAATTTGGCTTCCACCTTTCCTATTTGAATACACTTTATTTCTTTTTCTTGCCGGATTGCTCTGGCTAGAACTTCCAGTACTATGTTGAATAGAAGTGGTGAGAGAGGGCATCCTTGTTTAGTGCCGGATTTCAAAGGGAATGCTTCCAGTTTTTGCCCATTAAGTATGATATTGGCTGTTGGTTTGTCGTAAATAGCTTTTATTACTTTGAGATATATTCCATCAATATCAAGTTTATAGAGGGTTTTTAGCATAAAGGGCTGTTGAATTTTGTGAAATGCCTTCTCTGCATCAATTGAGATAATCATGTGGTTTCTATTTTTGCTTCTGTTTATGTGGTGAATTACATTTATAGATTTGCATATGTTAAACGAGCCTTGAAAACCCGGGATGAATCCTACTTGATCATGATGTATAAGTTCTTTAATGTGCTGTTGCAATCGATTTGCCAGTATTTTATTGAAGATTTTTGCATCTATGTTCATCATGGATATTGGCCTGAAGTTTTCTTTTCTTGTTCAGTCTCTGCCAGGTTTTATTATCGGGATGATGTTGGTCTCATAAAATGATTTGGGAAGGGTTCCCTCTTTTTGGATTATTTGGAATAGTTTCAGAAGGAATGGTACCACATCCTCTTTGTGTGTCTGGTAGAACTCAGCTGTGAACCCATCTGGACCTGGGCTTTTTTTGTGTGGTAGGCTCTTAATTGCTGCCTCAACTTCTGACCTTGTTGTTGGTCTGTTCATAGTTTCGGCTTCCTCCTGCTTTAGGATTGGGAGGACACAGGCGGCCAGGAATTTATCCATTTCTTCCTGATTAACTAGTTTGTGTGCATAGAGTTTTTTATAGTATTCTCTAATGATGGTTTGAATTTCTGTGGAATCTGTGGTGATTTCCCCTTTATCGTTTTTTATTGCATCTATTTGGTTGTTCTCTCTCTTCTTTTTTATCAGTCTGGCTAGTGGTCTGTCTATTTTGTTGATCTTTTCAAAAAACCAGCTCTTAGATTTATTGATTTTTTGAAGGGTTTTTCTTTTCTCTTTCTCCTTCAGTTCTGCTCTGATCTTAGTTATTTCTTGTCTTCAGCTAGGTTTTGAGCTTTTTTGATCTTGCTCCTCTAGCTCTTTCAATTTTGACGATAAGGTGTCAATTTTGGATCTCTCCACTCTTCTCATGTGAGCACTTATTGCTATATATTTTCCTCCACAGACTGCTTTAAATGTGTCCCAGAGATTCTGGTACGTTGTGTCTTCATTCTCGTTGGTTTCAAAGAACTTCTTTATTTCTGCCTTCATTTCATTGTTTATCCAATCAACATTCAAGAGCCAGTTGTTCAGTTTCCATGAAGCTGTGCGGTTCCGAGTTAGTTTCTGAATTCTGAGTTCCAACTTCATTGCACTATGGTCTGATAGACTGTTTGTTATGATTTCCGTTGTTTTGCATTTGTTGAGGAGTGCTTTATTTCCAATTATGTGGTCAACTTTCGAGTACGTGTGATGTGGTGCTGCGAAGAATGTATATTCTGTGGATTTGGGGTGGAGGGTTCTGTAAATATCTATCAGGTTTGCTTGTTCCAGGTCTGAGTTCAAGTTCTGGATATCCTTGTGAATTTTCTGTCTGGTTGATCTGTCTGATATTGACCGTGGATTGTTAAAGTCTCCCACTATTATTGTTTGGGAGTCTAAGTCTCTTTGTAAGTCATTAAGAACTTGCCTTATATATCTGGGTGCTCCTACATTGGGTCCATATATATTTAGAATCGTTATCACTTCTTGTTGTATCGATACTTTTACCATTATGTAATGACCTTCTTTGTCTTTTTTGATCTTTGTTACTTTAAAGTCTATTTTATCAGAGATGAGAATTGCAACTCCTGCTATTTTTTGCTGTCCATTTGCTTGGTAATTCTTCCTCCATCTCTTTATTTTTGGCCTTTGTGTATCTTTGTATGTGATGAGGGTTTCCTGGATACAGCACACCGATGGGTTTCGGTTTTTTATCCAATTTGCCAGTCTATGTCTTTTGATTGTTGTATTTAGCCCATTTACATTCAGGGTTAATATTGTTATGTGTGAATTTGATACTGCCATTTTGATGCTAGCTGGCTGTTTTGCCCTTTGGTTCATGTACATTCTTCATTTTTTTGATGGTTTTTAGCATTTGGTATGCTTCTAGGATGGCTGGAACTGGTTGTTTCTTTGTATGTGTAGTGCCTCTTTCAGGAGCTTTTGTAAAGCAGGCCTAGTGGTGACAAAATCTCTGCGTACTTGCTTGTTCGTGAAGGATTTTATTTTTCCTTCACTTATGAAACTCTGTTTCGGTGAATATGAAATTCTGGGTTGAAATCTCTTTTGTTTAAGGATGTTGAATATTGGCCCCCACTCTCTTCTGGCTTGTAGAGTCTCTGCCGAGAGATCTGCTGTGAGTCTGATGGGCTTCCCTTTGTGGGTGACCCGACCTTTCTCTGTGGCTGCACTTTGTATTTTCTCCTTCGTTTCAACCCTGGTGAATCTGACGATTATGTGCCTTGGGGTTGCTCTTCTTGCAGAGTATCTCTGTGGTGTTCTCTGTATTTCCTGGAGTTGAGTATTGACCTGTCTTGCTAGTTTGGGGAAATTTTCCTGGATAATTTCCTGAAGAGTGTTTTCCAGCTTGGATTCATTCTCTTCGTCACATTCTGGTACACCTATCAAACGTAGATTGGGTCTCTTCACATAGTCCCACATTTCTTGGAGATTTTGTTCATTCCTTTTTGTGCTTTTTTCTTTAATCTTGGTTTCTCGTTTTATTTCATTGAGTTCATCTTCAACTTCTTATATTCTTTCTTCTGCTTGGTCAATTCGGCTGTTGAAACTTGTGCATGCTTCGCGAAGTTCTCGTGTTGTGTTTTTCAGCTCCTTCAATTCATTCATATTCCTCTCTAAGTTGTCCATTCTCGTTATCAATTCCTCAAATCTTTTTTCGGATCTTTTTTCAAGGTTCTTAGTTTCTTTGCACTGGTTTGGAACTTGTTCCTTTAGGTCACTGAAGTTTCTCATTATCCACTTTCTGAAGTCTGATTCCATCATTTCGTCACATTCATTGTCCGTCCAGCTTTGTTCCCTTGCTGGTGAAGAGTTTTGGTCCTTTTTTGGAGGTGAGGTGTTTTGGTTTCGGGTTCTTTCCTCCTTTTTGTGCTGGTTTCTTCCCATCTTTATGGATTTATCCGCCTGTCGTCTTAGTAGTGGCTGATTTTTCAATTGGGTCTCTGTGTCGACACTGAGATTGTTGATGATGAAGTATTTCTGTTACTTAGTTTTTCCTCTAATGATCTATCCTCTCTGCTGTATGAGTGTTGAGTTCCACTCCAGGCCCTGCTTGTCTGGGGTATACCTGCAGCAGCTGCAGAACAGTGAGGGATTATACCAGTTTCTTCTTCTGCTGCCCTTCTTCCAGAATGATGCCAGCCAAATGTCAGTCTGATTAGTCCTTTTCTCGGGTGACTCCTTGGATATAGTTGTCAGGGAGCTGCTTGAGGAGACAGTCTGTGCTTTATAGGAGCTCCAGTGCTGAGCTGTGAGCTCCGTTGTTCATTCAGGGTTGTTGGGAGGTTTTGTATGTCTGCTGCAATAGAACTCATAAAACACCACTTTTTTTTTTTCACCCTTAGATACTCTGTCTCAGGGAGTTGGGGCTTTCTTTATGAGTATCTGTTGCACTGTCCTGCCCCACTAGGTGGCAGTCTATTCACTATTTGCCTGCCGGGGCTCTGACCTGCTAGCGCGTGTCTGCCCTGTTGCTGCCTGGCAGAATCTCTCTCTTATGGCAGGTTGCCTCGGCAATGGCACGCTGCGTCAGTCCTGGGCGGTACTTAACTGGGGGTTCACTTTGTCAGCAATGGTGGACGCCCCTCCCTGACCGGGCTGCACCGTCCTAAATGCCGGCAACAAAACTCTCAGCCACAAGTGCCTCCAGTCACCGCCCTGCTTGTCCCCATCAGCGTGGGACCCACCGAGGCCTATCACCCAGATCCCTGCCTCAGAGTCCGTCCTCTCTCTCTCTCTCTTCCTCTCCTCAAGCTGAAAGGTCGACTCTGTCACTGGCGCCACAGGAGCCTTCCGATAGGGTACTGGAATCCGTGCGATCTCCTGTGCCACTGCCCACTACCCCGGCTCAGATCACGCTTCCCAGGAAACTCCTGGTCGGGCTCATTGTCCAGGTCCCGTTCGATCAGATGGACATGCCAATCTGCCCTTCCAAATCTCAGATTGCCGGTTTAACAGGGCACCCAGACCAGTGAGTTCCGCGCCGGGTCCCGCTGCGGCGCCAGCCGAAGAGGCGGTGGGAGACAGCTGCGTTAGCCGGCTGCTAGCGTCCCGTGTCTCTCCCACACCTGGGACTTTCAACGCTCTGTGGGCATAAAAGGAACATCCGAGAATGCGGTTAGGACTCACCCTCTGCGCCTTCACCGACAGCTGCAATCCTGAGTCACCTCTATGACGCCATCTTGCCTCCCTCCTCTCTTTGTTGCTTTAAAGTCTCTTTTATCAGAGATGAGAATTGCAACTCCTGCTTTTTTTTGCTCTCCATTTGCTTGGTAAATCTTCTTCCATCCTTTTATTTTGAGCCTTTGTTTATCTTTGCGTGTGAGGTGGGTTTCCTGGATACAGCACACTGATGGGTTTTGGTTTTTTATCCAATTTGCCAGTCTGTGTCTTTTGATTGGTGCATTTAGCCCATTTACATTCAGGGTTAATATTCTTATGTGTGAATTTGATACTGCCATTTTGATGCTAGTTGGCTGTTTTGCCCATTGGTTCATGTACATTCTTCATTTTGTTGATGGTCTTTAGCATTTGGTATGCTTTTAGGATGGCTGGAACTGGTTGTTTCTTTCTAAGTGTAGTGCCTCTTTCAGAAGCTCCTGTAAAGCAGGCCTAGTGGTGACAAAATCTCTGAGTACTTGCTTGTTTGTGAAGGATTTTATTTTTCCTTCACTTCTGAAACTCAGTTTGGCTGAATATGTAATTCTGGGTTGAAAGCTCTTTTCTTTAAGGATGTTGAATATTGGCCCCCACTCTCTTCTGGCTTGTAGGGTCTCTGCTGAGAGATCTGCTGTGAGTCTGATGGGCTTCCCTTTGTGGATGACCCGATCTTTCTCTCTGGCTGCCCTTAGTATTTTCTCCTTCATTTCAACCCTGGTGAATCTAACGATTATGTGCCTTGGGGTTGCTCTTCTTGCGGAGTATCTTTGTGGTGTTCTCTGTATTTCCTGGAGTTGAGTATTGACCTTTCTTGCTAGGTTGGGGAAATTTTCCTGGATAATATCCTGAAGAGTGTTTTCCAGCTTGGATTCATTCTCTTCTTCACATTCTGGTACACCTATCAAACGTAGGTTGGGTCTCTTCACATAGTTTCACATTTCTTGGAGATTTTGTTCATTTTTTGTGTGCTTTTTTCTTTAATCTTGGTTTCTCGTTTTATTTCATTGAGTTGATCTTCAACTTCTCATATTCTTTCTTCTGCTTGGTCAATTCGGCTGTTGAAACTTGTGCATGCTTCGCGAAGTTCTCGTGTTGTGTTTTTCAGCTCCTTCAATTCATTCATATTCCTCTCTAAGTTGTCCATTCTTGTTATCAATTCCTCGAATCTTTTTTCAAATATTTTTTCAAGGTTCTTAGTTTCATTGCACTGGTTTAGAACATGTTCCTTTAGCTCACTGAAGTTTCTCATTATCCACTTTCTGAAGTCTGATTCCGCCATTTCGTCACATTCATTCTCCGTCCAGCTTTGTTCCCTTGCTGGTGAGGAGTTTTGGTCCTTTTTTGGAGGTGAGGTGTTTGATTTCGGGTGCTTTCCTCCTTCTTGCGCTGGTTTCTTCCCATTTTTATGGATTTATCCGCCTGTCGTCTTAGTAGTTGCTGGTTTTTCATTTGGGTCTCTGTGTGGACGCTGAGATTGTTGATGATGAAGTATTTCTGTTACTTAGTTTTCCCTCTAATGGTCTATCCCCTCTGCTGTATGAGTGCTGAGGTCCACTCCAGACCCTGCTTGTCTGGGATATACCTGCAGCAGCTGCGGAACAGTGAGGGATGATACCAGTTTCTTCGTCTGCTCTCCTTGTTCCAGAATAATGCCAGCCAAATGTCAGTCTGATTAGTCTTTTTCTGGGGTGACTCCTTGGATATACAGGGGTCAGGGAGCTGCTTGAGGAGACAGTCTGTGCTTTATAGGAGCTCCAGTGCTGAGCTGTGTGCTCCGTTCTTCATTCAGGGTTGTTGGGAAGTTGTTTATGTCTGCTGCAATAGAACTCATAAAACACCACCCTTTTCCCACCCCCCTTATATGCTCTGTCTCAGGGAGTTGGGGCTTTCTTTATGAGTATCTGTTGCACTGTCCTGCCCCACTAGGTGGCAGTCTATTCACTATTTGCCTGCTGGGGCTCTGACCTGCTAGCGCGGATCCGCCCTGTCGCCTCTGGGCTCCCTTCTGCTATGGAGCACGGAGTCTCTCTGTTATGTCAGGTTGCCTCGGCAAGGGCAGGCTGCGTCAGTCCTAGGCGGGACTTCAGTGGGGGTGGACTGCGTCAACAATGGTGGACGCCCCTTTCTCACCGGGCCACAGCATTCTAGATGCCGGCAGCAAAACTCTCAGCCCCAAGCACCTCCAGCTGCCGCCCAGCTTGTTCCCGTGAGCGTGGGACCCTCCGAGCCCAATCAGCCAGCTCCCTGCCTCAGAGTCTGTCCTCTCTCTCTCTCTCTCTTTTTCTCCCCAAGCTGAAAGGTCGACTCTCTCACTGGCGCCCCAGTAGCCTGCCGATAGGGCACTGGGATCAGTGTGATCTCCCGTGCCACTGCTCACTACCCCAGCTCAGATCACGCTTCCAAGGAAACTCCTGGTCTGGCTCATTGTCCAAGTCCCGTTCAATCAGATGAACATGCCAATCTGCCCTTCCAAATCTCAGATTGCCTGTTTAATAGGGTACCCAGACCAGTGAGTTCCACGCCGGGTCCTGCTGTGGCACCAGCCAAAGAGGCGGCGGGAGCCAGCTGCGTTAGCCGGATGCGCTAGCGTCCCGTGTCTCTCCCGCACCTGGGACTTTCAAGGCTCTGTGGGCATAAAAGGAACATCCGAGAATGCAGCTAGGACTCACCCTCTGTGCTTTCACTGAGAGCTGCAATCCTGAGTCACCTCTACGACGCCATCCTGCCTCCTACCTCTGGAATCATTCTGGATTCCAATTTATATGGCCACTGACTGGTAACCTCAGTGAAAAATGCACAAATGTAAAGTACTCAGCAGTCTATTTTATATAGACACTCATTCAGAGATTCCCAAAATAATAGAAATATTTAATATAGTAGCATCCTGTTTCATATGGTCACACAAAATGAGCCTCACTGAGTAAGGCACACCCAGGGGAGTGTTAGGAGTCTACTTTATATAGCCTCTCATTTACAGCCTCAGGGAATAATGCACACGTGTGGAATAGACACTAGACTATTTTATGTGGCCACAAAATCAAAGACTGAGTGAGTCATACAAAACTTTGGAATTGTCACTTGTCTATTTTACATGCCCAAATATTTAGAGTCAGAGTCAATATTACACGCCTGTGGACAAGTCAGGAAACAATTTCATATGGCCAAAGTTTCAGATCCTCAGTGAATAATACATACCTGAGAAATACTCAGGACGCTATTACATGTGGCATCAATTTCAGAGCTTCCTTGAATAAGAAACACCTCTATTGTAGTCAGAATTCTATTTCCTATAGCCACATATTCAGAGCCTAACTGAATAACATACATCTTGGGAAAAGTTAAAATTCTATTTTGTATAGCCACTTATTTAGAGCCGAATGTCAAAACGCATGCCTGAGGAGCATTCAGGAGTTTCTATTTTATGGCCACACATTCAGAGCTTCACAGAATAATACAGACCTATGAAAACATCAGGAGTGTATTTCACATGGCCACCTATTCAGAACCTCAGTGAAGAATTATATATATCTGGAAAATACTCTGGATTATATTATATATAGCCACTTATTCAGAGACTCACTGAATAATGCACAGCTCAGGAATAATTGGGAGATTATTTGATATGACTCTTCAACCAGCGACTCAGTGGACAATGCAGAACTAAAAAATAGTCAAGACGATAGAGTCAAGTGTTTATGTTATGTGGTCACTCGTTCAGAATCTCACTGAAGAATACACAACTTGGAAATAGTCAGTTTCCAAGTCATATGGACACTCAATCACAGCACTACCGAATAATGCACAACGGGGCAATAGTAAGGAGTCTATTTCAAATGGCCTGTCATTTGGAGCTTCAGTGCATATTAAACAGCTGTGGAGTAGTCAGAACCCTATTTAAGGTAGCCCCAAATTAAGCAGCTCCGTGAATATTACACACATGTGTCAGAGTCAGGAAACTATTTGACATAGACACTCATACAGAACATTTTCTAATACTGCACATGTGGGGAATAATCACTAGTCTGTTTCACATGGTGATTAGTTTGCAGAATCAAAAAATAACACACACCTGTTGAGTAAAATGGGTTCTATTTAAGAAGGCCACTCTTTCACAGTTTTAGTGAATAAATAATATGTATATCTGATAAGTCAGGAATCTTTCACATGGCCACTCGTTCAGGGCCTCTGTGAAGAACACGCCCCTCAAAAATAGTCAAGTGTCTACTTCAAATGGCTACACATTCAAAGTCTCTGTACATAATAAACACCTGGGCAATACACCTGAGTCTCTTTTTTATGCCCACGTAGTCAGAGACTCATTCAGTAATAAACAAATTGGAAGATTTAAGAGTCTACTTCATGTAGCCACTCATTTTGAGCTTCAGTGAATAATGCACACCAGGGCAATAGTCGAGCATTTTTATATGGCCACTCATTTTGTGCCTCCCTGAGTGATATACACATGAAGAATCCTCAGGATTCTATTTGATACTACCACTCATTTAGAACTTTATTGAATAATTCACAATGGAGCAATAGTCAGGTGTCTATTTTATATGGTCTATCATTCAACATTTCAGTGAATAGTAAACTTCTATGGAGTAATCAGGACGCTGTTTTACATAGCCATGAATTAAGTGCCTTGCTGAATGATAGGCAGCCTTGTGATAGTCAGGAGTCTATTTTATATGAGCTCTAATTATATATATCTCTGAGAAATACACACCTGGGGCAGTGTCAGGAGTCTATTTGGTATGGGCACTCAAACAGAGCTTGTTTGATTAATGCACACATGGATAATAATGAGGAGTCTATGTCATATGGCTACTCATTCAGAGGAACTGTGAATAATGCACATGTGGAGTAATTAGAAGTCTGTTTCATATGGCCCCACTTTCACAGACTCACTGAATATTACACACTTGTGATATAGTCTGGAGTCTATTTGTTATGGCCACTCATTCAGAGAATCCCTAAATAATGCACACCTGCGTGATAGTCAGAAGTCTCTTTCCTATGTCCACTCGATAAGAGCCTCATTAAGTGTACACACCTGGAGAAATAGTCAGGAATTATCTTTATCCCCTCATTCAGAGTCTCACTAAATATTGCACACCTGTGGAATAGTCAGGAGACTTTTTCATGTGCCCTATAATTTGGAGTGTCACTGAATAATGTGGTGTAGTCAGGAGTCTATTTCATGTAGACACATATTCAGAGCCACGGTGAATAAGACAGACAGTTGATATAGTACGGAATCTAATTGATATGGTAATATATTCTGAGCTCCACTGAATAATACACACATGGGGAAAAATTTGGGGTCTATTTTCGATGGACATATATTCAGAGTCTTGGAAAATGATGTAAACCTGTGGAATAGCCAGCAGTCTATTATATTAGGACACTCATTCATAGCCTCAGTGGATAATATGGACGTATGGATTAGTCAGGATTCCATCTTATATGGCAACTGACTCATAACTTCAGTGAAAAACGCAAAAATGTAAAATACTTAGCAGTCTATTTCATATAAACCCTCATTCAGAGATTCACGGAATAATACAAATATTTGAGATAGACAGTATCCGTTTTTATATGGTTAAACAAAAAGAGCCTCACTGAGTAATGCACACAAGGGGAAGTGTTAGGAGTCTACTTTATATACCCTTTAATTTACAGAATCAGGAAATAATGCACACGTGTGGAATAGACACTAGTCTATTTTATATGGCCACAAAAAGCGTTTTCAAATACTGCACATGTGGGGGAAAATCAGTTGTCTGTTTCATATGGTGTTTTTTTGTTGAATCAAAAACTTATGGACACATTTGGGGTAAAATAGGTTCTATTTCAGAAGGCCACTCTTTCAGTATTTTAGTGAATAATATGTATATCTGAAAAGTAAGGAATCTCTTTCACATGGCAACTCATTCAGGGCCTCTGCGAACAATACTCCTCTCAAAAATAGTCAAGTGTCTACTTTAAATGGCTACACATTCAGAGACTCTGTAGTTAGTGAACACCTGGGCAATACACCTGAGTCTCTTTTTTATGCCCACTTAGTCAGAGTCTCATTCAATAATACACACCTGGGAAAGAGTTAAGAGTCTACTTCATGTAGCCACTCATTTAGGGCCTCAGGGAATAATGCACACCAGGGTAATATTCGAGCATTTTTTATATGGCCACTCATTTTGTTCCTCACTGAGTGATATGCACCTGAAAAATCCAAAGGATTACTTTTGATTCTACCACGCATTTAGCACCCTATTGAATAGTTCACAGAAGAGCAATAGTCAGGTGTCTATTTTATATGGTCTATCACTCAATGTTTCAGTGAATAATAAACTTCCATGGAGTAATCAGGACTCTGTTTAAGATAGCCATGAATTCAGTGCCTTCATGAATGATACACACCTGGGTAATAGCCTGGCATCTATTTTATATGAACTCTAATTTTGTGTATCGTTGAGTAATACACACCTGGGGCAGTGTCAGAAGTCTATATTTTATGGACAAGCAAACAGAACCTGTTTGATCAATGCACACATGAATAATAATGAGGAGTCTATGTCATATGGCTACTCATTCAAACAAACAGTGAATAATGCAAATGAAAAGAAATTAGAAGTCTGATTATTATGGACTCTCTTTCATAGCCTCACTGAATATTGCACACTTGTGATATAGTCTGGAGTCTATTTTTTATGTCCACCCATTCAAAGAATCACTAAATAATGCACACCTGCAGAATAGTCAGAAGTCTCTTTCCCATGGACACTGGTTAAGAGCCTCACTAAGTGTAGACACCCGGGGAAATAGTCAGGATTTACCATTATCCCCTCATTCAGAGTCTCACTAAATAATGCACACCTGTGGTGGAATAGTCAGGATACTCTTTCATGTGGCCTCTAATTCGGAGTGTCACTGAATAATGTGGTGTAGTCAGGAGTCTATTTCATGTAGACACATTCAGAGCTTCAGTGAATAAGACAGACATTTGATATAGTAAGGAATCTAATTGATATGGAAACATATTCTGAGCCTCACTGAATAATACACACCTGGGGAATAATTTGGAGTCTATTTTGGATGGACATATGTTCAGAGACTCGGAAAATGATGTACACCTGTGGAGTAGACAGGAGTCTCTTTTATTAGGACACTCATTCATAGCCTTAGTGGATAATATGCACGTGTGGATTAGTCAGGATTCCATTTTACATGGCCACTGACTCGTACAATCAATGAATAATGCACAAATGTAAAGTACTCAGCAATTTATTTCATATAGCTACTCATTCAGAGATTCACTGAATAATAAAATTATTTGAGATAGACAGCCTCCTGTTTTATATTGTCATACAAGAAAAGCCTCACTGAGTGACACACACCTGGTGAAGTGTTAGGAGTGTACTTTACGTAGCCCCTCATTTACAGACTAAGGGAATAATGCACATGTGTGGAGTAGACACTAGTCTGTTTTATGTGGCCCTAAAATCAAAGCCTGAGTCAGTAATACACAACTTTTGAATAGTCACTAGTCTATTATATATACCCAAATACGTAGAATCAGAGTCAATAATACACGCCTGTAGACTAGTCAGGAAACAATTTTATATAGGCAAAGTTTCAGAGCCTCAGTGAATAATAAATACCTGAGGAATACTCTGGACGCTGTTACATGTGTCATTTCTTCAGAGGTTCATTAAGTAAAGAACACCTGTATTGTAGTCAAAATTCTATTTCATATAGCCACATACTCAGAGACTAACTGAATAACAGACACCATGGGAAAGTCAGGATTCTATTTCTTATAGCCACTCGTTTACAGCCAAATGTAAAAACTCATACCTGAGTAGTATATAGGCATTTATATTATATGGCCACTCATTCGGAGCCTCACAGAATAATACAGACGTATGGAAATGTGAGGAGTGTACTTGACATGGCCACTTATTCAGTTCCTCAGTGAAGAATCATATATATCTGGAAAATACTCGGGATTCTATTATATATAGCCACTTATTAAGAGACTCACTGAATAATGCACACCTGGAGAATTGTCTGGAGACTATTTGATAAGACCTTTCACCCAGGGACTCAGTAAAAAATGCAGAGCTGAGAAAAAGTCAAGAGGACAGAGTCAGGAGTCTATTTGATGTGGTCACTCGTTCAGAAACTGACTGAAGAATACACCCCTTGGGTATAGTCAGAGTCCAGGTCATATGGTCATTCAATCACAGTATTACCGAATAATGCACAATGGGGAAATAGAAAGGAGTCTATTACATATCGCCTCTCATTCATAGTTTCAGTGCGGAATAAACAGCTGTGGAGGAGTGAGGACCCTATTGATGGTAGCCCCAAATAAAGCAGCTCCGTGAATGACACACACATGTGTGAGAGTCAGGAGACTATTTGATATGGACACTCATACAGAACCTTTTCGAATATTGCACATATGGGGAATAATCACTAGTCTATTTCATATGATATTTCGTTTGGAGTGTCAAAAAATTACTTGCACCTGTGGAGTAACATGTGGTCTATTTCATAAGGCCACTCTTTCAGTGTTTTAGTGAATAACATGTATATCTGATAAGTCAGGAATCTCTTTCACATGGCCACTTGTTCTGGGCCTCTGTGAATAATATTCCCCTCAGAAACAGTCAAGGGTCTACTTCAAATGCCTACACATTTAGAGTCTCTGTAAGTAATGAACACCTGAGAAATACACCTGAGTCTCTTCTTTATGCCCACTTAGAGTGTCATTCAATAATACACAGCTGGTGAAGAGTTAAGAGTCTACTTCATGTAGCCGCTCATTTAGATCTTCAGTGAATAATCTACACCAGGGTAATAGTTGAGCATTTTTTATATGGCCACTCTCACTGAATGATACACACCTGGGGAATTCTCAGGATTCTATTTCATACTACCACTCATTTAGAACCTTATTGAATAATTCACAAAGGAGAAATAGTCAAGTGTCTATTTTTTATGGCCTCTCATTCAGAGTTTCAGTGAATAATGAACTTCTATGGAGTAATCAGGACACTGTTAAGATAGCCACGAATGAAGTGCCTTCCTGAGTGATACACACCTGGGTGGTAGTCAGGAGTCTATTTCATATGAACTCTAATTCTGTGTAACGCTGAGTAATACATACATTGCCGAGCTTCAGGAGTCTATTTGGTATGGACACTCATACCGAACCTGTTGGAATAATGCACACATGGAGAATAATGAGGTGTCTATGTCATACGGCTACTCATTCAGACAAACATTGAATAATGCACATGTGGATTCATTAGAATTCTGTTTCATATTTCCACTCTTTCACAGCCTCACTTAATATTACACACTTGTGATATAGACTGGAGTTTATATTTTATGGCCACTCATTCTGAGAATCACTGAATAATTCACACGTGTGGAATAGTCAGAAGTCTTTTTCCTATGGCTACCCATTGAGAGCCTCAGTAAATGTACACACCTGGATAAATAGTCAGGATTTACTTGTATCTCCTCATTAAGAGTCTCACTAAATAATGCACACCTGTGGAATAGTCATGAGACTTTTTCATATGGCCTCTCATTCAATGTGTCATTGCAACATGTGGTGTAGTCAGGAGATACTTTCATGTAGACACATATTCAGAGCCTCAGTGCATAAGATAGACCCTTCATATAGTAAGAAATCTAATTAATATGGCCAAATCTTCTGATGCTCACTGAATAATACACACCTGGAGAATAATTTGGAGTTTATTTTCTATGGACATTCATTCAGAGCCTTGGTAAATAATGCAGACCTGTGGAGTAGCCAGGAGTCTATTTCATTTGGACACACATTCATAGCCTCATTGGATAATATGCACGTGTGGATTAGACAGAATTCCATTTTAATATAGCCTCTAACTCATAACCTCAATGAATAATGCACACATATAAAGGACTCAGCATTCTATTTCCTATAGACACTCATTCAGAGATACACTGAATAATAAAATTATTTGAGATAGACCGCCTCCTGTTTCATATGGTCATACAAAAGAGCCTCACTGAGTGACACACACGTGGGGACGTGTCAGGAGTGTACTTTACATAGCCTCACATTTACAGCCTAAGGGAATAATGCACACGTGTGGAATAAACACTAATCTATTTTATATGTCCACAAAATCAAAGCCTGAGTCAGTAATACACAACTTTGGAATAGTCACCAGTCTATTCCATATGCCCAAATATTTAGAGTCAGAGTCAATAATATACGCCTGTAGACTAGTCAGGAAACAATTTCATATGACCAAAGTTTCAAAGCGTCAGTGAATAATAAATACCTGTGGAATACTCTGGACGCTATTACATGTGGCATTTCTTCAGAGGCTCATTGAGTAAAGAACACCTGTAGTGTAGTCAGAATTCTATTTTATATAGCCACATACTCAGAGCCTAACTGAATAACAAACACCTTGAAAAAGTCATGATTCTATTTCGCATAGCCACTCATTTACAGCCGAATGTAAAAACTCACGCCTGAGTAGTATATAGGAGTCTCTATTTTATGACCACTCATTCAGAGCCTCACAGTATAATACAGACGTATGGAAATGTCAGAAGTGTACTTGACATGGCCACTTATTCAGTTCCTCAGTGAAGAATTATATATATCTGGAAAATACTCAGGATTCTATTATATATAGTCACTTATTAAGAGACTCACTGAATAATGTACATCTGGATAATTGTCTGGAGACTATTTGATATGACCATTCACCCAGCAACTCAGTGGAAAATGCAGAGCTGAGAAATAGACAAGAGGAAAATGTCAGGGGTCTATTTTATATGGTTACTCATTCAGAAACTGACTGGAGAATAAAAACCTTGGGAATAGTCAGAGTCCAGGTCATATGGCCACTCAATCAGAGCATTTCCGAATAATGCACAATGGGGCAAGAGTAAGAAGTTTATTTCATATGGCCTCTCATTCAGAGATTCAGTGCATAATAAACACTGTGGAGGAGTTAGAACCCTACTGAAGATATCCCCAAATTAAACAGCTCCATGAATGATACACACATGTGTGAGAGTCATGAGACTATTTGATATGGACACTCATACAGAACCAGTTTGAATATTGCACATGTGAAGAATAATCACTAGTCCATTTCATATGGTGGTTCGTTCAGAGTGTCAAAAAATAACACACACCTATGGAATAAAATGCGGTCTATTCCATAAGTCCACTTTTTCAGTGTTTTAGTGAATAACATGTATATCTGATAAGTCAGGAATCTTTTTCACATGGCCACTCGTTCTGGGCCTCTGTGAATAATACTCTTCTCAGAAACAGTCAAGGGTCTACTTCAAATGCCTACACATTCATAGTCTCTGTAAGTAATGAACACCTGGGCAATACACCTGAGTCTCTTTTTTATGCCCACTGAGTCAGAGTCTCATTCAATAGTACACACATGGGGAAGAGTAAAGAGTCTACATCATGTAGCCACTCATTTAGATCCTCTGTAAATAATCCACACCAGGGTAATAGTCGAGAATTTTTATATTTCCACTCATTCTCTGCCTCCCTGAATGATACACACCTGGGGAATTCTCAGGATTCTATTTCACACTACCACTTATTTAGATCCTTATTGAATAACTCACAATAGAGCAATAGTCAGGTGTCTATTTTGTATGGCCTCTCATTCAAAGATTCCGTGAATAATGAACTTCTATGGAGTAATCAGAACACTGTTTAAGATAGCCATGAATTCAGTGCTTTCTGAGTGACACACACTTGGGTAGTAATCAGGAGTCTATTTCCTATTAACTCTTATTCTGTGTAACGCTGAGTAATACACAGAACCACTTCAAATATTGCACATGTGAATAATAATAACTAGTCCATTTCATAAGGTCGTTCATTTGAAGAATCAAAAAATAACATGAAAGCGGGGTGATACACACAGAAGAGTGGAGGGTACACACAGGAGACAGTGGGTACACAAAAGAGAGAAGAGCATACACAAAAAAAGAGGGGGATACACACAGGAGAGTAGGTGACACACAGAGGAGAGAGGAGTATACACACGAGAGAGGAGAATAAACACAGGAGAAAGAAATACACACAGGAGAGAGGGGCATACACACTGGAGAGGGTGATACACATAGGAGAAAAAAGGATAAACAAAAGAGATAGGACGATACACACAGAATAGGAAGAAACAAACAGGAGAGAGAAGCATACACACAGGAGAAAAAAGGATACACACAGCAGAGTGGAGGATACATACAGGAGAGAGGGGATAAACAGAGGAGAGTGAAAAATACACACAGGAGAGAGAAAGTATACACAAAAAAGGGAGGAAGTTACACATAGGAGAGAGGGGACACACACAGGAGAGAAAGGGACACAAACTTGAGAGAGGGGGTATACACACAGGAGACAGGGGAAATACACACAAAAGAGAGGGTTGATATACACAGGAGAGAAAAATGATACACACAGGAGAGAGGAGGATACACACAGGAGAATGGAGGATACACACTGGAGAAAGACGTGTACACACAGGAGAGGGAAATACACAAACTTGTGAGGAGGATTCACACAGGAAAATTAAAATACACACAGGAGAAAGAAGGATACACACAAAAGACAGAAAAATAAACACGGTAGACAGAAGGATACACACAGGAGAGAGAAGGATACAAACAGGAGAGTGGTGATACAAACAGGAGAGATGAGGGTTCACACAGGAGAATAGAGGATACACACATGAAAGAAATGGAAACAGACAGTAGAGAGGAGTATACACACAGCAGAGAGAAGGATACACACAGGAGAGAGGGCATACACACAGGAGTGAGAAAGATCCACACAGGAGAGAAGGGAATGCACACAGGACAGAGGTGGATACACACAGAAGTGGGGCAAACACACAAAAGAGAGGAGATAAACACAGGAGAGAGGGGGCATACACACGGAGAGTGGTGATCCATAAACGATAGTTGAGGGTACACACAGTAGAGAGGTGGTACACACAGAAAAGAAGAGGACACACAAAGGAAAAAGGGATACACAAAGGAGAGTAGAGAATAAACAGAAGAGAGAGGAGAATACACAAAGGAGAGAGGATAAACACAGGAAAGGGAGATACACACAGGAGAGAGAGGCTTACACACAGAAGAGGGGGATACACACAGGAGAAAAAGAAATAAACACAGAAAAGAGGAGGAAACACACAGGAGAAGGGGATACACACAGGAGAGAGGGTCATAGACACAGGAGAAAACAGGATACACACAGCAGAGAGGAAGATACACACAGGAGAGAGGAGATACACAAATGAGAAAAGGGGATATGCACAGAAGAGAGAAGAGATACACACAGGATGGAGGGTGTTACACACAGGAGAAAAGAGGGATATGCACAGGAGAGAGAAGGGATACCCACAGGAGAGAGGAGGATGCATACAGGAGAGGGGGATACACACAGGAGAAAGGAGGATGCACACAAAAGAGAGGAGGAGACACACAGGAAAAAGGAGGATACACGCAGGACAGAGGAGGGTAAACACAAAATAGAGGGGAATACAGGCAGGAGAGAAAAAGATACACACACGAGAGAAAAAGACACACACAGGCGAGAGGAGAATAAACAAAGAAGGGAGGAGGATACAAACAGGAGAGTGGGGGATACACACAAAGAAGAGGGAGATACAAACAAAGGGAGGGAAATAAACACAGGAGAAAGGAGGATCCACACAGCATAGAGGAGGATACACACAGGATAGAGGAGGATACACACAGGAGAATGGAAAATAAACAAAGGAGAGGGGAAACACACAGGAGAGAGTGGGATACACACAGGCGGAAAAGATAAACACAGAAGAGGGGGTATACACACAGGAGAGAGGGGGATGCACACAGGAGAGGGGGATACACACAAGAAAGAGGGGCTTACGCACAGAGAAAAAAGGATAAATACAAAAGAGAGGAGGACACACACCAAAAAGAGAAGGATACAGATAGAAGAGAGGAGGATACAAGCAGGATATTGGTGAATACACAGGAGAGAGGAGGATAAACACAGGAGAGGAGAGGATACACGCAGGAGAGAGGAGAATACACACAAGACAGAGGAAAAATATACACAGGACAGAGGATGATACACACAGGAGTGGCGTGATACACACAGGAGAGAGGAGGATACACAAAGGAGAGGGAGATACGCACAGGAGAAAGGGGGATACACCGAGGAGAGAGGAGGATACACAAAGGCGAGAGGAGGATACACACAGCAGAGGGAATACACACAAAAAAGAGGACCATAAACACAGGAGAGGGGGATACACACAAGAGAAAGACAAATACACACAAAAGAGAGAAGGATACACAGAGGACATGGAGATACACACAGGAGAATGGGACGTACACACAGGAGAGAGGAGGATACACACAGCAGAGAGGAGGATACACACAAGAGAGAGGAGTTACACACAGGAAAGAAGAGAATACACCAAGAAAAAAAGGATACACACAGGAGAGTAGGGAATAAACAGAGGAGAGAGGAGGATACACACAGGAGAGAGGAGGATAAACACAGAAGGGAATACACACTAGAGAGAAAGGTATGCACACAGGAGGGGGGATACACACAGGAGAGAGGTGCGTAGACACAGGAGAAAGGAGGATACACACAGCAGAGAGGAGGCTACACACAGGAGAGTGCAAATACACAGAGGAGAGTGGAAAATACACACAGGAAAGAAAATTGATATCCACAGGAGAGAGGATACACACAGGAGAAAAAAGGATACACACAAGAGAGGGGAGAATGCACACAGGAGAGAGAAGGATACACACAGGAGAGAAAAGGATACACAGAGGAGAGAGGAGAATGCACAAAGGAGAAAGAAGGAAACATACAGGAGAGAGGAGGAGACACACAGGAGAAAGAAGGAAACATGAAGATGGCGTCATAGAGGTGACTCAGGATTGCAGCTCTCAGTGAAGGCACAGAGGGTGAGTCCTAGCCACATTCTCGGATGTTCCTTTTATGCCCACAGAGTGTTGAAAGTGCCAGGTGTGGGAGAGACACGGGACGCTAGCAGCCGGCTAACGTAGCCGGCTCCCGCCGCCTCTTCGGCCGGCGCCACAGCGGGACCCGGCGCGGAACTCACTGGTCTGGGTGCCCTGTTAAACCGGCAATCTGAGATTTGGAAGGGCAGATTGGCATGTCCATCTGCTTGAACGGGACTTGGACAATGAGCAAGACCAGGAGTTTCCTGGGAAGCGTGATCTGAGCCGGAGTAATGGGCAGCGGCACGGGAGATCACACGGATCCCGGTGCCCTATTGGTAGGCTCCTGGGGTGCCAGTGAGAGAGTCGACCTTTCAGCTTGGAAAGAGGAAGAGAGAGAGAGAGGACGGACTCTGAGGCAGGGAGCTGGGTGATCGGGCTCGGCGTGTCCCACGCTCACAGGACAAGCAGGGTGGCGACTGGAGGCGCTTGGGGCTGAGAGTTTTGTTGCCGGCATCTAGGACGGTGCAGCGGTCAGGGAGGGGCGTCCACCATTGATGACGAAGTGCACCCCCAATTAAGTACCGCCCAGGACTGACGCAGCCTGCCGTTGCCGAGGCAAAGTGCCATAAGAGAGAGACTCCGCCAGGCAGCAACAGGGCGGACCCGCGCTAGCAGGTCAGAGCCCCGGCAGGCAAATAGTGAATAGAATGCCACCTAGTGGGGCAGGACAGTGCAACAGATACTCATAAAGAAAGCCCCAACTCCCTGAGACAGAGCATCTAAGGGTGAAAAAAAAAAAGAGTGGTGTTTTATGAGTTCTATTGCAGCAGACATAAACAACCTCCCAACAACCCTGAATGAACAACGGAGCTCACAGCTCAGCACTGGAGCTCCTATAAAGCCCAGACTGTCTCCTGAAGCAGCTCCCTGACCACTGTATATCCAAGGAGTCACCCCAGAAAAGGGCTAATCAGACTGACATTTGGCTGGCATCATTCTGGAACAAGGGTAGCAGAAGAAGAAACTGGTATCATCCCTCACTGTTCTGCAGCTGCTGCAGGTATACCCCAGACAAGCAGGGCCTTGAATGGACCTCAGCACTCATACAGCAGAGAGGATAGATCATTAGAGGGAAAACTAAGTAAGAGAAATACTTCATCATCAACAATCTCAGTGTCCACACAGAGACCCAATTGAAGAATCAGCCACTGGAGGGAGGCAAGATGGCGTCAGAGAGGTGACTCAGGATTGCAGCTCTTGGTGAAGGCGCAGAGGGTGAGTCCTAGCCGCATTCTCGGATGTTCCTTTTATGCCCACAGAGCATTGAAAGTCCCAGGTGTGGGAGAGACACGAAACGCTAACAGCGGCTAACGCAGCCGGCTCCCGCCGCCTCTTCGGCCAGCGCCGCAGCAGGACCCGGCGCGGAACTCAATGGTCTGGGTGCCCTGTTAAACCGGCAATCTGAGATTTGGAAGGGCAGATTGGCATGTCCAGCTGATTGAACGGGACTTGGACAATGAGCCAGACCAGGAGTTTCCTGGGAAGCGTGATCTGAGCTGGGGTAATGGGCAGCGGCACGGGAGATCACACGGATCCCGGTGCCCTATCGGCAGGCTCCTGGGGTGCAAGTGAAAGAGTCGACCTTTCAGCTTGGGGAGAGGAAGAGAGAGAAAGAGAGGACGGACTCTGAGGCAGGGAGCTGGGTGATTGGGCTCGGCGTGTCCCACGCTCACAGGACAAGTAGGGTGGCGACTGGAGGCGCTTGGGGCTGAGAGTTTTGTTGCCGGCATCTAGGACGGTGCAGCGGTCAGGGAGGGGCGTCCACCATTGATGACGAAGTGTACCCCCACTTAAGTACCGCCCAGGACTGCCTGCCGTTGCCGAGGCAACCTGCCATAATAGAGAGACTCCGCCAGGCAGCAACAGCGCAGGTCAGAGCCCCGGCAGGCAAATAGTGAATAGACTGCCACCTAGTGGGGCAGGACAGTGCAACAAATACTCATAAACAAAGCCCCAACTCCCTGACACAGAGCATCTAAGGGTGAAAAAAAAAAGAGTGGTGTTTTATGAGTTCTATTGCAGCAGACATAAACAGCCTCCCAACAACCCTGAATGAACAACGGAGCTCACAGCTCAGCACTGGAGCTCCTATAAAGCACAGACTGTCTCCTCAAGCAGCTCCCTGACCCCTGTATATCCAAGGTGTCACCCCAGAAAAGGACTAATCAGACTGACATATGGCTGGCAACATTCTGGAAAAAGGGCAGCAGAAGAAGAAACTGGTATCATCCCTCATTGTTCTGCAGCTGCTGCAGGTATAACCCAGACAAGCAGGGCCTGGAGTGGACCTCAGCACTCATACAGCAGACAGGATAGATCATTAGAGGGAAAACTAAGTAACAGAAATACTTCATCATCAACAATCTCAGTGTCCACACAGAGACACAATTGAAAAATCAGCCACTACTAAGACGACAGGCGGATAAATCCATAAAGATAGGAAGAAACCAGCGCAAAAAGGAGGAAAACACCCGAAAGCAAAACACCTCACCTCCAAAAAAGGACCAAAACTCCTCACCAGCAAGGGAACAAAGCTGGATGGAGAATGAATGTGACGAAATGACGGAATCAGACTTCAGAAAGTGGATAATGAGAAACTTCAGTGAGCTAAAGGAACATGTTCTAAACCAGTGCAAAGAAACTAAGAACCCAGAAAAAAGATTCGAGGAATTGATAACGAGAATGGACAACTTAGAGAGGAATATGAATGAATTGAAGGAGCTGAAAAACACAACACGAGAACTTCGTGAAGCATGCACAAGTTTCAACAGCCGAATTGACCAAGCAGAAGAAAGAATATGAGAAGTTGAAGATCAACTCAATGAAATAAAACGAGAAACCAAGATTAAAGAAAAAAGCGCAAAAAGGAATGAACAAAATCTCCAAGAAATGTGGGACTATGTGAAGAGACCCAACCTACGTTTGATAGGTGTACCAGAATGTGACGAAGAGCATGAATCCAAGCTGGAAAACACTCTTCAGGATATTATCCAGGAAAATTTCCCCAACCTAGCAAGACAGGTCAGTACTCAACTCCAGGAAATACAGAGGACACCACAAACATACTCTGCAAGAAGAGCAACCCCAAGGCACATAATCGTCAGATTCACTAGGGTTGAAATGAAGGAGAAAATACTAAGGGCAGCCAGAGAGAAAGGTCGGGTCACCCACAAAGGGAAGCCCATCAGACTCACAGCAGATCTCTCGGCAGAGACTCTACAAGCCAGAAGAGAGTGGGGGCCAATATTCAACATCCTTAAAGAAAAGAGCTTTCAACCCAGAATTTCATATCCAGCCAAACTGAGCTTCATAAGTGAAGGAAAAATAAAATCCTTAACGAACAAGCAAGTACTCAGAGATTTTATCACCACTAGGCCTGCTTTACAAGAGCTCCTGAAAGAGGCACTACACATAGAAAGAAACAACCAGTTCCAGCCATCCTAAAAGCATACCAAATGCTAAAGACCATCAACAAAATGAAGAATGTACATGAACCAACGGGAAAAACAGCCAGCTAGCATCAAAATGGCAGTATCAAATTCACACATAACAATATTAACTCTGAATGTAAATGGGCTACATGCACCAATCAAAAGACACAGACTGGCAAATTGGATAAAAAACCAAAACCCATCGGTGTGCTGTATCCAGGAAACCCACCTCACATGCAAAGATACACAAAGGCTCAAAATAAAGGGATGGAGGAAGATTTACCAAGCAAATGGAGAGCAAAAAAAAGCAGGAGTTGCAATTCTCATCTCTGATAAAATAGACTTTAAAGTAACAAAGATCAAAAGGGACAAAGAAGGTCATTACATAATGGTAGGAGGATCGATACAACAAGAAGAGATAACAATTCTAAATATATATGGACCCAATGTAGGAGAACCCATATATATAAGGCAAGTTCTTAATGACTTACAAAGGGACTTAGACTCCCACACAATAATAGTGGGAGACGTTAACACTCCACTGTCAATAGCAGACAGATCAACCAGAGAGAAAATTAACAAGCATATCCAGGACTTGAACTCAGACCTGGAACAAGCAAACCTGATAGACATTTACAGAACTCTCCACCCCAAATCCACACAATATACATTCTTCTCAGCACCACATCACATCTACTCCGAAATTGACCACATAATTGGAAGTAAAGCACTCCTCAGCAAATGCAAAACAACTGAAATCATAACAAACAGTCTCTCAGACCATAGTGCAATCAAGTTGGAACTCAGAATTCAGAAAATAACTCAGAGCCTCACAGCTTCATGGAAACTGAACAACTGGCTCTTGAATGTTGATTGGATAAAAATGAAATGAAGGCAGAAATAAAGAAGTTCTTTGAAACCAACGAGAATGAAGACACAACGTACCAGAATCTCTGGGACACATTTAAAGCAGTCTGTAGAGGAAAATATATAGCAATAAGTGCCCACATGAGAAGAGTGGAGACATCCAAAATTGACACCCTATCATCAAAATTGAAAGAGCTAGAGGAGCAAGATAAAAAACGCTCAAAACCTAGCCGAAGACAAGAAATAATTAAGATCAGAGCAGAACTGAAAGAGATAGAGACAAGAAAATCCCTTCAAAAAATCAATAAATCTAAGAGCTGGTTTTTCGAAAAGTTCAACAAAATAGACAGACCACTAGCCAGACTGATAAAAAAGAAGAGAGAGAACAAATAGATGCAATAAAAAACGATAAAGGGGAAATCACCACAGATTCCACAGAAATTCAAACCATCATCAGAGAATACTACAAACAACTCTATGCACATACACTAGTAAATCAGGAAGAAATGGATAAATTTCTGGACGCCTGTGTCCTCGCAAGCCTAAACCAGGAGGAAGCCGAAACTATGAATAGACCAATAACAAGGTCTGAAGTTGAGGCAGCAATTAAGAGCCTACCACACAAAAAAAGCCCAGGTCCAGATGGGTTCACAGCTGAATTCTACCAGACACACAAAGAGGATCTGGTACCATTCCTTCTGAAACTATTCCAAATAATCCAAAAAGAGGGAACCCTTCCCAAATCATTTTATGAGACCAACATCATCCTGATACCAAAACCTGGCAGAGACTCAACAAGAAAAGAAAACTTCAGGCCAATATCCATGATGAACATAGATGCAAAAATCTTCAATAAAATACTGGCAAACCAATTGTAACAGCACATTAAAAAACTTGTCCATCATGATCAAGTAGTATTCATTCCGGGGATTCAAGGCTGGTTCAACATACGCAAGTCTATAAATGTAATTCACCACATAAACAGAAGCAAAAACAAAAACCACATGATTATCTCAATTGATGCAGAGAAGGCATTTGAAAAAATTCAACACCCATTTATGCTAAAAACCCTCAATAAACTTGGTATTGATGGAACATATCTCAAAGTAATAAAAGCTATTTATGACAAACCAACAGCCAATATCATACTGAATGGGCAAAAACTGGAAGCATTTCCTTTGAAATCCGGCACTAGACAAAAATGCCCTCTCTCACCACTTCTATTCAACATAGTACTGGAAGTTCTAGCCAGAGCTATGAGGCAGGAAAAATAAATAAAGGTAATTCAAATAGGAAAGTTGGAAGCCAAATTTTCTCTATTTGCAGACGACATGATAGTATACCTACAAGACCCCATCACCTCAGCTGAAAAGCTCCTGCAACTGATAAGCAACTTCAGGAAAGTCTCAGGAGATAAAATCAATGTTCAAAAATCACAAGCATTCCTATACACGAATAACAGACTTAAAGAGAACCAAATCAAGAATGAACTGCCATTCACAATTGCTACAAAAATAATAAAATACCTAGGAATACAACTCACTAGGAATGTAAGGGACCTCTTTAAGGAAAACTACAAACAACTGCTCAACGAAATAAGAGAGGACACAAACAGATGGAGAAACATTCCATGTTCGTGGTTAGGAAGAATCAATATTATGAAAATGGCTATACTGCCCAAAGTAATTTACACAATCAATGCTATCCCCATCAAACTACCATTGAATTTCTTCACAGAACTGGAAAAAAACACCATGAATTTCATATGGAAACAAAAAAGAGCCCGCATAGCCAAGTCAATTGTAAGCAAAAAGAACACAGCGGGAGGCATCATGCTGCCAGACTTCAAACTATACTACAAGGCTATAGTAATCAAAACAGCATGGGAGGGAGGCAAGATGGCGTCGTAGAGGTGACTCAGGATTGCAGCTCTCGGTGAAGGCGCAGAGGGTGAGTCCTAGCCGCATTCTCGGATGTTCCTTTTATGCCCACAGAGCGTTGAAAGTCCCAGGTGTGGGAGAGACACGGGACGCTAGCAGCCGGCTAACGCAACCAGCTCCCGCCGCCTCTTCGGCCGGCGCCGCAGCGGGACCCGGCGCGGAACTCACTGGTCTGGGTGCCCTGTTAAACCGGCAATCTGAGATTTGCAAGGGCAGATTGGCATGTCCATCTGATTGAACAGGACTTGGACAATGAGCCAGACCAGGAGTTTCCTGGGAAGCGTGATCTGAGCCGGGGTAGTGGGCAGCGGCACGGGAGATCGCACGGATCCCAGTGCCCTATCGGCAGGCTCCTGGGGCGCCAGTGAGAGAGTCGACCTTTCAGCTTGGGGAGAGGAAGAGAGAGAGAGAGAGAGGACGGACTCTGAGGCAGGGAGCAGGGTGATCGGGCTCGGCGGGTCCCACGCTCACGGGGACAAGCAGGGCGGCGACTGGAGGCGCTTGGGGCTGAGAGTTTTGTTGCCGGCATTTAGGACGGTGCAGCCCGGTCAGGGAGGGGCGTCCACCATTCCTGACAAAGTGCACCCCCACTTAAGTACCGCCCAGGACTGACGCAGCCTGCCGTTGCCGAGGCAACCTGCCATAACAGAGAGAGTCCGCCGGGCCGCAACAGGGCGGACCCGCCTTAGGAGGTCAGAGCCCCGGCAGGCAAATAGTGAATAGACTGCCACCTAGTGGGGCAGGACAGTGCAACAGATACTCATAAAGAAAGCCCCAACTCCCTGAGACAGAGCATCTAAGGGTGGAAAAAAAAAAAAAAAAAGAGTGGTGTTTTATGAGTTCTATTGCAGCAGACATAACCTCCCAACAACCCTGAATGAACAACGGAGCTCACAGCTCAGCACTGGAGCTCCTATAAAGCACAGACTGTCTCCTCAAGCAGCTCCCTGACCTCTGTATATCCAAGGAGTCACCCCAGAAAAGGACTAATCAGACTGACATTTGGCTGGCATCATTCTGGAACAAGGGCAGCAGAAAAAGAAACTGATATCATCCCTCACTGTTCTGCAGCTGCTGCAGGTATACCCCAGACAAGCAGGGCCTGGAGTGGACCTCAGCAATCATACAGCAGAGAGGATAGATCATTAGAGGGAAAACTAAGTAACAGAAATACTTCATCATCAACAATCTCAGTGTCCACACAGAGACCCAATTGAAAAATCAGCCACTACTAAGACAACAGGCGGATAAATCCATAAAGATGGGAAGAAACCAGCGCAAAAAGGAGGAAAGCACCCGAAACCAAAACACCTCACCTCCAAAAAAGGACCAAAACTCCTCACCAGCAAGGGAACAAAGCTGGACAGAGAATGAATGTGACGAAATGACGGAATCAGACTTCAGAAAGTGGATAATGAGAAACTTCAGTGAGCTAAAGGAACATGTTCTAAACCAGTGCAAAGAAACTAAGAACCTTGAAAAAAGATTTGAAAAAAGATTCGAGGAATTGATAACGAGAATGGACAACTTAGAGAGGAATATGAATGAATTGAAGGAGCTGAAAAACACAACACGAGAACTTCGCGAAGCATGCACAAGTTTCAACAGCCGAATTGACCAAGCAGAAGAAAGAATATCAGAAGTTGAAGATCAACTCAATGAAATAAAACGAGAAACCAAGATTAAAGAAAAAAGCACAAAAAGGAATGAACAAAATCTCCAAGAAATGTGGGACTATGTGAAGAGACCCAACCTACGTTTGATAGGTGTACCAGAATGTGACGAAGAGAATGAATCCAAGCTGGAAAACACTCTTCAGGATATTATCCAGGAAAATTTCCCCAACCTAGCAAGACAGGTCAATACTCAACTCCAGGAAATACAGAGAACACCACAAAGATACTCTGCAAGAAGAGCAACCCCAAGGCACATAATCGTCAGATTCACCAGGGTTGAAACGAAGGAGAAAATACTAAGGGCAGCCAGAGAGAAAGGTCGGGTCACCCACAAAGGGAAGCCCATCAGACTCACAGCAGATCTCTCAGCAGAGACTCTACAAGCCAGAAGAGAGTGGGGGCCAATATTCAACATCCTTAAAGAAAAGAGCTTTCAACCCAGAATTTCATATCCAGCGAAACTGAGCTTCATAAGTGAAGGAAAAATAAAATCCTTCACGAACAAGCAAGTACTCAGAGATTTTGTCACCACTAGGCCTGCTTTACAAGAGCTCCTGAAAGAGGCACTACACATAGAAAGAAACAACCAGTTCCAGCCATCCTAAAAGCATACCAAATGCTAAAGACCATCAACAAAATGAAGAATGTACATGAACCAACGGGCAAAACAGCCAGCTAGCATCAAAATGGCAGTATCAAATTCACACATAACAATATTAACCCTGAATGTAAATGGGCTAAATGCACCAATCAAAAGACACAGACTGGCAAATTGGATAAAAAACCAAAACCCATCGGTGTGCTGTATCCAGGAAACCCACCTCACATGCAAAGATACACAAAGGCTCAAAATAAAGGGATGGAGGAAGATTTACCAAGCAAATGGAGAGCAAAAAAAAGCAGGAGTTGCAATTCTCATCTCTGATAAAATAGACTTTAAAGTAACAAAGATCAAAAGGGACAAAGAAGGTCATTACATAATGGTAAAAGGATCGATACAACAAGAAGAGATAACGATTCTAAATATATATGGACCCAATGTAGGAGCACCCAGATATATAAGGCAAGTTCTTAATGACTTACAAAGGGACTTAGACTCCCACACAATAATAGTGGGAGACTTTAACACTCCACTGTCAATAGCAGACAGATCAACCAGACAGAAAATTAACAAGGATATCCAGGACTTGAACTCAGACCTGGAACAAGCAAACCTGATAGACATTTACAGAACTCTCCACCCCAAATCCACAGAATATACATTCTTCTCAGCACCACATCACACCTACTCCAAAATTGACCACATAATTGGAAGTAAAGCACTCCTCAGCAAATGCAAAACAACTGAAATCATAACAAACAGTCTCTCAGACCATAGTGCAATCAAGTTGGAACTCAGAATTCAGAAAATAACTCAGAACCGCACAGCTTCATGGAAACTGAACAATTGGCTCTTGAATGTTGATTGGATAAACAATGAAATGAAGGCAGAAATAAAGAAGTTCTTTGAAACCAATGAGAACGAAGACACAACGTACCAGAATCTCTGGGACACATTTAAAGCAGTCTGTAGAGGAAAATATATAGCAATAAGTGCCCACATGAGAAGAGTGGAGAGATCCAAAATTGACACCCTATCGTCAAAATTGAAAGAGCTAGAGGAGCAAGATCAAAAAAGCTCAAAACCTAGCCGAAGACAAGAAATAACTAAGATCAGAGCAGAACTGAAGGAGATAGAGACAAGAAAAACCCTTCAAAAAATCAATAAATCTAAGAGCTGGTTTTTCGAAAAGATCAACAAAATAGACAGACCACTAGCCAGACTGATAAAAAAGAAGAGAGAGAACAACCAAATAGATGCAATAAAAAACGATAAAGGGGAAATCACCACAGATTCCACAGAAATTCAAACCATCATCAGAGAATACTACAAACAACTCTATGCACATAAACCAGTAAATCAGGAAGAAATGGATAAATTCCTGGATGCCTGTGTCCTCCCAAGCCTAAACCAGGAGGAAGCCGAAACTATGAATAGACCAATAACAAGGTCTGAAGTTGAGGCAGCAATTAAGAGCCTACCACACAAAAAAAGCCCAGGTCCAGATGGGTTCACAGCCGAATTCTACCAGACACACAAAGAGGATCTGGTACCATTCCTTCTGAAACTATTCCAAATAATCCAAAAAGAGGGAACCCTTCCCAAATCATTTTATGAGACCAACATCATCCTGATACCAAAACCTGGCAGAGACTCAACAAGAAAAGAAAACTTCAGGCCAATATCCATGATGAACATAGATGCAAAAATCTTCAATAAAATACTGGCAAACCGATTGCAACAGCACATTAAAAAACTTATCCATCATGATCAAGTAGGATTTATCCCGGGGATGCAAGGCTGGTTCAACATACGCAAGTCTATAAATGTAATTCACCACATAAACAGAAGCAAAAACAAAAACCACATGATTATCTCAATTGATGCAGAGAAGGCATTTGACAAAATTCAACAGCCCTTTATGCTAAAAACCCTCAATAAACTTGGTATTGATGGAACATATCTCAAAGTAATAAAAGCTATTTATGACAAACCAACAGCCAATATCATACTTAATGGGCAAAAACTGGAAGCATTCCCTTTGAAATCTGGCACTAGACAAGGATGCCCTCTCTCACCACTTCTATTCAACATAGTACTGGAAGTTCTAGCCAGAGCAATCAGGCAAGAAAAAGAAATAAAGGGTATTCAAATAGGAAAGGTGGAAGCCAAATTGTCTCTATTTGCAGACGACATGATAGTATACCTAGAAGACCCCATCACCTCAGCCCAAAAGCTCCTGCAACTGATAAGCAACTTCAGCAAAGTCTCAGGATATAAAATCAATGTGCAAAAATCACAAGCATTCCTATACACCAATAACAGACTTAAAGAGAACCAAATCAAGAATGAACTGCCATTCACAATTGCTACAAAGAAAATAAAATACCTAGGAATACAACTCACTAGGAATGTAAGGGACCTCTTTAAGGAAAACTACAAACAACTGCTCAATGAAATAAGAGAGGACACAAACAGATGGAGAAACATTCCATGTTCGTGGTTAGGAAGAATCAATATCGTGAAAATGGCTATACTGCCCAAAGTAATTTACACAATCAATGCTATCCCCATCAAACTACCATTGAATTTCTTCACAGAACTGGAAAAAACCACCATGAATTTCATATGGAACCAAAAAAGAGCCCGCATAGCCAAGTCAATTCTAAGCAAAAAGAACACAGCGGGAGGCATCACGCTACCAGACTTCAAACTATACTACAAGGCTACAGTAATCAAAACAGCATGGTACTGGTACCAAAAAAGAGATATAGACCAATGGAACAGAACAGAGGCATCGGAGGCAACACAACACATCTACAACCATATTATCTTTGATAAACCAGACAAAAACAGGCAATGGGGAAAGGATTCCCTATTTAATAAATGGTGTTGGGAAAACTGGCTAGCCATGTGCAGAAAGCAGAAATTGGACCCCTTCCTGACACCTTACACTAAAATTAACTCCAGATGGATTAAAGACTTAAACGTAAGACCCGACACCATAAAAACCCTAGAAGAAAATCTAGGCAAAACCATTCAGGACATAGGAGTAGGCAAGGACTTCATGAACAAAACTCCCAAAGCATTGGCAACAAAAGCCAAAATAGACAAATGGGACCTAATCAAACTCCACAGCTTCTGCACAGCAAAACAAACAGTCACTAGAGTGAATCGGCAACCATCAGAATGGGAAAAAATCTTTGCAGTTTACGCATCCGACAAAGGGCTGATATCCAGAATTTACAAAGAACTCAAACAGATTTACAGGAAAAAAACAAACAAGCCCATTCAAAAATGGGCAAAGGATATGAACAGAAACTTTACGAAAGCAGACATACATGAGGCCAGCAAACATATGAAAAAGTGCTCATCGTCATTGGTCATTAGAGAGATGCAAATCAAAACCACATTGAGATACCATCTCACACCAGTTAGAATGGCGATCATTAAAAAATCTGGAGACAGCAGATGCTGGAGAGGATGTGGAGAAATAGGAACACTCTTACACTGTTGGTGGGAGTGTAAATTAGTTCAACCATTGTGGAAGACAGTGTGGCGATTCCTCAGGGACCTAGAAATAGAAATTCCATTAGACCCAGCAATCCCATTACTGGGTATCTATCCAAAGGATTATAAATCGTTCTACTATAAGGACACATGCACACGAATGTTCATTGCAGCACTGTTTACAATAGCAAAGACCTGGAACCAACCCAAATGCCCAACGATGATAGACTGGACTGGGAAAATGTGGCACATATACACCATGGAATATTATGCAGCAATCAAAAATGATGAGTTTGTGTCCTTTGTAGGGACATGGATGAATCTGGAGAACATCATTCTCAGCAAACTGACACAAGAACAGAAAAAGAAATACCGCATATACTCGCTCATAGGTGGGTGAGAAAAATGAGAACATGTGGACACAGAGAGGCGGTCTACTATACACTGGGGACTGTTGGGGGGAATGGGGGAGGGACAGCGGGGGGGGCTGGGGGGGATAGCCTGGGGATGAATACCAAGTGTGGGTGAAGGGGAGGAAAGCAGCAAAGCACACTGCCATGTGTGTACCTATGCAACTATCTTGCTCGTTCTGCACATGTACCCCCAAACCTATAATGCAATAAAAAAAAAAAAAAAAAAAAAAAAAAAAAAAAAAAAAAAAAACAGCATGGTACTGGTACCAAAACAGAGATATATACCAATGGAACAGAACAGAGGCATCGGAGGTAACACAACACATCTACAACCATATTATCTTTGATAAACCAGACAAAAACTGGCAATGGGGAATGATTCCCTCTTTAATAAATTGTGTTGGGAAAACTGGCTTGCCATGTGCTGAAAGCAGAAACTGGACCCCTTCCTGACACCTTACACTAAAATTAACTCCAGATGGATTAAAGACTTAAACATAAGACCTGACACCATAGAAACCCTAGAAGAAAATCTGGGCAAAACCATTCAGGACATAGGGGTAGGCAAGGACTTCATGAACAAAACACCAAAAGCATTGGCAACAAAAGCCAAAATAGACAAATGGGACCTAATCAAACTCCACAGCTTCTGCACGGCAAAAGAAACAGTCACTAGAGTGAATCGGCAACCATCAGAATGGGAAAAAATCTTTGCAGTTTACATATCTGACAAACGGCTGATATTTAGAATTTACAAAGAACTCAAACAGATTTACAGGAAAAAAACAAACAAGCCCATTCATAAATGGGCAAAGGATATGAACAGAAACTTTACAAAAGCAGACATACATGAGGCCAACAAACATATGAAAAAGTACTCATCGTCATTGGTCATTAGAGAGATGCTAATCGAAACCACATTGAGATACCATCTCACACCAGTTAGAATGGCGATCATTAAAAAATCTGGAGACAGCAGATGCTGGAGAGGATGTGGAGAAATAGGAACACTCTTACACTGTTGGTGGGAGTGTAAATTAGTTCAACCATTGTGGAAGACAGTTTGGCGATTCCTCAGGGACCTAGAAATAGAAATTCCATTTGACCCAGCAATCCCATTACTGGGTATCTATCCAAAGGACTATAAATCGTTCTACTATAAGGACACATGCACACGAATGTTCATTGCAGCACTGTGTACAATAGCAAAGATCTGGAACCAACCCAAATGCCCAACGATGATAGACTGGACTGGGAAAATGTGGCACATATACACCATGGAATATTATGCAGCAATCAAAAATGATGAGTTTGTGTCCTTTGTAGGGACATGGATGAATCTGGGGAACATCATTCTCAGCAAACTGACACAACAACAGAAAAAGGAATACCGCATATACTCACTCATAGGTGGATGAGAAAAATGAGAACACATGGACACAGAGAGTTGGTCTACTATACACTGGGGACTGTTGGGGGGAATGGGGGAGGGACAGTGGTGGAGGCTGGGGGAATAGCCTGGGGATGAATACCAAGTGTGGGTGAAGGGGAGGAAAGCAGCAAAGCACACTGTCATGTGTGTACCTATGCAACTATCTTGCTTGTTCTGCACATGTAACCCCAAACCTATAATGCAATAATAATTTTAAAAAAAAGAAGGAAACATACAGGAGAGAGAAGGAGACACACAGGAGAAAAAAGAATACACGCAGGAAAGAGGAGGATACACACAGGAGAGAAAAGGATAAGAACAGGAGAGAGGAGGATACACGCAGAAGAGAGGCGGATACACACAGGAGAGTGAAGGATACATAGAAAAGAGAGGAGGATACACAAGGAGAGAGAGAAATACACACAGGAGAGAAGAGGATACACACAGAAGAGGGGTGATGCACACAGGAAAGAGAAGGGTAAACATAGGAGAAAGGAGGATGCAAACAGAAGTTAGAAAGATACACAAGAAAGAGGGGGATACACACAGGAAAGTGGGACACACCGATGACAGAAAAGAATACACATAGAAGAGAGGAGGATACACACAGGAGAGGGGGATCACAACAGGAAAGAGGGACATACGCACAGGAGAGGAAGATACACACAGGAGAAAGGGGGATATACACAAGAGAGAAAAAAATACAGAGAGGAGAAGGGGACACACACAAAAAGAGAAGCGTACACACAGGAGAAAGAAAATTACACACAGCAGAGAAAAGAATACACACAGGAGAGAGAGGATACACACAGGAGAAAGCATACACAGGAGAGAGGGAAATACACACAAAAGAGGGAAGGATACACACAGGAGACAGAAGGATACAAACAGGGTAGTGGGGGATACACAAAGGAGATGGGTGATACACACAAGAGAGAGGAGGGTACACAAAGGAGAGAGGGGGATTTACACAGGAGAGAGGAGGATACACACAGGATTAGGGGATACACACAAGAAAGAGAGGAATACACACAGGAGAAAGGATACACACAGGAGAGAGGGGCATACACAAATAAAAGGGTGATAAACAAAAGAGAAAGGGGGATAAACACAGGAGAGAAAAGTATACACATAGGAAAGAGTGATACACAGGAGAGAGTGGCGTAAACACAGGAGAGAAAAAGATACACACAGGAGAGAGGAGGAAACAAACAGGAGAGAGGGGATACAAACAAAAGAGGGGGATACACACAGGAGAAAGGGGGTATACACACAGGAAACAAAGGTGTTACACAGAGGAGAGAAAATGAAAACACACAGAAGAGCGGAGGTATAAACACAGTAGAGAGAAAAATACACACAAAAGAGGGGAGGATACACACAAGGAGAAAAGTATACACACAGGAGAGGGGCATGCACAAAAGAGAGAGAAGGATACACACAGGAGCGTTGGATACATACAGGAGATAGGGAAATACACACAGGAGAAAGGAGGATACACACAAGATATGGGGATACACACAGGAGAGAGGGGGATACACACAGAAGATAGGAGAATACACACAAGAGATAGGAGGATACACACAGGGGAGAGGAGGATACACAACGAAGAGGAGAAACACACAGGAGAGAGAAGGATTCACACAGGCGAGATAGATAAACACGGAAGACGGGTGGATACACACAGGAGAGAGGGGAATACACACAGGAGAGAAAAATACACACTGGAGAGTGGGGCTTATGCACAGAAGAGAGGAGGATACACACAGGAGAGTGGGGGGAAACACAAAGAAGAGAAGGGAATACACACAGGAGAGTGAAGCATACACACAGGAGGGAGGGGAATACACACAGGAGAGAGGAGGATAAACACAGAGAAAAAAGGAAAATACAAAACAGAGAAGGATACACATAAAAGAGAGGAGGATACACATAAAAGAGAGGAGGATACATGCAGGAGATTGGAGGATACACAAAGGAGAGAGGAGAATACACACTGAAGAGGGGAGGATACCACAGGAGAGAGGAGTATACACACAGAAAAGGGGCATACACACAGGAGAAAGGGAGATTCTCACAGGAGCGTTGGATACATACAAAAGACAGGAAAATACAGACAACAGAGATGGGGATAGACACAGGAGAGGTGGATACACACAGGAGAGATGGGGATTCACACAGAAGAAAGGGATACACACAGAACAGATGGAGATTCACACCGGAGAGAGGGGAATACACACAGGATAGAGGGCGTTACACACAGGAGAGTGGTGGGATACACACAAAAGAGAGGAGGATACACACAAAAGAGAGGAGCATAAACACAGGACAGAGAAGTTTACGCACAGAATAGAGGGAAATTCACAGTAGAGAGGGTGATACACACAGGAGAGAGGGGAATACACACTGGAGAGAGGGGTATAAACAAAAGTGAGGGGAATACACAAAGAAGAGAGGGGCATACACACAAAAGAGAGAAAGGATACACACAGGAGAGAGGAAAATACACCCAAAAGAGATGAGGATACACACAGGAGAGAAGAGGATACACACAGGAGAGAGTAGGATACATAGAGAAGAGAGAGGGATACACACAGGAGAGAGGGGATACACACAGGAGAGAGGGAATATTCACACAGGATAGAGGAGAATACACACGGAAAAGATAGGGATACACACAGAAGAAAGGAGGATACACAAAGGAGAGAGGAGGATACACAAGGAAGAGAGAAGGATACACACAGGAGAGAGGAGGATACACAAAAGAGAGGATACACACAGGGGAGGGGGCATACACACGTAAAATGGGGATAAACACAGTAGAAAGGAGGTACACACAGAAGAGAGGAGGATACTCACAGGAAAAGCTGATACAAACAGGAGAGAAAAATACACACAGGTGAGAGGAGGATACACACAGGAGGGAGGGGCATAAACCCAGAAAAGTGGGGATACACGGAGGAGAGGGGGATATAAAAAAAGAAAGGGATACACACAGGAGAGGGAAATACACACAGGACCGAGGGTGATGCACACAGGAGAAAGGGAAATACACACAGAAAAAAGAAGGATACACACAGGAGAGAGAATGATACACACAAGAGATGGGGAATACACACAGTAGAGAGGAAGATACACACAGGAGAGAAGGAGATACACACAGGAGTAGGGGATACACACAAAAGAGAGGGGGTACACACAAAAGTGTTGAATACATGCAGGAGGCAGGGAAATACACACAGGAGAGAGGGGGATACATACAGAAGAAAAGGATACACACAGGAGAGAGGGAGATACACACAGGAGAGAGGAGTATACACAGGAGAAAGTGGGATACACACTGGAGAGAGGGGGGATACGCAGAAGAGAGAGGGGCATACACACAGGAGAGAGGGTGATACACACAGCAGAGAGAAAGACACACAAAGGAGAGAGGAGAATACACACAGAAGATAGAATTATACACAGGAGAAAGTGGGATACACACAGGAGAGAGGAGGATACACAAAGGAGAGAAAAATGCACACAGGTGAGAAAAGGATACACACAGGAGAGTGGGGCATACACACAGAAGAGGGGGGTTACATAAAGGAGAGAGGTGGATACACAAAGAGAAAGGGATACACACAGGAGAAAGAAATACACAAAAGAGCGAGGGAGATGCACACAGGAGAAAGGAGGATAGACACAGGAAAGAGGAGGATACACACAGGAGAGAGGAGCGTATACACAAAAGAGAGGGTGATACACAGAAAAGACTGCAGCACAGAAACATGAGGGTGGGAGATACACACAAAAGAGAGGGGTATACACAGAGTGGTAGAAAAAAACACACAGGAGTGAGGAGGATACACACTAAAGAGTGGAGGATACACACAGAAGAGAGGAAGATATGCACAGAAGAGGAAAGGATACACACAGGAGAAGGGGATACACACAGAAGAGATAGGGATAGGCACAGGAGAGAATACACAGACGAGAGAGGGGATACACACAGGAGAGAGGGAGAAAAACACAGAAGAGGGGGATACATACAAAAGAGAGGGGCATAGACAGAGGAGAGGGTATGATACACACAGGAGAGAGGGGGATACACACAAAAAAGAGAGTGATACACACAGGAGAGGGGGGACATAAACACAGGAGAGAGAAGAATACATAAAGAAGACAGGAGGATACACACAGGTGAAAGAAAGATACACCCAAGAGAGAGGAGGATACACACAGGTGAGGGGAGGATACAAACAGGAGAGAGGAGGATACAAACAGGAGAGAGGGGAATAAACAGAGAAAAGAGGCGGATAAACACAAGAGAGAGGAGGATACACACAGAAGAGAGGAAAATACACACAGGGGAAAGGAGGATACACACAAAAGAGGGAAGGATACACATAGGAGAGAGGGGGATACACACAGGAGACAGTGGGATACACATGGGGGGACGGGGATAAATACAAGAGAGAGGAAAATACACACAGGAGAGAGGAGGATACACACAGGAAATAGGAGGATACACAAAGGAGACAAAATCATACACACAGGAGAGAACGATACACACAAAAGAGGAAGATACACACAGAAAAGACTAGGATACATACAGGGGATGTGGACACACACAAAAGAGAGGAGAATACACACAGAAGAGAGCAGGATACACACAAAATAGAAGAAAATACACACAGAAGAGAGGTGGTACATACAGGAGACAAGGGGATACACACAGGAGAGAAGATACACACAGGAAAGAAGAAAATACACACAGGAGAGAGAAGGATACACACAGGGGAAGCGAGATACACACAGAAGAGGAAAGGATACACACAAAAGAGAGGAGGATACACACAGGAGAGTGAAGGATACCCACAGAAGAGAGGGTGATACACACAGGAGAGAGGGGCATACACACAGAATAGGGGGATACACAGAGTAGAGAGGAGAAAAAAAACAGGAGAAGGAAATACACACGGGAGAGGGAAATACACACGAGAGAGGGGGATGCACAAAGGAGAGTGAGGAATACACACGGGAAAGAAGTGGATACACAAAGGAAAGGGAAGAATAAACACAGGAGAGGGAAGATACACACAGGAGAGAGGAAGATACACACAGGAGAAAAATACACACAGGAGTTAGAAGGATGCACACAGGAGAAATGGAAATACACACAGGAAAAAGGAAGATACACACAGGAGAGAGAAGAATACAGACAGGAGAGGGGGGATATATACAGGAGAGAGGAAGACACCCATAAGAGAGAGGAGGATACTCAGAGAAGAGAGGAAGATACACACAGAAGAAAAAGGATACACACAGGAGTGGGGGATACACACAGAAAAAAAGGAGGATATGCAGAGCAGCAAAAAATACACAGAGGAGAGGGAGATCCATACAGGAGAGAAGGGCATACATAGAGAAGAGAACAGGATATCCGCAGGAGAGAGGAGGATACACACAGAAGCGAGGGGGATACACACAGGAGAGAGGGGAATACACACAGGAGACAAAAAAATACACACAGGAGAGAAAAAGATACACATAGGAGAGAAAGATACACAGAGGAGAGGGGGGCATACAAACAAAAAAGGGGGATACACACAGAAGAAAGGGGGATACACACAAAAAAGTGTGATACACACTAGGGAGAGAAGCATAAACAAAAAAGAGAAAAGGATACACACAGGAGAGAGGAGGAAACAAACAGAAGAGAGAGAATACACATAAGTGACAGGGGTATACACACAGGAGTAAGCGGTAATACACACAGGAAAGAAAGGTGTTACACACAGGAAAGATGAAAGAAACACAGAAAAGTGAAGAAATACACACAGGAGAGAGGAGGATACACACAGGAGAGAGTAGGAAACACACAGGAGAGAGGAGTGTACACACAGGAGAAAAGCATACACACAGGAGAGAGGGGGGATACACACAGGAGAGTTGGATACATACAGGAGACAGGGAAATACACACAGGAGAGAGAGGTATACACAGGAGAGTTGGATACATACAGCAGACAGGGAAATACAGGAGAGAGGGGGATACACACAGGAGAGAGGGATTCACACGGGAGAGAGGGTATACACAAAAAAGTCAGGGGAATACACACAAGAGAGAGGGGCATACACACAGGAGAGAGGGGGATACACATAGGAGAGAGAAAGATACACACAGAAAAAAGAAAGATACACACAGGAGAAAGGAGGATACACACAGGAGAAAGGTGGATACACACAGGAGAGGACGAAACACACAAGAGAAAGAGGTTCCACACAGGAAAGAGGGGAATACACATAGGAGAGAGGGGTATACATACAAAAGAGGTGTATACACACAGGAGAGAGGAGGATACATGCAGAAGAGTGGAGGATACTCGCAGCACAGAGGAGGATACCCGCAGGAGAGAGGAGGATACACACAAAAGAGAGAAAAATACACAGAGGATTGAAGGGGATACAAACAAGAGAGAGAATGCTACACACAGGAGAGAAAAGAATATCACAAAAAAAAGAGGAGGATACGCAAAGGAGCTAGGGATACACACAGGTGAGAGAAGGATACACACAGGAGAGAGGGGCATACACACAGAAAAGGGGGGAACACAGAGGAGGAAAGGAAATATAAAAAGGAGAAAGTGATACACACAAAAGAGGGAAATACACACAAAAGCGAGGAAGATGCACACAGGAGAAAGAGAAATACACACAGGAAAAAGGAGGATACACACAGAAGAGAGAAAGATACACACAGGAGAGGTTGTGATACACACAGGAGAGAGGAAGATACACACAAGAGAGAGGAGTATACACAGAGGAGAGAGGAAGATACACACAGAAGAGAAGAGGATACACGCAGGAGAGAGGAGAATACACAAAGTATAGAGGGGGATACACACAGGAGAGAGGATACACACAGAATAAATAATAATACACACAGGAGATATTAGGATACACATAGGAGAGGGAGATACACACAGGAGAGAGGGGCATACACTCAAAAAAAAGGGATACACACAGCAGAAAGTGGGATACACAGAGGAGAGTGGAGGATACACACAGGAAAGGGTGATACACACAGGAGAGAGGGTCATAAACACAGGAGAGCGGAGGATACACACAGGAGAGAGTAGAAAACAAACAGGAGAGGGGATACACACAAGATAGTGGGGGATACACACAGGAGAGAAAGGTGATACACACAGGAAAGTTAGGTGTTACACACAGGAGAGAAGGGGGAAACCCACAGGAAAGTGGAGGGATACACGCAGGAGAAAGGAGAATACAAAGAGAAGAGAGAAGGATACACAAAGGAGAGAGGAGTATACACACAGGTGAGTGGCATACACACAGGAGAAAGGGGGATACACGCAGGAGAGTTGGATACATACAGAAGACAGGGAAATATACACAGGAGAGAGGGAAATACACAGAAAAGAGGGGCATATACACAAGAGAGAGGGTATACACACAGGAGAGGGGGATACACATAGGAGAGAGAGGGATCCACACAAAAGAGAGCGGAATACACACTAGAGACAGGGGCATAGAGACAGGAGAGAGAAAAATACACATGGGAGAGAGGAAGATACATAAAAAAGAGAGGAGGATACACGCAGAAGAGAGGAGTATACACAGGAGAGAGGTTAATACAAAGAGGAGAGAGGGCGTTACACAGAGTAGAGAGGGCGGTTACACACAGGAGAGAGGAGGATACACACAAGAGAGAGGAGGATACACACAGGAAAGAGAAGAATACAAAGAGGAGAGAGGAGGATACACAAAGGAGAGAGGAGTATACACACAGGTGAGTGGCATACACACAGGAGAGAGGGGGATACACGCAGGAGAGTTGGATACATACAGGAGACAGGGAAATATACACAGGAGAGAGGGAAATACACACAAAAGAGGGGCATATACACAGGAGAGAGGGTATACACACAGGAGAGGGGAATACACATAGGAGAGAGAGGGATCCACACAAAAGAGAGCGAAATACACACAAGAGACAGGGGCATAGAGACAGGAGAGAGAAAAATACACATGGGAGAGAGGAAGATACATAAAAAAGAGAGGAGAATACACGCAGAAGAGAGGAGTATACACAGGAGAGAGGTTAATACACAGAGGAGAGAGGGCGTTACACACAGGAGAGAGGGCGGATACACACAGAAGAGAGGAGGAAACAAACAGGAGAGAGGAGATACACACAAGAGAGATAAGAATACACGCAGGAGAAAGGGGTAATACACACAGGAAAGAAAGATGTTAACCACAGGAGAGACGGGGAAACACACAGAAAAGTGAAGGGATACACACAGGAGAGAGGAGGATACACACAGGAGAGAGGGGGAATACACACAATAAAGAGGGGGATACACAAAGAAGAGAGTAGGATACACAATGGCAAGAGAAGGGATACACACAGGAGAGAGGAAGGATACTAACAGGAGAGAGGGGAATACACACAGGAGAGTTGGGCATACTCAGAGAAAGGAGAGGCTACACACTGGAGACAGTGGGATACACAGAGAAGGAGGAAGATACGCACAGTAAAGAGAAGGATACACGCAGGATAAAGAAAGATACACACACAAGAGAGACGGATACACAAAAGAGAGAGGAGCATACACACAAAAGAGGGTGATACACAGAAGAGAGAGGGGATCCACACAGGAGAGAAGAAATACACATAGGAGAGAGGGGTATACACACAGAAGAGGGGCATACACACAGGAGAAAGGGAAATACACACAGGAGAGTTGGATACATACAGGAGACAGAAATATACACACAGGAGAGAGGGGGATACACACAGGAGAGGGGGATACACACAGGAGAGAGGGTATACACACAGGAGAGAGGGGATACACCCAGGAGACAGAGGGATCCAAACAGGAGAGAGGGGAATACACACAAGAGAGAGGGTCATACACACAGAAGAGAGGGGGATACACAAAGGAGAGAGGAGGATACACGCAAAAGAGAGGAGTATACACAGGAGAGAGGGGAATACACAGAGGAGAGAGGGCGTTACACACAGGAGAGAGAGCTGATACACACAGCAGAGAGGAGAATACACATAGGAGAGGGTGGGAACACACAGGAGAGAGGAGGATACACACAGGAGAAGGGGGATACACACAGAAGAGAGTAGGATACACAAAGGCGAGAGAAGGGATACACACTGAGGAGAGGGGGAATAATAACAGGAGAGAGGGGGATACACACAGGAGAGTTGGGCATACTCAGAGAAAGGAGAGGCTAAACACTGGAGAGAGTGTGATACACAAAAGGAGGAAGACATGCACTGTAAAAAGAAGGATACAAACAGGAGAAAAAAAGATACACACAGGAGACAGATGGATACACAAAAGAGAGAGGAGCATACACATAGGAGAGGGCGATACACACAAGAGAGAGGGAATCCCACAGGAGAGATGAAATACACATAGGAGAGAGAAGTATACACACGAGAGAGAAAAATACACTGAGGAGAAAGGAGGATACACGCAGCACAGAAGAGGATACCCGCAGGAGAGAGGGGGTTACACACAGGAGAGAGAAAAATACACACTGAAGGGAAGGGGGATACACACAAGAGAGAGAATAATACACACAGAAGAGAAAAAGATACACACAGAAAAGAAAATAATACACACAGGAGCGAGGGGGATACACACAAAAGAGAGGTGGATACACACAGGAGATAGGGAAGACACAAACAGGAGAGAGGGGTATACACAAAGGTGAGGGGAATACACAAAGAAGAGAGGTGCATACACACAGGAGAGAGAAAAGATACAAACAAAAAAGAGGAGGATACACATAGATTAAAGGAGGACACACAGAGGCGAGGGCGATACACAGAAGAGAGAGGGGGATTCACACAGGAGAAAGGGGAATACACATAGGAGAGAGGGGTATACACACAAATGAGGGGAACACACAAAGGAGAGAGGGGGAGGCACACACAAGAGAGAAGAATAAACACAGCAAAGGGTGATACACACAGGAGAGAGGTGCATAAACACAGGAGAGAGGATACACACAGAAGAGAGGATGAAACAAACAGGAGAGAGGAGATACACACAAGAGAGAGGGGGATACACACAGGAGAAAGGGGTGATACACACAGGAAAGAAAGGTGTTACACACAGGAGTGGGGGAAACACACAAGAACGCGGAGGGATACACGCAGGAGACAGGAGGATACACACAGGAGAGAGGAGTATACACACAGGAGAAGGGCATACACACAGGAGGAGGGGATACACAGAGAAGAGGGGAATACACACAGGAGAGAAAGGCATACAGACAGGAGAGAGGGAAATACATATAAAACAGAGGAAGATACATAAAAAAGAGAGGAAGATACACGCAGGAGAGAGGAGTATACACAGGAGAGAGGTTAATAAACAGAGGAGAGAGGGCGTTACACACAGGAGAGAGGGTGCATACACACAGTAGAGAGGAGGATACACACAGGAGAGAGGAGGATACACACAAAAGAGAGGAGCATACACACAGGAGAGAGAATGATACGTCCAGGAGAGAAGGGAATTCACAAAATAGAGAGGGGGATATACACAGGAGAGAGGGTGATACACACAGAAGAGAGGGGTATACACACAGGTGAGGGAAATATACAAAAAAGAGAGGGGCATACACACAGGAGAGAGAAAAGGTACACACAAGAGAGAGAACAATGCACAAGAGAAAGGGGGATAAACACAGGAGAGAGAAGGGACACACAAAGTTAAGTAGAAGATACACACAGGAGTGAGGAAGATAAAAACAAAAGAGAGGAGGATACACACAGGAGACTGAAGAATACACGGAGAAGAGAGGAGGATACACACAGTAGAGGGAGATACACACAGAAGGGAGGGGCATACACAAAGGAGAGAGAAGGATACACACAGGATGCAGGAGGATACACACAGGAGAGAGGAAGATACACACAGGAGAGAGGGGTATACCCACAGGAGAAAAGGAAATACACGCAGGAGGGAGGAGGATACACACAGGAGACAGGAGAATACACACAGAATAAAAAAGGATTCACACAGAAGAGAGGAAGATACACACAAGAGGGAGGATGATACAGGAGAGAGGAGAATCCCCACAGGTGAAAGGAGGATACACTGAGAAGAAAAAATGATACACAAAGGAGAGAGGGGATACACACAGGGGGAGGAAGATACACACAGCAGAGAGGAGGAAACACACATTAGAAAGAAAGATACACACATGAGAGAGAATACAGAAAAGAGACAAAGGCATACACATAGGAGAGGCTGATACACACAGGATAGAGGGGGATACACACAGAAAAAAAAGGATACACGCAGAAGAGGGGGATACACACAAAAGAGATGAGGATACAGAAAGAAGAGAGGAAGATACACACAGGAGAGAAAATGATGCAAACAGGAGAGAGGAGGATACACACGTGAAAGGAGGATACACACAGGAGAGAGGGGAATACACTCAGAAGAGTGGGGTATACAAACAGGAGAGTGCGGCATACACAAAAAAAGAGGGGGATACACACAGGAGAGAGGAGGATACACACAAGAGAGTAAAAACACACAGGAGGAAAAAAACACAGGAATGAGGGGGATAAACGCAAAAGAGGAGGATAAACACAGCAGAGTGGAGGATACACACAGGAGAAAGAAGGATACACAAATGAGAGGGTAAGCACACAGGAGAAAGGGGGATACACACAGGCGAGAAGAAAACACAAAAAATTAGGAAGGATACACACAGGAGAGAGTGGGATACACACAAAAGAGAGGAGGATACAGAAAGGAAAGAGGAGGATACACACAGAAGAGAAAATAATACAAACAGGAGAGAGGAGGATACACACATGAAAGTAGGATACACACAGGAGAGAGGAGGATACACACAAGAGAGAGGAAAATACACACAGTAGAAAGGAGGATACACACAGGAATGAGGGGGATAAACGCAAAAGAAAGGATGATAAACACATAAGAGTGGAGGATACACACAGGAAAGAGTGGGATACACACAGAAGAAAGGGATACACACAAAAGAGAGGGGCATACACAGAGGAGAGAGGAGGGTAAACACAGGATAGAGGAAGGATACACACAGGAGAGAGGGGATATACACAGGAGAGAGGGGCATACACATAGAAGAGAGGGGGATACACACAGGAAACAGGGGATACCCACAGGGGGAGAAGGATAAAGACAGGAGGGAGAAGGATACACACAAAATAGAATAGTATACAGACAGAAGAGAGGAAAATACACGCAGGAGAGAGGAAAATTTACACAGGAGAGAAAAGGATACACAAAGAAGAGAGGAGGATACACGCAGGAGAGACGAGGATACACACAGTGGAGAGGGGAAATACACACAGGAGAGGGGGATACAAACAGAAGAGAGGAGGATACAAACAGGTGAGAGGAGTATATGCACAAGACAGAGGAGGATGCACACAGGTGAGAGGAGGATACACACAAAAAAGGGGGGTATAAACACAGGAGAGAGGGTGATACACACAGAAGAAAGGTGATACACACAGGAAAGGGGAGGGTAAACAGAGGAGAGAGGAAGATGCACAGAGGAGAAAAGAGGACACACAAAAAAGAGAAATATAGACACAGAAGAGAGGGTGATATACCGAAAAGAGAGAAGGATAAACACAGGAGAGGAAAGGAAACACAGCAGAGGGGAATACACACAAGAGAAAGGAGGATACAGGAGAGAAAATAATACACAAAGGAGAGGGGAAAACACACAGGAGAGAAAAGGATACACACAGCAGAGAGGAGAATACACACAGGAGAGAGGGGATATCCACAGAAGAGTGGAGGATACACAGAGGAGAGAGGGGGATACACACGGAGAGAGGGGAGATACACACAAGAGAGAAGAGGGATACCTCCAAAAGAGAGGAGGAATACACACAGGAGAGAGGAATATACACACAGGAAAAAAATACACACAGGAGACAGGATAATACACACAGGACAGAGAAGGATACACACAAAATAGAGAAGAATACACACAGGAGACAGAAGGATACACACAGGAGAGAGAAGGATACACACAGGACACAGAAGGATACACACAGGAGAGAGAAGGATACACACAGGAAAAAGAAGCGTACACACCGGAGAAAGGAAGATACACACAAATGAGAGAAGGATACACAAAAGAGAGAGGGGGATACACACAGGAGAGTGGTGATACACACAGGAGAAAGGAAGATACACACAGCAGAGAAAATGAACCACACAGGAGAGAGGAGGATACACACAGGAGAGGGAAATACACAAAGTAGAAAGGAGCATGCACGCAGGAAAGGGGATACACACAGAAGAAAGGGGGATACACAAAGGACAGGGGAGGATACACAAAGGAGATTGGGATACACACAGGAGAGAAGATGATACACACATGAGAGAGGAAAATACAAACAGGCAAGAGGGGATACACACAGGAGAAAGAAGGGATACACACAGGAGAAAAAGGGGTTACACACAGGAGAGAGGGGAAAACACACAGGAGAGAGGAGGGATACACAAAGGATAAAGGAATATACACGCAGGAGATTGGAAAATACACAGAGGAGAAAAAAGGATACACACAAGGGAGGGGGATACACAAAGTAGAGAGGGGCATGCACACAGGAAAAAAGGATACACACAAGAGAAAAAAGGATACACACAAGAGAGGGGGGTATAAACACAGGTGAGGGAAAGACACACAGGAGAGGGGGCATACACACAGGAAAAATAGATAAACACAGGAGAAAAGGGGATACACACAAGAAAGTGGAGGATACACACAGGTAAGGGGGATACACAAAGAAAAAAAGGCGTACACACAGGAGAGAGGAGGATACACACAGGAGAGAGGAGGATACAAACAGGAGAGAGGTGATACACAGTAGAAAGGGGTTACACAGCAGATTCTTCACAGCCTCACTGAATATTACACACATGTGATACAGCCTGGAGTCTATTTTATATGGCCAGTCATTCAAAGAATCACTAAATAATGCACACCTGCTGAATAGTCAGATGTCTCTTTCCTATGGCCACTCGTTAAGAGCCTCACTAAGTGTACACACCTGAGGAAATAGTCAGGATTTACCTTTATCCCCTCATTCACATTCTGACTAAATAAGGCACACCTGTGGAATAGTCAGGAGACTTTTTCATGTGGCCTCTAATTCGCAGTGTCACTGAATAATGTGGTGTAGTCAGGAATCTTATTTCATGTGGACACATATTCAGAGCCTCAGTGAATAAGATAGGCCCTTGATATACTAAAAAATCTAATTAATATGGTAACATTTTCTGAGCCTCACTGTATAATACACACCTGGAGAATAACTTTGAGTCTATTTTCAATGGATATTCATTCAGAGCCTCGGTAAATAATGTACACATGTGGAGAAGCCAGGAGTCTATTTATTTTTTTATTTTTATTGCATTATAAGTTTTGGGATGGCGTCGTAGAGGTGACTCAGGATTGCAGCTCTCGGTGAAGGCGCAGAGGGTGAGTCCTAGCCGCATTCTCGGATGTTCCTTTTATGCCCACAGAGCGTTGAAAGTCCCAGGTGTGGGAGAGACACGGGACGCTAGCAGCCGGCTAACGCAACCAGCTCCCGCCGCCTCTTCGGCCGGCGCCGCAGCGGGACCCGGCGCGGAACTCACTGGTCTGGGTGCCCTGTTAAACCGGCAATCTGAGATTTGCAAGGGCAGATTGGCATGTCCATCTGATTGAACAGGACTTGGACAATGAGCCAGACCAGGAGTTTCCTGGGAAGCGTGATCTGAGCCGGGGTAGTGGGCAGCAGCACGGGAGATCGCACGGATCCCAGTGCCCTATCGGCAGGCTCCTGGGGCGCCAGTGAGAGAGTCGACCTTTCAGCTTGGGGAGAGGAAGAGAGAGAGAGAGAGAGGACGGACTCTGAGGCAGGGAGCAGGGTGATCGGGCTCGGCGGGTCCCACGCTCACGGGGACAAGCAGGGCGGCGACTGGAGGCGCTTGGGGCTGAGAGTTTTGTTGCCGGCATTTAGGACGGTGCAGCCCGGTCAGGGAGGGGCGTCCACCATTCCTGACAAAGTGCACCCCCACTTAAGTACCGCCCAGGACTGACGCAGCCTGCCGTTGCCGAGGCAACCTGCCATAACAGAGAGAGTCCGCCGGGCCGCAACAGGGCGGACCCGCCTTAGGAGGTCAGAGCCCCGGCAGGCAAATAGTGAATAGACTGCCACCTAGTGGGGCAGGACAGTGCAACAGATACTCATAAAGAAAGCCCCAACTCCCTGAGACAGAGCATCTAAGGGTGGAAAAAAAAAAAAAAGAGTGGTGTTTTATGAGTTCTATTGCAGCAGACATAACCTCCCAACAACCCTGAATGAACAACGGAGCTCACAGCTCAGCACTGGAGCTCCTATAAAGCACAGACTGTCTCCTCAAGCAGCTCCCTGACCTCTGTATATCCAAGGAGTCACCCCAGAAAAGGACTAATCAGACTGACATTTGGCTGGCATCATTCTGGAACAAGGGCAGCAGAAAAAGAAACTGATATAATCCCTCACTGTTCTGCAGCTGCTGCAGGTATACCCCAGACAAGCAGGGCCTGGAGTGGACCTCAGCACTCATACAGCAGAGAGGATAGATCATTAGAGGGAAAACTAAGTAACAGAAATACTTCATCATCAACAATCTCAGTGTCCACACAGAGACCCAATTGAAAAATCAGCCACTACTAAGACAACAGGCGGATAAATCCATAAAGATGGGAAGAAACCAGCGCAAAAAGGAGGAAAGCACCCGAAACCAAAACACCTCACCTCCAAAAAAGGACCAAAACTCCTCACCAGCAAGGGAACAAAGCTGGACGGAGAATGAATGTGATGAAATGACGGAATCAGACTTCAGAAAGTGGATAATGAGAAACTTCAGTGAGCTAAAGGAACATGTTCTAAACCAGTGCAAAGAAACTAAGAACCTTGAAAAAAAGATTTGAAAAAAGATTCGAGGAATTGATAACGAGAATGGACAACTTAGAGAGGAATATGAATGAATTGAAGGAGCTGAAAAACTCAACACGAGAACTTCGCGAAGCATGCACAAGTATCAACAGCCGAATTGACCAAGCAGAAGAAAGAATATCAGAAGTTGAAGATCAACTCAATGAAATAAAACGAGAAACCAAGATTAAAGAAAAAAGCACAAAAAGGAATGAACAAAATCTCCAAGAAATGTGGGACTATGTGAAGAGACCCAACCTACGTTTGATAGGTGTACCAGAATGTGACGAAGAGAATGAATCCAAGCTGGAAAACACTCTTCAGGATATTATCCAGGAAAATTTCCCCAACCTAGCAAGACAGGTCAATACTCAACTCCAGGAAATACAGAGAACACCACAAAGATACTCTGCAAGAAGAGCAACCCCAAGGCACATAATCGTCAGATTCACCAGGGTTGAAACGAAGGAGAAAATACTAAGGGCAGCCAGAGAGAAAGGTCGGGTCACCCACAAAGGGAAGCCCATCAGACTCACAGCAGATCTCTCAGCAGAGACTCTACAAGCCAGAAGAGAGTGGGGGCCAATATTCAACATCCTTAAAGAAAAGAGCTTTCAACCCAGAATTTCATATCCAGCGAAACTGAGCTTCATAAGTGAAGGAAAAATAAAATCCTTCACGAACAAGCAAGTACTCAGAGATTTTGTCACCACTAGGCCTGCTTTACAAGAGCTCCTGAAAGAGGCACTACACATAGAAAGAAACAACCAGTTCCAGCCATTCTAAAAGCATACCAAATGCTAAAGACCATCAACAAAATGAAGAATGTACATGAACCAACGGGCAAAACAGCCAGCTAGCATCAAAATGGCAGTATCAAATTCACACATAACAATATTAACCCTGAATGTAAATGGGCTAAATGCACCAATCAAAAGACACAGACTGGCAAATTGGATAAAAAACCAAAACCCATCGGTGTGCTGTATCCAGGAAACCCACCTCACATGCAAAGATACACAAAGGCTCAAAATAAAGGGATGGAGGAAGATTTACCAAGCAAATGGAGAGCAAAAAAAAGCAGGAGTTGCAATTCTCATCTCTGATAAAATAGACTTTAAAGTAACAAAGATCAAAAGGGACAAAGAAGGTCATTACATAATGGTAAAAGGATCGATACAACAAGAAGAGATAACGATTCTAAATATATATGGACCCAATGTAGGAGCACCCAGATATATAAGGCAAGTTCTTAATGACTTACAAAGGGACTTAGACTCCCACACAATAATAGTGGGAGACTTTAACACTCCACTGTCAATAGCAGACAGATCAACCAGACAGAAAATTAACAAGGATATCCAGGACTTGAACTCAGACCTGGAACAAGCAAACCTGATAGACATTTACAGAACTCTCCACCCCAAATCCACAGAATATACATTCTTCTCAGCACCACATCACACCTACTCCAAAATTGACCACATAATTGGAAGTAAAGCACTCCTCAGCAAATGCAAAACAACTGAAATCATAACAAACAGTCTCTCAGACCATAGTGCAATCAAGTTGGAACTCAGAATTCAGAAAATAACTCAGAACCGCACAGCTTCATGGAAACTGAACAATTGGCTCTTGAATGTTGATTGGATAAACAATGAAATGAAGGCAGAAATAAAGAAGTTCTTTGAAACCAATGAGAATGAAGACACAACGTACCAGAATCTCTGGGACACATTTAAAGCAGTCTGTAGAGGAAAATATATAGCAATAAGTGCCCACATGAGAAGAGTGGAGAGATCCAAAATTGACACCCTATCGTCAAAATTGAAAGAGCTAGAGGAGCAAGATCAAAAAAGCTCAAAACCTAGCCGAAGACAAGAAATAACTAAGATCAGAGCAGAACTGAAGGAGATAGAGACAAGAAAAACCCTTCAAAAAATCAATAAATCTAAGAGCTGGTTTTTCGAAAAGATCAACAAAATAGACAGACCACTAGCCAGACTGATAAAAAAGAAGAGAGAGAACAACCAAATAGATGCAATAAAAAACGATAAAGGGGAAATCACCACAGATTCCACAGAAATTCAAACCATCATCAGAGAATACTACAAACAACTCTATGCACATAAACCAGTAAATCAGGAAGAAATGGATAAATTCCTGGATGCCTGTGTCCTCCCAAGCCTAAACCAGGAGGAAGCCGAAACTATGAATAGACCAATAACAAGGTCTGAAGTTGAGGCAGCAATTAAGAGCCTACCACACAAAAAAAGCCCAGGTCCAGATGGGTTCACAGCCGAATTCTACCAGACACACAAAGAGGATCTGGTACCATTCCTTCTGAAACTATTCCAAATAATCCAAAAAGAGGGAACCCTTCCCAAATCATTTTATGAGACCAACATCATCCTGATACCAAAACCTGGCAGAGACTCAACAAGAAAAGAAAACTTCAGGCCAATATCCATGATGAACATAGATGCAAAAATCTTCAATAAAATACTGGCAAACCGATTGCAACAGCACATTAAAAAACTTATCCATCATGATCAAGTAGGATTTATCCCGGGGATGCAAGGCTGGTTCAACATACGCAAGTCTATAAATGTAATTCACCACATAAACAGAAGCAAAAACAAAAACCACATGATTATCTCAATTGATGCAGAGAAGGCATTTGACAAAATTCAACAGCCCTTTATGCTAAAAACCCTCAATAAACTTGGTATTGATGGAACATATCTCAAAGTAATAAAAGCTATTTATGACAAACCAACAGCCAATATCATACTTAATGGGCAAAAACTGGAAGCATTCCCTTTGAAATCTGGCACTAGACAAGGATGCCCTCTCTCACCACTTCTATTCAACATAGTACTGGAAGTTCTAGCCAGAGCAATCAGGCAAGAAAAAGAAATAAAGGGTATTCAAATAGGAAAGGTGGAAGCCAAATTGTCTCTATTTGCAGACGACATGATAGTATACCTAGAAGACCCCATCACCTCAGCCCAAAAGCTCCTGCAACTGATAAGCAACTTCAGCAAAGTCTCAGGATATAAAATCAATGTGCAAAAATCACAAGCATTCCTATACACCAATAACAGACTTAAAGAGAACCAAATCAAGAACGAACTGCCATTCACAATTGCTACAAAGAAAATAAAATACCTAGGAATACAACTCACTAGGAATGTAAGGGACCTCTTTAAGGAAAACTACAAACAACTGCTCAATGAAATAAGAGAGGACACAAACAGATGGAGAAACATTCCATGTTCGTGGTTAGGAAGAATCAATATCGTGAAAATGGCTATACTGCCCAAAGTAATTTACACAATCAATGCTATCCCCATCAAACTACCATTGAATTTCTTCACAGAACTGGAAAAAACCACCATGAATTTCATATGGAACCAAAAAAGAGCCCGCATAGCCAAGTCAATTCTAAGCAAAAAGAACACAGCGGGAGGCATCACGCTACCAGACTTCAAACTATACTACAAGGCTACAGTAATCAAAACAGCATGGTACTGGTACCAAAACAGAGATATAGACCAATGGAACAGAACAGAGGCATCGGAGGCAACACAACACATCTACAACCATATTATCTTTGATAAACCAGACAAAAACAGGCAATGGGGAAAGGATTCCCTATTTAATAAATGGTGTTGGGAAAACTGGCTAGCCATGTGCAGAAAGCAGAAATTGGACCCCTTCCTGACACCTTACACTAAAATTAACTCCAGATGGATTAAAGACTTAAACGTAAGACCCGACACCATAAAAACCCTAGAAGAAAATCTAGGCAAAACCATTCAGGACATAGGAGTAGGCAAGGACTTCATGAACAAAACTCCCAAAGCATTGGCAACAAAAGCCAAAATAGACAAATGGGACCTAATCAAACTCCACAGCTTCTGCACAGCAAAACAAACAGTCACTAGAGTGAATCGGCAACCATCAGAATGGGAAAAAATCTTTGCAGTTTACGCATCCGACAAAGGGCTGATATCCAGAATTTACAAAGAACTCAAACAGATTTGCAGGAAAAAAACAAACAAGCCCATTCAAAAATGGGCAAAGGATATGAACAGAATCTTTACGAAAGCAGACATACATGAGGCCAGCAAACATATGAAAAAGTGCTCATCGTCATTGGTCATTAGAGAGATGCAAATCAAAACCACATTGAGATACCATCTCACACCAGTTAGAATGGCGATCATTAAAAAATCTGGAGACAGCAGGTGCTGGAGAGGATGTGGAGAAATAGCAACACTCTTACACTGTTGGTGGGAGTGTAAATTAGTTCAACCATTGTGGAAGACAGTGTGGCGATTCCTCAGGGACCTAGAAATAGAAATTCCATTTGACCCAGCAATCCCATTACTGGGTATCTATCCAAAGGATTATAAATCGTTCTACTATAAGGACACATGCACACGAATGTTCATTGCAGCACTGTTTACAATAGCAAAGACCTGGAACCAACCCAAATGCCCAACGATGATAGACTGGACTGGGAAAATGTGGCACATATACACCATGGAATATTATGCAGCAATAAAAAATGATGAGTTTGTGTCCTTTGTAGGGACATGGATGAATCTGGAGAACATCATTCTCAGCAAACTGACACAAGAACAGAAAAAGAAATACCGCATATACTCACTCATAGGTGGGTGAGAAAAATGAGAACATGTGGACACAGAGAGGCGGTCTACTATACACTGGGGACTGTTGGGGGGAATGGGGGAGGGACAGCAGGGGGGGGCTGGGGGGGATAGCCTGGGGATGAATACCAAGTGTGGGTGAAGGGGAGGAAAGCAGCAAAGCACACTGCCATGTGTGTACCTATGCAACTATCTTGCTCGTTCTGCACATGTACCCCCAAACCTATAATGCAATAAAAAAAAAAAAAAAAAAAAAAAAAAAAAAGAAAAGAAACAATGCTTAGTCCTAATGCCCACTTCCCAATAAACTAGTTATACAACAAAAAAAAAAAAAAAAAAAAAAAAAAAAAAAAAAAGTTTATTTTATATGGCCTCTCATTCAGAGCTTTAGTGCATAATAAGCATCTGTGGAGGAGTGAGGACCGTATTGAAGTTAGCCCCAAATTGAACAGCTCAGTGAATGATACACACATGTGTGAGAGTCATGAGACTCTTTGATATGGACACTCATACAGAACCACTTTGAATATTGCACATGTGAAGAATAATCACTAGTCCATTTCATATGGTGGTTCGTTTGGCGAGTCAAAAAATAACCCACGCTTGTGGAGTAAAAATCAGTCTATTTCATAAGGCCACTCTTTCAGTGTTTTAGTGAATAACATGTATATCTTATAAGGCAGAAATCTTTTGCACATGGCCACTCGTTCTGGGCCTCTGTGAATAATTCTCCCCTCAGAAACAGTCAAGGGTCTACTTGAAATGCATACACATTCAGAGTCTCTGTAAGTAATGAACACCTGGGCAATACACCTGAGTCTCTTTTTTATTCCCACTGTGTCAGAGTCTAATTCAATAATACACACCTGGGGAAGAGTTAAGAGTCTACTTCATGTAGCCACTCATTTAGATCCTCAGTGAATAATCCACACCAGGGTAATAGTCAAGCATTTTTATATGTCCACTCATTCTGTGCCTCCCTTAGTGATACACACCTGGGGAATTCTCAGGATTGTATTTCATACTACCAATCATTTAGCTCCTTATTGAATAATTCACAATGAAAAAATAGTCAGGTGTCTACTTTGTATGGCCTCTCATTCAAAGATTCAGTGAATAATGAACTTCTATGGAGTAACCAGAACACATTTTAAGATAGCCATGAATTAAGTGCCTTCCTGAATGATCCACACCTGGGTGGTAATCAGGAGTCTATTTCATATGAACTCTAGTTCTGTGTAACGCTGAGTAATACACAGAACCACTTCAGATATTGCACATGTGAAGAATAATGACTAGTGCATTTCATATGCACGTTCGTTTGGAGAGTCAAAAATAACACGGGAGATGGGTGATAAACACAGGAGAGTGGAGAATATACACAGGAGATAGTGGGTACACAAAGGAGAGAAGAGGATACACAAATAAGAGGGGGATACACACAGGAGTGTAGGGGATACACAAAGGAGAGAGGAGGATACACACAATAGAGAGGAGAATAAAAACAGGAGAAATAAATACACACAGGAGAGAGAAGAATACACACAGGAGAGGGTGATACACACAGCAGTAAGAAGGATAAACACAAAAGAGAGGAAAATACACACAGAACAGAGGGAAACACACTGGAGAGAGAAGCGTACACACAGGAGAAAAATGGATACACACAGCAGAGAGGAGAATGCACACAGGAGAGAGGGGATACACAGAGGAGAGAGGAAAATACACACAGGAGAGAGAAAGTATACACACAAGAGGGAGGGGGTTACACATAGAAGAGAGGGGATACACACAAGAGAGAGAGGAAATGCACACAAAAGAGAGGGTTGATATACACAGGAGAGAATAATGATACACACAGAAGAGAGGAGGATACACACAGGAGAAAGGAGAATACACACTGAAGAGAGAAGTGAACAAACAGGAGAGGGGAATACACACAGGAGTGAAGAGTATTCACACAGGGAAGAATAGGATACATACAGGAGACAGGAAGATACACACAAAAGAGGAAATGATACACATGATAGACAGAAAAATACACACAGGAGAGAAAAGAATACAAACAGGAGAGTGGTGAAACAAACAGGAGAGATGAGGGTTCACAAAAATAAATAGAGGATACACACGTGAGAGAGATGGATACACACAGGAGAGAGGAGAATACACACAGCAGAGAGGAGGATACACACAGGTGAGAGAAAATACACACAGGAGTGAGAAATATCCACACAGGAGAGAAGGGAATGCACACAGGAGAGAGGTGGATACACACAGAAGTGGGGCATACACAAAAAAGAAAGGGGATACACACAGAAGAGGGGGGGATACACACAAAAAGTGGTGTTCCACACAGGATTGTTGAGGGTACACACAGCAGAGAGGGGGTACACACAGGAGAAAAGAGGATACACAAAGGAAAAAGAAATACACACAGGAGAGTAGGGAATAAACAGAAAAGAGAGGAGGATACACAAAGAGAGAGGAGGATAAACACACGAGAGAAAGATACAAACAGGAGAGAGGGGCTCACACACAGAAGAGGGGGATACACACAGGAGAAAAAAAAATAAACACAGAAAAGAGGATTAAAAACACAGGAAAGAAGGATACACAGGAGAGAGGGGCATAGACACAGGTTAAAACAGGATACACACAGCAGAGAGAAAGATACACACAGGAGAGAGGAGATACACAAAGGAGAGAGGGGGATATGCACAGAAGAGAGAAGAAATACACACAGGAGGCAGGGTGTTACACACAGGAGAAAGGAAAGATACACACAGAAGAGAGAAGGACACGAACAGGAGACAGGAGGATACACGCAGAAGAGAGTAGGATACACACAGGAGAGTGGAGGATACACAGAAAAGAGAGGAGGATACATACAGGAGAGAGAGAAATACATAAAGGAGAAAATAGGATACGCACAGAAGAGGGGTGATACACACAGGAGAGAGAAGGGTACACCTAGGAGAAAGGAGGATGCAAACAGAACTCAGAAAGATACACAAAAAAAGGGGAATACACACAGGAAAGAGGGGGACACACCGATGAGAGAAAAGAATACACACAGGAGATAGGAGGATACACACAGGAGAGGGGGATACACACAAGAGAAAGTGGGATATACACAGGAGAGAAAAGGATACACACAGGAGAGGGGGACACACACAGAAAGAGGGACGTACACGCAGGAGAAAAAAAATACACACAGCAGAGAAAAGAATACACATAGAAGAGAGAGGATACACACAGGAGAGAGGAGGATACACAGGAGATAGGGAAATACACACAAAAGAGGGAAGGATACACACAGGAGACAGAAGGATGCACACAGGGTAGGGGATACACAAAGAAGGGGAGTGATACACACAGGAGAGAGAAGGGTACACACAGGAGAAAGAGGGATTCACACAGGAGAGAGGAGGATACACACAGGATAAGGGGATACACACAAAAAAGAGAGGAATACACACAGGAGAAAGGATACACACAGGAGAGAGGGGCATACACACATAAAAGGGTGATAAACAAAGGAGAAAGGGAAATAAACACAGGAGAGAAAAGTATACACAAAGGAAAGGGTGATACACACAGGAGAGAGTGGTGTAAACACAGGAGAGAAAAGAATACACACAGAAGAGAGGAGGAAACAAACAGGAGACAGGGGATACACACAAAAGAGGGGGATACACACAGGAGAAAGGAAGTATACACACAGGAAAGAAAGGTGTTTCACACAGGAGAGAAGAGGAAACATACAGGAGAGTGGAGGGATACACACAGGAGAGAGAAGAATACACACAGGAGATAGGAGGATACACACAGGAGAGAGGAGGATACACAATGAAAAGCGGAAACACACAGGAGAGAGAGGGATTCACACAGGCGAGGAAGATAAACACAAGAGAGAAAAGTATACACACAGGAGAGGGGCATACACAAAAGAGAGAGGGGGATACACACAGGAGCGTTGGATACATACAGGAGACAGGGAAATACACACAGGAGAGAGGGGGATACACACAAGATATAAGAATACAAACAGGAGAGAGGGGGATACACACAGGAGAGAGGAGAATACACACAGGAGATAGGAGGATACACACAGGAGAGAGGAGGATACACAATGAAAAGGGGAAACACACAGGAGAGAGAGGGATTCACACAGGCGAGAAAGATAAACACAGAAAAAAAGGTGGATACACACAGGAGAGAGGGGAATACACACAGGAGAGAAAAATACACACAGGAGAGAGGGGCTTATGCACAGGAGAGAGAAGGATACACACAGGACAGTGGGGGGATACACAAAGAAGAGAGGGGGATACACACAGAAGAGTGAAGCATACACACAGAAGGGAAGGGAATGCACACAGGAGAGAGGAGGATACACACAAAGGGAAAAGGATAAATACAAAAGAGAGGAGGATACGAATAGAAAAGAGGAGGATACATGCAGGAGATTGGAGGATACACGAAGGTGAAAGGAGGATACACACAGGAGAGGGGAGGATACACAGAGGAGAGAGGAGTATACACACAGAAAAGGGGCATACACACAGGAGAAAAAAAGATTCTCACAGGAGCGTTGGATACATACATGAGACAGGGAAATACACACAACAGAGAAGGGGATACACACAGGAGAGGTGGATACACACAGAAGAGAGGGGGATTCACACAGAAGAGGGGGATACACACAGCAGAGATGGAGATCCACACAGGAGAGAGGGGAATACACACAGGAGAGAGGGCGTTACACACAGGAGAGTGGTGGGATACACACAGGAGAGAGGAGGATACACACAGAAAAGAGGAGGTTACACACAGAAGAGAGGAGCATACACACAGGACAGAGAAGGTTACGCACAGAACGGAGGGGAATTCACACAGTAGAGAGGGTGATACACACAGGAGAGGGGAATACACACAGGAGAGAGGGGTATACACACAGGTGAGGGGAATACACAAAGGAGAGAGGGGCATACACACCGGAAAGAGAAAAGATACACACAGGAGGGAGGAGGATACACACAAAAGAGATGGAAATACACACGGGAGAGAAGAGGATACACACAGGAGTGAGGAGGATACACAGAGGAGAGAGGGGGATACACACAGGAGAGAGGGGTACACACAGAAGGGAGGGAATATACACACAGGAAAATGGGGATATACACACAGAAGAGAGGAGGATACACTAAGGAGAGAGGAGGATACACATATGAGAGAGGAAGATACACGCAGGATAAAGGAGGAAACACACAGGAAAGATGGGGATACAAACAGGAGAGTGGAGGATACACAAAGGAGAGAGGAGGATACAAATAAAAGGAGAATACACACAGGAGACAGGAGGATACACACAAAAAAGGGTAAGATACACACAGTAGAGAGAAGGATACACAGAGGAGAGAGGGGGATACACATAGGAGAGAGAAAAATACACACAGGAGAGAGGAGGATACACACAGGAGAGGGTGGATACACACAGGAGAAACAAGGATACACACACGAGAGAGGGCGGATACACACAAGAAGCAGGCGGACGCACACAGAAGTGAGTAGTATACATAAATGCTAGAGGGGAAATACACACAGGGGAGAGGGTGGATACTAACAGGAGAGAGGGGGATACACACAGGCGAGTGGGGCATACACACAGAAGAAAAATAATACACACTGGAGAGAGTGGGATACACACAAGAGAAGGAAAATACGCACAGTAGAGAGGAGGATACTCACAGGAAAAAGAAGGATACACAAAGAAGAGAAATGGATACACACAGAAGAGAGGATACACACAGGAGAGGGCGATACACACAAGAGAGAGGGGAATCCACACAGGAGACAAGAAAATACACATAAGAGACAGGGGTATACACACAGGAGAGAAGTATACACACAGGAGAGAAAAGGACACACGCAGGAGAAAAAGGGGTATACACGCAGAACAGAGGAGGATACCCGCAGAAGAGAGGGGGATACACACAGAAGAGAGAAAAATACACACAGGAGAGAAGGGGGATACACACAGGAGAGAGGAAAATACACAAAGAAGCGAGGGATACACACAGGTGAGAAAAGGATACACAAAAGGGAGTGGGGCATAAACACAGAAAAGGGGGAATACACACAGGAGAGAAAAATACACATAAAAGTGAGAAGGATGCAAACAGGAGAAATGGAAATACACAAGGTAAAAGGAAGATACACACAGGAGAGAGAAGGATACAGACAGGAGAGTTGGGATACATACAGGAGAAAGGAAGACACCCATAGGAGAGAGGAGGATACTCAGAGAAGAGAGGAAGATACACACAGAAGAAAAAAGGATACACACAAGAGTGGGGCATACACACAGAAGAAAGGGGGATATGAAGAGGAGAGAAAAATACACAGAGGAGAGGGGGATACATACAGGAGACAGGGGCATACATAGAGAACAGAACAGGATACCCACAGGAGTGAGGAGGATACACACAGAAAAGAGGGAGATACACACAGGAGAGAGGGGGATACACACAGGAGACAAAAGGATACACACAGAAGAGAAAAAGATACACATAAGAGAGAAAGATACACAGAGGAAAGAGGGGCATACACACAAATAAAGGGGATACACACAGGAAAGGGTGGTACACACAAGAGAGAGAAGCTTAAACACAGAAGAGAATAGGATACACACAGGAGAAAGGAGGAAACAAACAGGAGAGAGAGAATACACACAAGTGACAGGGGTATACGCACAAAAGAAAGGGGTAATACACACAGGAAAGAAAGGTGTTACACACAGGAGAGATGGAAGAAACACAGAAAAGTGGAGGAATACACACAGGAGAGGAGCATACACACAGAAGAGAGGGGGATACACATAGGAGAGTTGGATCCATATGAGAGTTGGAGACAGGGAAATACACATAGGAGAGAGGGAGATACACACAAAAGAGTTGAATACATACAGGAGAAAGGGAAATACACACAGGAGAGAGGGGGATACACACAGGAGAGGGGGATAAACACGGGAGAAAAAGTATACACACAAAGGTGAGGGGAATACACACAAGAGAGAGGGGCATACACACAGGAGAGAGGGAGATACACATAGGAGAGACAAAGGTACACACAGGAAAGAGGAAGATACACACAGGAGAGGGCAAAACACACAAGAAAAAGGGGTTCCACACAGGAGAGAGGGAAATACACATAGGAGACAGGGGTAGAAACACAGGAGAGGTGTATACACACAGGAGAGAGGGGGATACATGCAGAATAGTGGAGGATACTCGCAGCACAGAAGAGAATACCCGCAGGAGAGAGGGGGATACACACAAAAAAGAGAAAAATACCCAAAGATTGAAGGGGATACACACAAGAGAGAAAATGATACACACAGGAGAGAAAAGAATACCACAAAAGAGAGGAGGATACACAAAGAAGCGAGGGATACACAGAGGTGAGAAAAGGATACACACAGGAGAGAGGGGCTTACACTCAGAAAAGGAAGGAACACAGAGGAGAGAGGAAAATACACAAAGGAGAAAGTAATACACACAAAAGAGGAAAATACACACAAAAGCGAAGAAGATGCACACAGGAGAAAGAAAAATACACACAGGAAAAAGGATGATACACACAGAAGAGAGAAGAATACACACAGGAGAGGGGGGATACACACAGGAGAGAGGAAGATACACACAGGAGAGAGGAGGATACAAAGAGGAGACAGGAAGATACACACAGAAGAGAAGAGAATACACACAGGAGTGGGAGATACACACAGAACAGAGGGGGATACGCACAGGAGAAAAAGATACACAAAGGAGAGAGTGGGATACACACAGGAGAGATGGGGATAAACACAGAAGAGGGGGATACATACAAAAAAGAGGGGCATAGAGGAGAGGAAAAGACACACAAAGGAGAGAGGTGGATGCACAAAGTATAGAGGGGGATAGACACAGGAGAGCGAAGGATACACACAGGAGAGAAAAGGATGCACACAGGAGATAGAAGGATACACATAGAAGAGGGAGATACACACAGGAGAGAGGGTCATTCACTCAAAAAAATGGGATACACACAGGAGAAAGTGGGATACACACAGGAGATTGGCGGATACACACACGAAAAGGTGATACACACAGGAGTGAGGGGCATAAACACATGAGAGTGGAGGATACACACAGGAGAGAGGAGAAAACAAACAGGAGAGAGGGGAGACACAAAAGAGAGAGGGGGATACACACAGGAGAGAAAGGTGATACACACAGGAAAGAAAGGTGTTACACACAGGAGAGAGGGGGTTAACCCACCGGAAAGTGGAGGGATACACGCAGGAGAAAGGAGGATACACACAGGATAGAGAAGGATACACAGAGGATAGAGGCGTATACACACAGGTGAGTGGCATACACACAGGAGAGAGGGGGATACACGCAGGAGAGTTGGATACATACAGGAGACAGGGAAATATACACAGAAGAGAGGGAAATACAAACAAAAGAGGGGAATATACACAGGAGAGAGGGGATACAAACAGGAGAGGGGGATACACATAGGAGAGAGAGGGATCCACACAAAAGACAGGGGAAGACACACAAGAGACAGGGGCATATAGACAGGAGAGAGAAAAATACACACAGGAGAAAGAAAGATACACAAAAATAAGAAAAGGATACACGCAGAAGAGAGGAGTATACACAGAAGAGAGGTTAATACACAGAGGAGAGAGGGCGTTACACAGGGGAGAGAGGGCGGATACACACAGGAGAGAGGAGGATACACAAAAGAGAGGAGCATACACAAAAAAGAGAATGATATGCACAGGAGAAACGGGAATTCACAAAATAGAGAGGGGGATACACAAGGAAGCAAGGGGTATACACACAGGTGAGGGAAATACACAAAGGAGAGAGGGGCATACACACAGAAAAGAGAAAACATACACACAGGAGAGAGAATGATCCACACAGGAGAAAGAAGGATACACACAAGAGAAGGACGGATACACACAGGAGAGAGGAGAATACACACAGGATAGGGCGATACACACAAGAGAGAGGGGGATCCACACAGGAGAGAGGGGAATACACATAGGAGAGAGGGGTATACACACAGGAGAGGGGCATAAACACAGGAGAGAGGAGGATACACGCAGGAGAGAGGATGATACACGCAGCACAGAGGAGGATACCCACAGGAGAAAGGGGGATACACACAGAAGAAAAAAAATACACACAAATGGAAGGAAGATACACAAAAGAGAGAGAATGATACACACAGGAGAGAAAAGAATACATACACAAGAAAAAAGGATACTCAAAGGACCGAGGAATACTCACAGGTTAGAGGAATACACGCAGGAGAGAGAGGGATACACACAAGAGAGACGGGGATACACACAGGAGAGACGGGGATACACACGGAGAGTAGTGATACACACAGGACAGTGGACGGTACACACAGGAAAGAAGAGGATATACAAAGAAAAAGAAATACACACAGGAGAGTAGGGAATAAAAAGAGGAGAGAGGAGAATACACACAGAAGACGGTGTGATACACAAAGGAGAGTGGGGGATACACACAGGAGAAAGGGGGATACAAACAGGAGAGTGTGGCATACACACAAGAGGGAGGGGGATACACACAGGAGAGAGAAGGCTACACAGGATAGAGGTGGATACACAAGGAAGAGAGAAAAACATACGAGAAATGGGGATACACACAGGCGAGGGAAATACACACAGGAGACGGTGTGATACACACGGGAGAGAGGGGGATACACAGAAAAGAGAAGAATACACACAGAAAAGAGGGTTATAAACAAAAAATAGAGGAGGATACACAGAGGAGAAGGGGGATACACACAGGAGAGAGGGGGATACCCACAGGAGAGTGGGGCATACACACAGGAGGGGAGGTAATACACACAGGAGAGAGAAGGATACACAAAGGAAGAGAAGAATAAATACAAGGGAGAAGAGGATACACACAAAAGACTGGAGGATACAGACATAATAGAGGTTGATACACGCAGGAGAGAGAAGGATACACACAGAAGAGAGGAGGATACACACAGGAGAGAGGAGGATATACGCAGAAGAGAGGAGAATACACAGAGGTAAGAGGGGGATACACACAGGAAAGAAGGATACACACAGAAAAGAGGAAAATACAAACAGGAGAAAAGATGCACACAGGAGAGTGGAAGATTCACACAAAAGAGAGGATGATACACACAGGAGAGACGAGGATACACACAGGAGAGAGAACAATACACACAGGAGAGAGGGATACACACAGAATAGAAAGGGATACACATAAGAGAGAGGAGGATACACACAGGAGAAAGGAGGATACGCACCACAGAGAGGAGAATGCACACAGGAGAGGGGGATACACATATAAGAGAGTGACAAACACACAGGGGAGACAAGGATATACACAGAATTGAGAAAGATACACACTGGAGAGAGTAGGATACACACAGGAGGCAAGAGGATACACACAGGTGAGAGGGGAAATACACACAGGATAGTGGAAGATACACACAGAAGAAAGGAGGATACACACAGAAGAGAGGATGATTCACACAAATGAAAAAAGGATACACACAGCAGAGAGGAGGATACACACAGAAGAGGGGGAAATAACACAGGAGAGTGGGGGATACACACATGTGGAGGGGGGATACACACAGTAGGGAAAAAGATACACACAGGAGAGAGGAAAATACACATAGGAGAGAGGAGCATACACAAAAAAAGACATGGGCATACACACAGGAGAAAAAGATACACACAGGAGAATGGGGGATACACACAGGAAAGACAGGATACACAGAAAAGGAGGGGATACACACAGGAGAGAGAAGCATACACACAGGAGAGAGAAGGATACACACAGGATAAAAGAGAATACACACGATAGAGAAGGAGATACAAAGGGTAGAAAGGGGGTATACACACAGAAGAGAAGAAGATACACAAGGAAGAGAGGAAGATACACACAGGAGAGAGGAGAATACACACAGGGGAGAGATAGATACACACAGGAGAGAGGAGGATACAAACAAAAGAGAAAAAAATTCAAACAGGAGACAGAAGGATACACACAGGTGAAAGGAGGATACACACAGGAGAGAGGAAGATACAGACAAAAGAGGGGGATACACACAGGAGGAATGGGGATACACACAGGGGGAGGGGGATACACACAGGGGGAGGGGGATACACACAGGAGTGTGGAGGATATAAACAGCAGACCGGAGGATACGCACAAGAGAGAGGAGAATACACACAGGAGAGAGGAGAATACACACAGGAGAGAGGGGGATACACACAGGAGAGAGGAGGATACACACAGGAGAGAGGGGGATACACACAGGGCGAGGGGAATACACACAGGAGTGTGGAAGATACAAACAGCAGACCGGAGGATACGCACAGGAGAGAGGAGGATACACAAAGGAGAGGGGGAGAACACAGTAAGAGGAAGATATACAAAGGCGAGAGGGATGCACAGAGAAGTGGGGGGGGGATGCACAGAGGAGAAAGGGAGATCCACAGAGGAGAGGAGGATACACAATAAAAAGAGGAGCATACACACAGGAGAGAGGAGGATACACACAGGAGAGAAGGGGGATACAGACAGGAGAGAAGGGGGATACACACAAGAGAAAGGGGGATACACACAGGAGAGTCGAGCTTACCCATAGGATGGAGGGGGATACACACAGGAGAGAGGGGAATACACACAGGGGGAGAAGGATAAATACAGGAGGGAGGAGGATACACAAAAAGAGAGGATGATACAGACAGAAGAGAGGACGACAAACGCAGGAAAGAGGAGGATACACACAGAAGCGAGGAGGATACACAGAGAAGAGAGTACAATACATGCATGAGAGAGAAGGATACACACAGGAGAGTGGGGGGATACACACAGGATAAGGCGATACACACAGAAGAGAGGAGGATAAACACAAAAGAGAGGAGGATACTCACAGGAGAGAGGGGGATACACACAAAAGACTGGAGGATGCACACAAAAGAGAGGAGGATACAAACAGGAGAAAGGGGGATACATGGAAAAGAGAAAAGGGTACACACAGGAGAGAAAAGGAAACACACAGGAGATAGGAATACACAGGAGAGAGAGGCATACACACAGGAGAGAAGGATACACACGGGAGAGAAAAGCATACACACAGGAGAAAGGAGAATACACACAGCAGAGATTAGGATTCACAGAGGAGAGAGAGGAGAAACACAGGAGAAAGAAGAATACACACAGGAGAAAGGGGGGATACACAGAGGAGAGAGGGAGGATACACAACGGAGAAAGGGGGGATACACAGAGGAATGAGGAGAGATACACACAGGAGAGAGGAGCATACACACAGGAGAGGGATAGATACACACAGGAGAGAAGGATAACACAATAGAGAGGAAGATACACACAGGATAGAGGAGGATATGCACAAAATAGAAAATGATACACACAGGAGACGGAAGGATCCACACAGAAAAGAGGGGAATAAACACAGGAGAGTGAAATACACACAGGAGAGAGAATACACACAAGAGAGGGGGATACGCACAGGAGAGAAAAGGTTGCACATAGGAGAGATGAGGATACACACAGGAGAAAGGAGGCTACACACAGGATAGAGAAGGATACACAAAGAAGAGGGGAAACACACAAGAGAGTGGGGATACACACAGGCGGGGGGATAAACACTGGAGACGGTGGGATACACACATGAGAGGGGGGATACACAAAAAAAGGGGGATACACATAAGAGAGAGGAGGCTACACACAGGAGAAAGGGTATACACAAAGAAAAGGGGAAAACACAAAAGAGAGGGGGATACATACAGGCGAGGGGAATAAACACTGGAGACGGTGGGATACACACAGGAGAAAGGGAGATACAAAAAGGAGAGGGGGATACACACAGGATGGAGGGGTAAACACACAAAATAGAGAAGGATACACACAGGAGAGAAGGGTAATACACACAGGAGAGTGGGGGATCCACACAGGAAAGTGGGGCATAAGCACAGAAGGAAAGGGGATACAGACAGTAGAGAGGGGGCTACACAAAGGGGGAGAAGGATAAATACAGAAGAGAGGAGAATAAACACAAATAAGTGGAGGATACAGACAGAATAAAGGAGGATACACGCAGGAGAGAGGAGTACACACAAAGGAGAGAAGATACACACAGGAGAGAAAAGATACACACAGAAGAGAGGAGCATACACACAGGAGAGAGGAGGATACACAAAGGAGAGAGATAGATGCCCACTGGAGAGAAGGATAAACACAGGGGAGAGCAAGATACACACAGGACAGAGGAAGATACACACAGGAGAGTGGAGGATACAAACAGGAGAGAGGGTATACACATAGGAGAGAGGGGGATAACCACAGAAGAAAGGGGGGATACAAACAGAAGAGAAAGGGGTTACACACAGGAAAGTGGTGGGAAACACAAGGGAAAGAGGAGGGATACACAAAGGATATAGGAAGATACACACCGTAGAGAGGAAAATGCACACAGGACAGAGGAGAATACACACAGGAGAGAGGAGGATACACACAGGAGAGATGGGGGATACACACAGGAGGGAGTGGGGATACACACAGGAGAGAGGGGGATACGAACAGAAGATTGAGGCATACAAACAGGTGGGAAGAAGATACACACAGGAGATTGAGTCATACACACAGGAGAGAGTGGGATACACTCAGGGAAAGAAGGATAAATACAGGAGAGAGAAAGACACACACAAAAGAGTGGAGGATACAGACAGAAGGGAGGAGGATACACGCAGGAGAGAGGAGGATACACAAAGGAGAGAGGAGGATACACAAAGGAGAGAGAAGGGGATACACACTGGAGAGAGGAGGATACACACAGGAGAAAAAAGGATACACACACGGGAGTGGAAGATACACACACAAAAAGAAAAAAATACACACAAAAGAGAGGGGGATACACAGAGGAGAGAGGGGGATACACACAGAAGAGTGGTGATACACACAAGAGAGAGGAGGGTACACACAGGAGAGAGGGGGATACACACAGGAGAGAGGAGGATACACTAAAAAAAAGAAGGATACACACAGGAGAGAGGAGGATAAACACAGTAGAAAAGGATATACACAGGAGAGAGGGGCATACACACAGGAGAGAGAGATACACAAAGGAGAAAGGAGGATAGACACAGGAGAGGGGTGAATACACACAGAAGAGAGGGATACAAACATGAGAACAGGGCATACATACAGAAGAGAGGATAATTCAAAAAGCTGAGAGGAGGATACACACAAGAGAGAGGAAGATACACACAGAAGAGAGGGGGATACACACAGGAAAGAGCGCGGATACACATGAGAGTGGGGAAATACACAAACGAGAGAGGAGTGATACACACAAGAGGGAGGACGATACACACACAAGAGAGGAGGATACACACAGTAGAGAAAAAGATACACACAGAAAAGGGGGATACGCATAGGAGAGAGGAGGATACACACAGAATAGAGTTTACACCCAAAAAGAGCAGGATACACACAGTAGACAGAAGAATACGCACAGGAGAGAGGGGGATATACACAGAAGAGTGGTGGTATACACAGGAGGGAGGAGGGTACACACAGGAGAGAGGGGCATACACACAGGAAAAATGGATAAACACAGGAGAAAGGGGGATACACACAGGAAAGAGGAGGATACACACAGGTAAGAGGGATACACAAAGAAAAATGGGCGTACACACAGGAGAGAGGAGGATACAAACAAGAGAGAGATGACACACACAGGAAAAAGGGGGTATACAGAGGATCCTTCACAGCCTGACTGAATATTACACACTTGTGATATATTCTGAAGTCTAATTTTTATGGCCAGTCATTCAAAGAATCACTAAATAGCGCACACTTGCTGAATAGTCAGATGTCTCTTTCCTATGGCCACTCGTTAAGAGCCTCACTAAGTGTACACACCTGCGGAAATAGTCAGGATTTACCTTTATCCCCTCATTCACATTCTCACTAAATAAGGCACACCTGTGGAATAGTCAGGAGACTTTTTCGTGGGGCCTCTAATTTGGAGTGTCACTGAATAATGTGGTGTAGTCAGGAGTCTATTTCATGTGGACACATATTCAGAGCCTCAGTGAATACGACAGGCCCTTGATATAGTAAAAAATCTTATTAATATGGCCACATCTTCTGAGCCTCACTGTATAATACACACCTGGAGAATTATTTTGAGTCTATTTTCGATGGATATTCATTCAGAGCCTCGGTAAATAATGTACACCTGTGGAGAAGCCAGGGGTCTATTTTATTAGGACACTCATTCATAGCCTCAGTGGATAATATGCACGTGTGGATTAGTCAGGATTCCGTTTTATATGGCCACTAACTCCTAAACTCAATGAAGAATGCACAAATGTAAAGTACTCAGCAGTATATTTCATATAAACACGCGTTCAGAGATTCAGTGAATAATACAAATATTTAAGATAGACAAAATTCTGTTTCCTATGGACATAAAAAAAGAGCCTCACTGAGTAATGCACACCTTGGGAAGTGATAAAATTCTATTTTATATAGCCTCTCATTTACAGCCTAAGAGAATAATGCACACGTGTGGAACAGACACTAGTCTATTTTATAGGGCCACAAAATCAAAGCCTGAGTGAGTAATACACAACTTTGGAATACTCACTAGTCTTTTCCATATGACCAAATATTTAGAGTCAGAGTAAATAATACACGCCTGTGGAATAGTCAGAAAACAAGTTCATAAGGTGAAAGTTTCAGATCCTCAGTGAATAATACATACTTCGGAGAAAATCAGGACGATATTTCAGAACTTCATTGAATAATAAACACCTGTATTGAAGTCAGAATTCTATTTCCTATAGCCACATATTCAGAGCCTAACTAAATAACATACACCTTGGAAATAGGATTCTATTTCGTATAGCCACTCATTTAGAGCCGAATGTAAAAACGCACGCCGGAATAGTATTCAGGAGTCTCTATTTTATGGCCACACATTCAGAGCTTCACAGAATTATACAGACCTATGGAAACACCAGGAGTGTATTTCACATAGCCACTTATTCAGAACTTCAGTGAAGAATCCTATATATCTGGAAAATTCTCAGGATTATATTATATATAGCCACTTATTCAGAGATTTACTGAATAATTCACAGCTAAGAAATAGTCTGGATATTATTTGATATGACTCTTCACCCAGCGATTCAGTGGACAATGCAGAACTGAAAAATAGTCAAGATGATAGAGTCAGAAGTTTGTGTTATGTGGTCACTCATTCAGAATCTCACTGAAGAATACACAACTTGGGAATATTCAGTGTCCAAGTCATATGGACACTCAATCACAGCATTACCGAATAATGCAAAATGGGGCGATAGTAAGGAGTCTATTTCATATGGCCTGTCATCAGGAGCTTCAGTGCATAACAAACAGCTGTGGAGTAGTCAGGACCCTATTTAAGGTAGCCCCAAATTAAGCAGCTCCGTGAATGATACACACATGTGTTAGAGTCAGAAGACTCTTTGACACAGACACTCATACAGAAACGTTTCGAATACTGAACATGTGGGGAATAATTACTTCTCTGTTTCATATGGTGATTAGCTTGGAGAATCAAAAAATAACTCACACCTGTTGAGTAAAACGGGTCCTATTGCATAAGGCCACTCTTTTTTTTTTTTTAATTTTTATTGCATTATAGGTTTGGGGGTACATGTGCAGAACGAGCAAGACAGTTGCATAGGTACACACATGACAGTGTCCTTTGCTGCTTTCCTCCCCTTCACCCACACTTGGTATTCATCCCCAGGCTATACCCCCCAGCCCCCCCTGCTGTCCCTCCCCCATTCCCCCCAACAGTCCCTAGTGTATAGTAGACAGCCTCTCTGTGTCCGCGTGTTCTCATTTTTCTCACCCACCTATCAGTGAGTATATGCGGTATTCCTTTTTCTGTTCTTGTGTCACTTTGCTGAGAATGATGTTCTCCAGATTCATCCATGTCCCTACAAAGGACACAAACTCATCATTTTTGATTGCTGCATAATATTCCATGGTGTATATGTGCCACATTTTCCCAGTCCAGTCTATCATCGTTGGGCATATGGGTTGGTTCCAGGTCTTTGCTATTGTAAACAGTGCTGCAATGAACATTCGTGTGCATGTGTCCTTATAGTAGAACGATTTGTAGTCCTTTGGATAGATACTCAGTAATGGGATTGCTAGGTCAAATGGAATTTCTATTTCTAGGTCGCTGAGGAATCGCCACAGTGTCTTCCACAATGGTTGAACTAATTTACACTCCCACCAACAGTGTAAGAGTGTTCCTATTTCTCCACATCCTCTCCAGCATCTGCTGTCTCGAGATTTTTTAATGATCGCCATTCTAACTGGTGTGAGATGGTATCTCAATGTGGTTTTGATTTGCATCTCTCTAATGACCAATGACGATGAGCACTTTTTCATTTGTTTGTTGGCCTCATGTATGTCTGCTTTCGTAAAGTGTCTGTTCATCTCCTTTGCCCGTTTTTGAATGGGCTTGTTTGTTTTTTTCCTGTAAATCTGTTTGAGTTCTTTGTAAATTCTGGATATCAGCCCTTTGTCAGATGCGTAAACTGCAAAGATTTTTTCCCATTCTGATGGTTGTCAATTCACTCTAGTGACTGTTTCTTTTGCCGTGCAGAAGCTGTGGAGTTTGATTAGGTCCCATTTGTCTATTTTGGCTTTTGTTGCCAATGCTTTTGGTGTTTTGTTCATGAAGTCCTTGCCTACTCCTATGTCCTGAATGGTTTTGCCTAGATATTCTTCTAGGGTTTTTATGTTGTCAGGTCTTATGTTTAAGTCTTTAATCCATCTGGAGTTAATTTTAGTGTAAGGTGTCAGGAAGGGGTCCAGTTTCTGCTTTCTGCACATGGTTAGCCAGTTTTCCCAACACCATTTATTAAATAGGGAATCCTTTCCCCATTGCCTGTTTTTGTCTGGTTTATCAAAGATAATATGGTTGTAGATGTGTTGTGTTGCCTCCGATGCCTCTGTTCTGTTCCATTGGTCTATATCTCTGTTTTGGTACCAGTACCATGCTGTTTTGATTACTGTAGCCTTGTAGTATAGTTTGAAGTCTGGTAGCGTGATGCCTCCCGCTGTGTTCTTTTTGCTTAGAATTGACTTGGTTATGCGGGCTCTTTTTTGGTTCCATATGAAATTCATGGTGTTTTTTTCCAGTTCTGTGAAGAAATTCAATGGTTGTTTGACGGGGATAGAATTGATTGTGTAAATTACTCTGGGCAGTATGGCCATTTTCACGATATTGATTCTTCCTAGCCACGAACATGGAATGTTTCTCCATCTGTTTGTGTCCTCTCTTATTTCGTTGAGCAGTTGTTTGTAGGTTTCCTTAAAGAGGTCCCTTACATTCCTAGTGAGTTGTATTCCTAGGTATTTTATTTTTTTGTAGCAATTGTGAATGGCAGTTCGTTCTTGATTTGGTTCTCTTTAAGTCTGTTATTGGTGTATAGGAATGCTTGTGATTTTTGCACATTGATTTTATATCCTGAGACATTGCTGAAGTTCCTTATCAGTTGCAGGAGCTTTTGGGCTGAGGTGATGGGGTCTTCTAGGTATACTATCATGTCGTCTGCAAATAGAGACAATTTGGCTTCCACCTTTCCTATTTGAATACCCTTTATTTCCTTTTCTTGCCTGATTGCTCTGGCTAGAACTTCCAGTACTATGTTGAATAGAAGTGGTGAGAGAGGGCATCCGTGTCTAGTGCCGGATTTCAAAGGGAATGCTTCCAGTTTTTGCCCATTAAGTATGATATTGGCTGTTGGTTTGTCATAAATAGCTTTTATTACTTTGAGATATGTTACATCAATACCAAGTTTATTGAGGGTTTTTAGCATAAATGGCTGTTGAATTTTGTCAAATGCCTTCTCTGCATCAATTGAGATAATCATGTGGTTTTTGTTTTTGCTTCTGTTTATGTGGTGAATTACATTTATAGACTTGCGTATGTTGAACCAGCCTTGCATCCCCGGGATGAATCCTACTTGATCATGATGGATAAGATTTTTAATGTGCTGTTGCAATCGGTTTGCCAGTATTTTATTGAAGATTTTTGCATCTATGTTCATCATGGATATTGGCGTGAAGTTTTCTTTTCTTGTTGAGTCTCTGCCGGGTTTTGGTATCAGGATGATGTTGGTCTCATAAAATGATTTGGGAAGGGTTCCCTCTTTTTGGATTATTTGGAATAGTTTCAGAAGGAATGGTACCAGATCCTCTTTGTGTGTCTGGTAGAATTCAGCTGTGAACCCATCTGGACCTGGGCTTTTTTTGTGTGGTAGGCTCTTAATTGCTGCCTCAACTTCAGACCTTGTTATTGGACTATTCATAGTTTCGGCTTCCTCCTTGTTTAGGGTTGGGAGGACACAGGCATCCAGGAATTTATCCATTTCTTCCTGATTTACTGGTTTATGTGCATAGAGTTGTTTGTAGTATTCTCTGATGATGGTTTGAATTTCTGTGGAATCTGTGGTGATTTCCCCTTTATCGTTTTATATTGCATCTATTTGGTTGTTCTCTCTCTTCTTTCTTATCAGTCTGGCTAGTGGTCTGTCTATTTTGTTGATCTTTTCGAAAAACCAGCTCTTAGATTTATTGATATTTTGAAGGGTTTTTCTTGTCTCTATCTCCTTCAGTTCTGCTCTGATCTTAGTTATTTCTTGTCTTCGGCTAGGTTTTGAGCTTTTTTGATTTTGCTCCTCTAGCTCTTTCAATTTTGACGATAGGGTGTCAATTTTGGATCTCTCCACTCTTCTCATGTGGGCACTTATTGCTATGTATTTTCCTCTACAGACTGCTTTAAATGTGTCCCAGAGATTCTGGTACGTTGTTTCTTCATTCTCGTTGGTTTCAAAGAACTTCTTTATTTCTGCCTTCGTTTCATTGTTTATCCAATCAACATTCAAGAGCCAGTTGTTCAGTTTCCATGAAGCTGTGCGGTTCTGAGTTATTTTCTGAATTCTGAGTTCCAACTTGATCGCACTATGGTCTGAGAGACTGTTTGTTATGATTTCAGTTGTTTTGCATTTGCTGAGGAGTGCTTTACTTCCAATTATGTGGTCAATTTTGGAGTAGGTGTGATGTGATGCTGAGAAGAATGTATATTCTGTGGATTTGGGGTGGAGAGTTCTGTAAATGTCTATCAGGTTTGCTTGTTCCAGGTCTGAGTTCAAGTCCTGGATATCCTTGTTAATTTTCTGTCTGGTTGATCTGTCTGCTATTGACAGTGGAGTGTTAAGGTCTCCCACTCTTATTGTGTGGGAGTCTAAGTCCCTTTGTAAGTCATTAAGAACTTGCCTTATATATCTGGGTGCTCCTACATTGGGTCCATATATAGTTAGAATCGTTATCTCTTCTTCTTGTATCGATCCTTTTACCATTATGTAATGACTTTATTTGTCCCTTTTGATCTTTGTTACTTTAAAGTCTATTTTATCAGGGATGAGAATTGCAACTCCTGCTTTTTTTTGCTCTCCATTTGTTTGGTAAATCTTCCTCCATCCCTTTATTTTGAGCCTTTGTGTATCCTTGCATGTGAGCTGGGTTTCCTGGATACAGCACACCGATGGGTTTTGGTTTTTTATCCAATTTGCCAGTTTTTGTTTTTTGATTGGTGCATTTAGCCCATTTACATTCAGGGTTAATATTGTTATGTGTGAATTTGATACTGCCATTTCGATGCTAGGTGGCTGTTTTTCCCGTTGGTTCATGTACATTCTTCATTTTGTTGATGGTCTTTAGCATTTGGTATGCTTTTAGGATGGCTGGAACTGGTTGTTTCTTTCTATGTGTAGTGCCTCTTTCAGGAGCTCTTGTAAAGCAGGCCTAGTGGTGACAAAATCTCTGAGTACTTGCTTGTTCGTGAAGGATTTTATTTTTCCTTCACTTATGAAGCTCAGTTTGGCTGGATATGAAATTCTGGGTTGAAAGCTCTTTTCTTTAAAGATGTTGAATATTGGCCCCCACTCTCTTCTGGCTTGTAGAGTCTCTGCCGAGAGATCTGCCGTGAGTCTGATGGGCTTCCCTTTGTGGGTGACCTGACCTTTCTCTCTGACTGCCCTTAGAATTTTCTCCTCCGTTTCAACCCTGGTGAATCTGACGATTATGTGCCTTGGGGTTGCTCTTCTTGCAGAGTATCTTTGTGGTGTTCTCTGTATTTTCTGGAGTTGAGTATTGACCTGTCTTGCTAGTTTGGGGAAATTTTCCTGGATAATATCCTGAAGAGTGTTTTCCAGCTTGGATTCATTCTCTTCGTCATATTCTGGTACACCTATCAAACGTAGGTTGGGTCTCTTCACATAGTCCCACATTTCTTGGAGATTTTGTTCATTCCTTTTTCTGCTTTTTTCTTTAATCTTGGTTTCTCGTTTTATTTCAGTGAGTTGATCTTCAACTTCTGATATTCTTTCTTCTGCTTGGTCAATTCGGCTGTTGAAACTTGTGCATGCTTCACGAAGTTCTCGTGTTGTGTTTTTCAGCTCCTTCAATTCATTCATATTCCTCTCTAAGTTGTCCATTCTCGTTATCATTTCCTCGAATCTTTTTTCAAATCTTTTTTCAAGGTTCTTTGTTTCTTTGCACTGGTTTAGAACATTTTCCTTTAGCTCACTGAGGTTTCTCATTATCCACTTTCTGAAGTCTGATTCCGTCATTTCGTCACATTCATTCTCCGTCCAGCTTTGTTCCCTTGCTGGTGAGGAGTTTTGGTCCTTTTTTGGAGGTGAGGTGTTTTGTTTTCGGGTGCTTTCCTCCTTTTTGCACTGGTTTCTTCCCATCTTTATGGATTTATCCGCCTGTCGTCTTAGTAGTGGCTGATTTTTCAATTGGGTCTCTGTGTGGACACTGAGATTGTTGATGATGAAGTATGTCTGTTACTTAGTTTTCCCTCTAATGATCTATCCTCTCTGCTGTATGAGTGCTGAGGTCCACTCCAGTCCCTGCTTGTCTGGGGTATACCTGCAGCAGCTGCGGAACAGTGAGGGATGATACCAGTTTCTTCTTCTGCTGCCCTTGTTCCAGAATGATGCCAGCTAAATGTCAGTCTGGTTAGTTCTTTTCTGGGGTGACTCCTTGGATATACAGGGGTCACGGAGCTGCTTGAGGAGACAGTCTGTGCTTTATAGGAGCTCCAGTGCTGAGCTGTGAGCTCCGTTGTTCATTCAGGGTTGTTGGGAGGTTATGTCTGCTGCAATAGAACTCATAAAACACCACCCTTTTTTTTTTCACCCTTTGATGCTCTGTCTCAGGGAGTTGGGGCTTTCTTTATGAGTATCTGTTGCACTTTCCTGCCCCACTATGTGGCAGTCTATTCACTATTTGCCTGCCGGGGCTCTGACCTGCTAGCACGGGTCTGCCCTGTTGCTGCCTGGTGGAGTCTTTCTGTTATGGCAGGTTGCCTCGGCAACGGCAGGCTGTGTCAATCCATGGCGGTATTTAAGTGGGGGTGCACTTCTTCAGCAATGGTGGATGCCCCTCCCTGACCTGGGTGCACCGTCCAAGATGCTGGCAACAAAACTCTCAGCCCCAAGCACCTCCAGTCGCCGCCCTGCTTCTCCCCGTGAGCGTGGGACCTGCCGAGCCCCATCATCCAGCTCCCTGCCTCAGAGTCCGTCCTCTCTCTCTCTCTCTTCCTCTCCCCAAGCTGAAAGGTCGACTCTCTCACTGGCGCCCAGGAGCCTGCCGATAGGGCACTGGGATCTGTGCGATCTCCCGTGCCGCTGCCCACTACCCCGGCTCAGATCACGCTTCCCAGGAAACTCCTGGTCTGGCTCATTGTCCAAGTCCCGTTCAATCAGATGGACATGCCAATCTGCCCTTCCAAATTCCAGATTGCTGGTTTAACAGGGCATCCAGACCAGTGAGTTCTGCGCCGCGTCCCGCTGCGGCGCCGGCCGAAGAGGCAGCAGGAGCCGGCTGCTAGCGTCCCGTGTCTCTCCCACACCTGGGACTTTCAACGCTCTGTGGGCATAAAAGGAACATCCGAGAATGTGGCTAGGACTCACCCTCTGTGCCTTCACCGAGAGCTGCAATCCTGAGTCACCTCTATGACGCCATCTTGCCTCCCTCTCTCCGCACAAGGCCACTCTTAATGTTTTAGTGAATAATATTTATATCTGGTAAGTCAGGAATCTCTTTCACATGGCCACTCGTTCAGGCCTCTGTGAAGAATAATCCCCTCAAAAATAGTCAAAGGTCTACTTCAAATGGCTACACATTCAAAGTCTCTGTATGTAATGAACACCTGGGCAATACACCTGATTCTCCTTTTTATGCCCACTTAGTCAGAGACTCGTTCAATACTACACAACAAAGGAAGATTTAACAGTCTACTTCATGTAGCCACTCATTTAGAGACTCAGTGAATAATGCATACCAGGGTAATAGTCAAGCATTTTTTATATGTCCACACATTTTGTGCCTCACTGAGTGATATACACGTGAAGAAACCTCAGGATTCTATTTGATACTACCACTCATTTAGAACCTTATTGAATAATTCACAATGGAGCAATAGTCAGTTGTCTATTTTATATGGTCTATCACTCAAAGTTTCAGTATATAGTACACTTCTATGAAGTAATCAGGACGCTGTTTAACATAGCCACGAATTAAGTTATTGCCAAATGATATGCACCTGTGTGATAGTCAGGAGTCTATTTCATATGAACTCTAATTTTGTGTATCACTGAGTAATACACACCTGGGGCAGTGTCAGGAGTCTCTTTGGTATGGACACTCAAACAGTGCCTGTTTGATTAATGCACACATGGATAATAATGAGGAGTGTTTGTCATACGGCTACTCATTCAGACAAACCCTGAATATTGCACATGTTGAGTAATTAGAAGTCTGTATCATATGGCCCCTCTTTTACAGGCTCACTGAATATTACACACTTGTGATATACTCTGGAGTCTATTTCATATGGCCACCCATTCAGAGAATCACTAAATAATGCACTCCTGTGGAATAGTCATATGTCTCTTTCTTTTTTTTTTTTTTTTTTTTTTTTTTTTTTTTTTTAATTTTTATTGCATTATAGGTTTGGGGGTACATGTGCAGAACAAGCAAGATAGTTGCATAGGTACACACATGGCAGTGTGCTTTGCTGCTTTCCTCCCCTTCACCCACACTTGGTATTCATCCCCAGGCTATCCCCCCCAGCCCCCCCCTGCTGTCCCTCCCCCATTCCCCCCAACAGTCCCCAGTGTATAGTAGACCGCCTCTCTGTGTCCACGTGTTCTCATTTTTCTCACCCACCTATGAGTGAGTATATGCGGTATTTCTTTTTCTGTTCTTGTGTCAGTTTGCTGAGAATGATGTTCTCCAGATTCATCCATGTCCCTACAAAGGACACAAACTCATCATTTTTGATTGCTGCATAATATTCCATGGTGTATATGTGCCACATTTTCCCAGTCCAGTCTATCATCGTTGGGCATTTGGGTTGGTTCCAGGTCTTTGCTATTGTAAACAGTGCTGCAATGAACATTCGTGTGCATGTGTCCTTATAGTAGAACGATTTATAATCCTTTGGATAGATACCCAGTAATGGGATTGCTGGGTCAAATGGAATTTCTATTTCTAGGTCCCTGAGAAATCGCCACACTGTCTTCCACAATGGTTGAACTAATTTACACTCCCACCAACAGTGTAAGAGTGTTCCTATTTCTCCACATCCTCTCCAGCATCTGCTGTCTCCAGATTTTTTAATGATCGCCATTCTAACTGGTGTGAGATGGTATCTCAATGTGGTTTTGATTTGCATCTCTCTAATGACCAATGACGATGAGCACTTTTTCATATGTTTGCTGGCCTCATGTATGTCTGCTTTCGTAAAGTTTCTGTTCATATCCTTTGCCCATTTTTGAATGGGCTTGTTTGTTTTTTTCCTGTAAATCTGTTTGAGTTCTTTGTAAATTCTGGATATCAGCCCTTTGTCAGATGCGTAAACTGCAAAGATTTTTTCCCATTCTGATGGTTGCCGATTCACTCTAGTGACTGTTTGTTTTGCTATGCAGAAGCTGTGGAGTTTGATTAGGTCCCATTTGTCTATTTTGGCTTTTGTTGCCAATGCTTTGGGAGTTTTGTTCATGAAGTCCTTGCCTACTCCTATGTCCTGAATGGTTTTGCCTAGATTTTCCTCTAGGGTTTTTATGGTGTCGGGTCTTACGTTTAAGTCTTTAATCCATCTGGAGTTAATTTTAGTGTAAGGTGTCAGGAAGGGGTCCAATTTCTGCTTTCTGCACATGGCTAGCCAGTTTTCCCAACACCATTTATTAAATAGGGAATCCTTTCCCCATTGCCTGTTTTTGTCTGGTTTATCAAAGATAATATGGTTGTAGATGTGTTGTGTTGCCTCCGATGCCTCTGTTCTGTTCCATTGGTCTATATCTCTGTTTTGGTACCAGTACCATGCTGTTTTGATTACTGTAGCCTTGTAGTATAGTTTGAAGTCTGGTAGCGTGATGCCTCCCGCTGTGTTCTTTTTGCTTAGAATTGACTTGGCTATGCGGGCTCTTTTTTGGTTCCATATGAAATTCATGGTGGTTTTTTCCAGTTCTGTGAAGAAATTCAATGGTAGTTTGATGGGGATAGCATTGATTGTGTAAATTACTTTGGGCAGTATAGCCATTTTCACGATATTGATTCTTCCTAACCACGAACATGGAATGTTTCTCCATCTGTTTGTGTCCTCTCTTATTTCATTGAGCAGTTGTTTGTAGTTTTCCTTAAAGAGGTCCCTTACATTCCTAGTGAGTTGTATTCCTAGGTATTTTATTTTCTTTGTAGCAATTGTGAATGGCATTTCGTTCTTGATTTGGTTCTCTTTAAGTCTGTTATTGGTGTATAGGAATGCTTGTGATTTTTGCACATTGATTTTATATCCTGAGACTTTGCTGAAGTTGCTTATCAGTTGCAGGAGCTTTTGGGCTGAGGTGATGGGGTCTTCTAGGTATACTATCATGTCGTCTGCAAATAGAGACAATTTGGCTTCCACCTTTCCTATTTGAATACCCTTTATTTCTTTTTCTTGCCTGATTGCTCTGGCTAGAACTTCCAGTACTATGTTGAATAGAAGTGGTGAGAGAGGGCATCCTTGTCTAGTGCCAGATTTCAAAGGGAATGCTTCCAGTTTTTGCCCATTAAGTATGATATTGGCTGTTGGTTTGTCATAAATAGCTTTTATTACTTTGAGATATGTTCCATCAATACCAAGTTTATTGAGGATTTTTAGCATAAAGGGCTGTTGAATTTTGTCAAATGCCTTCTCTGCATCAATTGAGATAATCATGTGGTTTTTGTTTTTGCTTCTGTTTATGTGGTGAATTACATTTATAGACTTGCGTATGTTGAACCAGCCTTGCATCCCCGGGATAAATCCTACTTGATCATGATGGATAAGTTTTTTAATGTGCTGTTGCAATCGGTTTGCCAGTATTTTATTGAAGATTTTTGCATCTATGTTCATCATGGATATTGGCCTGAAGTTTTCTTTTCTAGTTGAGTCTCTGCCAGGTTTTGGTATCAGGATGATGTTGGTCTCATAAAATGATTTGGGAAGGGTTCCCTCTTTTTGGATTATTTGGAATAGTTTCAGAAGGAATGGTACCAGATCCTCTTTGTGTGTCTGGTAGAATTCGGCTGTGAACCCATCTGGACCTGGGCTTTTTTTGTGTGGTAGGCTCTTAATTGCTGCCTCAACTTCAGACCTTGTTACTGGTCTATTCATAGTTTCGGCTTCCTCCTGGTTTAGGCTTGGGAGGACACAGGCATCCAGGAATTTATCCATTTCTTCCTGATTTACTGGTTTATGTGCATAGAGTTGTTTGTAGTATTCTCTGATGATGGTTTGAATTTCTGTGGAATCTGTGGTGATTTCCCCTTTATCGTTTTTTATTGCATCTATTTGGTTGTTCTCTCTCTTCTTTTTTATCAGTCTGGCTAGTGGTCTGTCTATTTTGTTGATCTTTTCGAAAAACCAGCTCTTAGATTTATTGATTTTTTGAAGGGTTTTTCTTGTCTCTATCTCCTTCAGTTCTGCTCTGATCTTAGTTATTTCTTGTCTTCGGCTAGGTTTTGAGCTTTTTTGATCTTGCTCCTCTAGCTCTTTCAATTTTGACGATAGGGTGTCAATTTTGGATCTCTCCATTCTTCTCATGTGGGCACTTATTGCTATATATTTTCCTCTACAGACTGCTTTAAATGTGTCCCAGAGATTCTGGTACGTTGTGTCTTCATTCTCATTGGTTTCAAAGAACTTCTTTATTTCTGCCTTCATTTCATTGTTTATCCAATCAACATTCAAGAGCCAATTGTTCAGTTTCCATGAAGCTGTGCGGTTCTGAGTTATTTTCTGAATTCTGAGTTCCAACTTGATTGCACTATGGTCTGAGAGACTGTTTGTTATGATTTCAGTTGTTTTGCATTTGCTGAGGAGTGCTTTACTTCCAATTATGTGGTCAATTTTGGAGTAGGTGTGATGTGGTGCTGAGAAGAATGTATATTCTGTGGATTTGGGGTGGAGAGTTCTGTAAATGTCTATCAGGTTTGCTTGTTCCAGGTCTGAGTTCAAGTCCTGGATATCCTTGTTAATTTTCTGTCTGGTTGATCTTTCTGCTATTGACAGTGGAGTGTTAAAGTCTCCCACTATTATTGTGTGGGAGTCTAAGTCCCTTTGTAAGTCATTAAGAACTTGCCTTATATATTTGGGTGCTCCTACATTGGGTCCATATATATTTAGAATCGTTATCTCTTCTTGTTGTATCGATCCTTTTACCATTATGTAATGACCTTCTTTGTCCCTTTTGATCTTTGTTACTTTAAAGTCTATTTTATCAGAGATGAGAATTGCAACTCCTGCTTTTTTTTGCTCTCCATTTGCTTGGTAAATCTTCCTCCATCCCTTTATTTTGAGCCTTTGTGTATCTTTGCATGTGAGGTGGGTTTCCTGGATACAGCACACCGATGGGTTTTGGTTTTTTATCCAATTTGCCAGCCTGTGTCTTTTGATTGGTGCATTTAGCCCATTTACATTCAGGGTTAATATTGTTATGTGTGAATTTGATACTGCCATTTTGATGCTACCTGGCTGTTTTGCTCGTTGGTTCATGTACATTCTTCATTTTGTTGATGGTCTTTAGCATTTGGTATGCTTTTAGGATGGCTGGAACTGGTTGTTTCTTTCTATGTGTAGTGCCTCTTTCAGGAGCTCTTGTAAAGCAGGCCTAGTGGTGACAAAATCTCTGAGTACTTGCTTGTTCGTGAAGGATTTTATTTTTCCTTCACTTATGAAGCTCAGTTTGGCTGGATATGAAATTCTGGGTTGAAAGCTCTTTTCTTTAAGGATGTTGAATATTGGCCCCCACTCTCTTCTGGCTTGTAGAGTCTCTGCTGAGAGATCTGCTGTGAGTCTGATGGGCTTCCCTTTGTGGGTGACCCGACCTTTCTCTCTGGCTGCCCTTAGTATTTTCTCCTTCATTTCAACCCTGGTGAATCTGACGATTATGTGCCTTGGGGTTGCTCTTCTTGCAGAGTATCTTTGTGGTGTTCTCTGTATTTCCTGGAGTTGAGTATTGACCTGTCTTGCTAGGTTGGGGAAATTTTCCTGGATAATATCCTGAAGAGTGTTTTCCAGCTTGGATTCATTCTCTTCGTCACATTCTGGTACACCTATCAAACGTAGGTTGGGTCTCTTCACATAGTCCCACATTTCTTGGAGATTTTGTTCATTCCTTTTTGTGCTTTTTTCTTTAATCTTGGTTTCTCGTTTTATTTCATTGAGTTGATCTTCAACTTCTGATATTCTTTCTTCTGCTTGGTCAATTCGGCTGTTGAAACTTGTGCATGCTTCGCGAAGTTCTCGTGTTGAGTTTTTCAGCTCCTTCAATTCATTCATATTCCTCTCTAAGTTGTCCATTCTCGTTATCAATTCCTCGAATCTTTTTTCAAATCTTTTTTCAAGGTTCTTAGTTTCTTTGCACTGGTTTAGAACATGTTCCTTTAGCTCACTGAAGTTTCTCATTATCCACTTTCTGAAGTCTGATTCCGTCATTTCGTCACATTCATTCTCCGTCCAGCTTTGTTCCCTTGCTGGTGAGGAGTTTTGGTCCTTTTTTGGAGGTGAGGTGTTTTGGTTTCGGGTGCTTTCCTCCTTTTTGCGCTGGTTTCTTCCCATCTTTATGGATTTATCCGCCTGTTGTCTTAGTAGTGGCTGATTTTTCAATTGGGTCTCTGTGTGGACACTGAGATTGTTGATGATGAAGTATTTCTGTTACTTAGTTTTCCCTCTAATGATCTATCCTCTTTGCTGTATGAATGCTGAGGTCCACTCCAGGCCCTGCTTGTCTGGGGTATACCTGCAGCAGCTGCAGAACAGTGAGGGATGATATCAGTTTCTTTTTCTGCTGCCCTTGTTCCAGAATGATGCCAGCCAAATGTCAGTCTGATTAGTCCTTTTCTGGGGTGACTCCTTGGATATACAGAGGTCAGGGAGCTGCTTGAGGAGACAGTCTGTGCTTTATAGGAGCTCCAGTGCTGAGCTGTGAGCTCCGTTGTTCATTCAGGGTTGTTGGGAGGTTATGTCTGCTGCAATAGAACTCATAAAACACCACTCTTTTTTTTTTTTTTCACCCTTAGATGCTCTGTCTCAGGGAGTTGGGGCTTTCTTTATGAGTATCTGTTGCACTGTCCTGCCCCACTAGGTGGCAGTCTATTCACTATTTGCTTGCCGGGGCTCTGACCTCCTAAGGCGGGTCCGCCCTGTTGCGGCCCGGCGGACTCTCTCTGTTATGGCAGGTTGCCTCGGCAACGGCAGGCTGCGTCAGTCCTGGGCGGTACTTAAGTGGGGGTGCACTTTGTCAGGAATGGTGGACGCCCCTCCCTGACCGGGCTGCACCGTCCTAAATGCCGGCAACAAAACTCTCAGCCCCAAGCGCCTCCAGTCGCCGCCCTGCTTGTCCCCGTGAGCGTGGGACCCGCCGAGCCCGATCACCCTGCTCCCTGCCTCAGAGTCCGTCCTCTCTCTCTCTCTCTTCCTCTCCCCAAGCTGAAAGGTCGACTCTCTCACTGGCGCCCCAGGAGCCTGCCGATAGGGCACTGGGATCCGTGCGATCTCCCGTGCCGCTGCCCACTACCCCGGCTCAGATCACGTTTCACAGGAAACTCCTGGTCTGGCTCATTGTCCAAGTCCCGTTCAATCAGATGGACATGCCAATCTGCCCTTCCAAATCTCAGATTGCCGGTTTAACAGGGCACCCAGACCAGTGAGTTCCGCGCCGGGTCCCGCTGCGGCGCCGGCCGAAGAGGCGGCGGGAGCCGGTTGCGTTAGCCGGCTGCTAGCGTCCCGTGTCTCTCCCACACCTGGGACTTTCAACGCTCTGTGGGCATAAAAGGAACATCCGAGAATGCGGCTAGGACTCACCCTCTGCGCCTTCACCGAGAGCTGCAATCCTGAGTCACCTCTACGACGCCATCTTGCCTCCCTCATGTCTCTTTCTTATGGCCACTCCTTATGAGCCTCACTAAGTGTACACACCTGGAGAAATAGTCGTGATTTAGCATTATCCCCTCATTCAGAGTCTCACTAAATAATGCACACCTGTGGAATAGTCAGGAGACTCTTTCCTATGGCCACTCGTTAAGAGCCTCATTAAGTGTCCACAGCCGGGGAAATAGTCAGGATTTACCTATATCCCTTCATTCAGAGGCTCACTAAATAATGCACACTTGTGGAATAGTCAGGAGACTTTTTCATGTGGCCTCTAATTCGGAGTGTCACTGAATAATGTGATGTAGTCAGGAGTCTATTTCATGTAGACATATATTCAGAGCCACAGTGAATAAAACAGGCCCTTTATGTTGTAAGGAATCTAATTAATATAACCACATCTTCTGAGCCTCACTGAATAATACACACCTGGAGAATAATTTGGAGTCTATTTTCGATGGACATTCATTCAGAGCCTCGGTAAATAATGTACACCTGTGGAGCAGCCAGGAGTCTATTTTATTAAAACAGTCATTCATAGCCTCAGTGGATAATCTGCACGTGTGGATTAGTCCGGATTCCAATTAATATGGCCACTGACTCGTAACCTCAGTGAAAAATGCACAAATGTAAAGTACTCAGCAGTCTATTTCATATAGACACTCATTCAGAAATTCACTTAATAATAAAAATATTTAATATAACAGCATCTTGTTTCATATGGTCACACAAAATCAGCCTCACTGAGTAAGGCACACCTAGGGAAGTGTTAGGAGTCTACTTTATATAGCGTCTCATTTACAGCCTCAGTTAATAATGCACACGTCTGAAATAGACACTGGACTATTTTCTATGGCCACAAAATGAAAGCCTGAGTGAGTCATACACAACATTGGAATAGTCACTTGTCTATTTTACGTGCCCAAATAGTTAGAGTCATAGCCAATAATACACGAGTCAGAAATCAATTTCATATGGCCAAAGTTTAAGAACCTCAGTGAATAATACATACCTGGGAAATACTCAGAATGCTATTACATGTGACATCAATTTCAGAGATTCCTTGAATAAAAAACACCTCTATTGAAGTCAGAATTCTATTTCCTATAGCCACATATTCAGAGCCTAACTGAATAACATACACCTTGGGAAGTTAAAATTCTGTTTCGTATAGACACTCATTTAGAGCCAAATGTAAAACGCAGGCCTGAGGAGCATTCAGGAGGCTCTATTTTATGGCCACTCATTCAGAGTTTCACAGAATAATACAGACCTATGAAAATGTCAGGAGTGTATTTCACATGGCCACTTATTCAGAACCTCAGTAAGGAATCATATATATATATATGGAAAATACCCAGGATTATTTTATATATAGCCACTTATTCAGAGACACACTGAATAATGCACAGCTAAGGAATAGTCTGGAGACTATTTGATATGACTCTTCACCCAGCGACTCAGTGGACAATGCAGAACTGAAAAATAGTCAAGAGCATAGAGTCAAGTGTTTATGTTATGTGGTCACTCGTTCAGCATCTCACTGAAGAATACACACCTTGGGAATAGTCAGTGTCCAAGTTATATGGTCACTCAATCACAGCATTACCGAATAATGCACAATGGGGCAATCGTAAGGAGTCTATTTCATATGGCCTGACATTTGGAGCTTCAGTGCATAATAAACAGCTGTGGACTAGTCAAGACCCTATTTAAGGTAGCCCCAAATTAAGCAGCTCTGTGAATGATGCGCACATGTGTCAGCATCAGGAGACTATTTGACATAGACACTCGTGCAGAACCTTTTCGAGTACTGCACATGTGGGGAATAATCGCTAGTCTGTTTCATATAGTGATTAGTTTGGATAATCAAAAAATAACGCAAACCTGTAGAGTAAAATGGGTTCTGCTTCATAAGGCCACTCTTTTAGTGTTTTAGTGAATAATATGTATGTCTGATAAGTCAGGAATCTCTTTCACATTGCCACTCGTTCAGGGCCTCTGTGAACAATACTCCCCTCAGAAATAGTCAAGGGTCTACTTCAAATGGCTACACATTCAAAATCTCTGTACATAATGAACACATGGGCAATTCACCTGAGTCTCTTTTTTATGCCCACTTTGTCAGGGACTCATTCAATAATACACAACAAATGAATATTTAAGAGTCTACTTCATGTAGCCACTCATTTAGAGCCTCAGTGAATAATGCACACCAGGGTAATAGTCAAGCACTTTTTATATGGCCACTCATTTTGTGCCTGACTGAGTGATATACACCTGAAGAATCCTCAGGATTCTATTTGATACTACCACTCATTTAGAACCTTATTGAATAATTCACAATGAAGCAATAGTCAGGTGTCTATTTTATATGGTCTATTATTCAAAGTTTCAGTGAATAGTAAACTTCTATGGAGTAATCAGGACGCTGTTTAACATAGCCACGTATTACGTGCCTTGCTGAATGATACACACCTGTGTGATAGTCAGGAGTCTATATCATATGAACTCTAATTTTGTGTTTCGCTGAGTAATACACACCTGGGGCAGTGTCAGGAGTCTATTTGGTATGGACACTCAAACAGAGCCTGTTTGATTAATGCACACATGAATAATAATGAAGAGTCTATGTCATACGGCTACTCATTCAGACAAACTGTGAATAATGCACATGTGGAATAATCAGAAATCTGTTTCATATGGCCCCTCTTTTACAGCCTCACTGAATATTACACACTTGTGATATAGTCCGGAGTCTATTTTTTATGGCCACTCTTTCAGAGAATCACTAAATAATGCACACCTGCAGAATAGTCAGAAGTCTCTTTCCTATGGTCACTCGTTAAGAGCGTCACTAAGTGTACACACCTTGAGAAGTAGTCAGGATTTATCTTTATTCCCTCATTTAGAGTCTCACTAAATAATGCACACCTGTGGAATAGTCAGTAGACTTTTTCATGTGGCTCCTAATTCGGAGTGTCACCGAATAATGTGGTGTAGTCAGGAGTCTATTTCATGTAGACATATATTCAGAGCTTCAGTTAATAAGACAGACACTTGATATAGTAAGGAATCTAATTGACATGGAAATATTTTCTGAGCCTCACTGAATAATACACACCTGGTGAATAATTTGGAGTCTATTTTCGAGAGATATATATTCAGAGCCTCGGTAAATTACGTACACCTGTGGAGTAGCCAAAAGTCTATTTTATGAGGACACACATTCATAGCCTCAGTGGATAATATGCACCTGTGGATTAGTCACGATTCCATTTTATATGGCCACTGACTCGTAACCTCAGTGAAAAATACAAAAATGTAAAATACTTAGCAGTCTATTTCATATAGACACTCATTCAGAGATTCACTGAATAATACAAACATGTGAGATAGACAGCATCCTGTTTATATGGTTAAACAAAAAGAGCCTCACTAAGTAATGAACACCAGGGGAAGTGTTAGGTGTCTACTTTATATAGCCTTTAATTTACAGAATCAGGAAATTATGGACACGTGTGGAATAGACACTAGTCTATTTTATATGGCCTCAAAATCAAAGCCTTTTTGAATACTGCACATGTGGGGAATAATCACTTGTCTGTTTCATATGGTATTTCGTTTGGTGAATCCAAAACCTATGCACACCTGTGGAGTAAAATGGGTTCTATTACACAAGGCCACTCTTTCAGTGTTTTAGTGAAAAATATGTATATCTGAAAAGTAAGGAATCTCTTTGGCATGGCCACTCATTCAGGGCCTCTATGAAGAATAAACCCCTCAAAAATAGTCAAGTGTCTACTTTAGATGGCTACACATTCAGAGATTCTGTAAGTAATGAACACCTGGGCAATAGACCTGAGTCTCTTTTTTATGCCCAATTAGTCAGAGTCTCATTCAATAATACACAACAAAGGAAGATTTAAGAGTTTACTTCATGTAGCCACTCATTTAGAGCCTCAGTGAATAATGCACACCAGGGTAATAGTCGAGCATTTTTTATATGGCCACTCATTTTGTGCCTCACTTAGTGATATACACCTGAACAATTTTAAGGATTCTATTTGATACTACCACACATTTAGCACCTTATTGAATAATTCACAATGGAGCAATAGTCAGGTGTCTATTTTATATGGTCTATCACTCAAAGTTTCAGCGAATAATAAACTTCTATGAAGTAATCAGGACGCTGTTCAAGATAGTCACGAACTCAGGGCCTTCCTGAATGATAAACACCTGGGTAATAGCCTGGCGTCTATTTCATATGAGCTCTAATTTTGTGTATCGCTGAGTAATACACACCTGGGGCAGTGTCTAAAGTCTTTTTGGTATGGACACTGAAACCGAGCCTGTTTGATTAATGCACACATGGATAATAATGAGGAGTCTAGGTCATACGGCTACTCATTCAGACAAACTGTGAATAATGCACATGTGGAGTAATTAGAAGTCTGATTCTTACGGCCCCTCCGTCACAGCCTTACTGAATATTACACACTTGTGATATAGTCTGGAGTCTATTTTTTATGGCCACCCATTCAGAAAATCACTAAATAATGGACACCTGCAGAATAGTCAGAAGTCTTTTTCCTATGGTCACTCGTTAAGAGCCTCACTAAGTGTACACACCTGAAGAAATAGTCAGGATTTACCATTATTTCCTCATTCAGAGTCTCACTAAATAATGCACACCTTTGGAATAGTCAGGAGACTCTTTCCTATGGCCACTCGTTAAGAGCCTCACTAAGTGTACACACCTGGGGAAATAGTCAGGATTTACCTATGTCCCTTCACTCAGAGTCTCACTAAATAATGCACACCGGTGGAATAGTCAGGAGACTTTCATGTGGCCTCTAATTCGTAGTGTCACTGAATAATGTGATGTAGTCAGGAGTCTATTTCATGGAGACACATATTCAGAGCTTCAGTGCATAAGACAGACCCTTGATATAGTAAGAAATCTAATTAGTATGACCACATCTTCTGAGGCTCACTGAATAATACAAACATGGAGAATAATTTGGAGTCTATTTTCGATGGACATTCATTCAGTGCCTCGGTATATAATGCAGACCTGTGGAGCACTCAGGAATCTCTTTCATTTGGACACACATTCATAGCCTCAGTTGATAATATGCACCTATAGATTAATCAGGATTCCATTTTATATGAACACTGACTCATAACCTCAATAAATAATGCACAAATGAAAAGTACTCAGCAGTTTATTTCATATAGCCACTCATTCAGAGATTCACTGAATAATAAAATTATTTGAGATAGACAGCCTCCTGTTTCATATTGTCAAACAAAAAGAGCCTCACTGAGTGACACACACCTGGGGAAGTGTTATGAGTGTACTTTACATAGCCTCTCACTTACATTCTAAGAAAATAATGGAAATCTGTGGAATAGACACTAGTCTGGTTTATATGGCCACAAAATCAAAGCCTGAGTCAGTAATACACAACTTAAGAATAGTCACTAGTCTATTCCATATGTCCAAATATTTAGCGTCAATGTAAATAATACACGACTGTAGACTAGTCAGAATACCATTTCATATGGCCAAAGTTTCAGAGGCTCAGTGAATAATAAATACCTGAGGAGTACTCTGGACGCTGTTACATGTGGCATTTCTTCAGAGGTTCATTAAGTAAAGAACACCTGTATTGTAGTCAGAATTCTATTTCATATAGCCATATACTCAGAGTCTAACTCAATAACGGACACCATGGGGAAGTCAGGATTCTGTTTCGTATAGCCACTCGTTCAGAGCCTCACAGAATAATACAGACGTATGGAAATGTCAGGAGTATACTTGAACCCTGAACACACTCAATCTCATCTGATCTCGGAAGCTAAGCAGGGTCAGGAGTGTACTTGACATGGCCAGTTATTCAGTTTCTCAGTGAAGAATCATATATATCTGGAAAATACTCAGAATTCGATTATATATAGCCACTTATTAAGAGACTCGCTGAATAATGCACACCTGGATAATTGTCTGGAGACTATTTGATATGACCGTTCACCCAGCGACTCAGTGGAAAATGCAGAGCTGAGAAATAGTCAAGAGGACAGAGTCAGGAGTCTATTTTATGTGGTCACTTGTTCAGAAACTGACTGAAGAATACCCACCTTGGGAATAGTCAGAGTCCAGGTCATATGGCCACCCAATCATAGCATTACCGAATAATGCACAATGGGGCAATAGTAAGGAGTCTATTTCATATGGCCTCTCATTCAGAGTTTCACTGTGTAATAAACAGCTGTGGAGGAGGGAGGACCCTATTGACGGTAGCCCCAAATAAAGCAGCCCCATGAATGATACACACATGTGTGAGAGTCAGGAGACTATTTGATATGGACACTCATACAGAACCTCTTCGAATATTGCACATGTGGGGAATAATCACTAGTCTATTTCGCATGGTGGTTCGTTTGGAGAGTCAAAAAATAACGCAAACCTGTGGAGTAAAATGTGGTCTATTTCATAAGGCCACTCTTTCAGTGTTTTAGTGAATAACATGTATATCTAATAAGTCAGGAATCTCTTTCACATGGCCACTCGTTCTGGGCCTCTGTGAATAATATTCTCCTCAGAAGCAGTCAAGAGTCTACTTCAAATGCCTACACATTCAGAGTCTCTGTAAGTAATGAACACCTGGGCAATACACCTGAGTCTCTTTTTTATGCCCACTTAGTCAGAGTCTCATTCAATTATACACACCTGGGGAAGATTTAAGAGTCTACTTCATGTAGCCACTCATTTAGATCCTCAGTGAATAATCCACACCAGGGTAATAGTCGAGCATTTTTTTTTTTTTTTTTTTTTTTTTTTTATTGCATTATAGGTTTGGGGGTACATGTGCAGAACGAGCAAGATAGTTGCATAGGTACACACATGGCAGTGTGCTTTGCTGCTTTCCTCCCCTTCACCCACACTTGGTATTCATCCCCAGGCTATCCCCCCCAGCCCCCCCCTGCTGTCCCTCCCCCATTCCCCCCAACAGTCCCCAGTGTATAGTAGACTGCCTCTCTGTGACCACATGTTCTCATTTTTCTCACCCACCTATGAGCGAGTATATGCGGTATTCCTTTTCTGTTCTTGTGTCAGTTTGCTGAGAATGATGTTCTCCAGATTCATCCATGTCCCTACAAAGGACACAAACTCATCATTTCTGATTGCTGCATAATATTCCATGGTGTATATGTGCCACATTTTCCCAGTCCAGTCTATCATCGTTGGGCATTTGGGTTGGTTCCAGGTCTTTGCTACTGTAAACAGTGCTGCAATGAACATTCGTGTGCATGTGTCCTTATAGTAGAACGATTTATAATCCTTTGGATAGATACCCAGTAATGGGATTGCTGGGTCAAATGGAATTTCTATTTCTAGGTCCCTGAGGAATCGCCACACTGTCTTCCACAATGGTTGAACTAATTTACACTCCCACCAACAGTGTAAGAGTGTTCCTATTTCTCCACATCCTCTCCAGCACCTGCTGTCTCCAGATTTTTTAATGATCGCCATTCTAACTGGTGTGAGATGGTATCTCAATGTGGTTTTGATTTGCATCTCTCTAATGACCAATGACGATGAGCACTTTTTCATATGTTTGCTGGCCTCATGTATGTCTGCTTTCGTAAAGTTTCTGTTCATATCCTTTGCCCATTTTTGAATGGGCTTGTTTGTTTTTTTCCTGTAAATCTGTTTGAGTTCTTTGTAAATTCTGGATATCAGCCCTTTGTCGGATGCGTAAACTGCAAAGATTTTTTTCCCATTCTGATGGTTGCCGATTCACTCTAGTGACTGTTTGTTTTGCTGTGCAGAAGCTGTGGAGTTTGATTAGGTCCCATTTGTCTATTTTGGCTTTTGTTGCCAATGCTTTGGGAGTTTTGTTCATGAAGTCCTTGCCTACTCCTATGTCCTGAATGGTTTTGCCTAGATTTTCTTCTAGGGTTTTTATGGTGTCGGGTCTTACGTTTAAGTCTTTAATCCATCTGGAGTTAATTTTAGTGTAAGGTGTCAGGAAGGGGTCCAATTTCTGCTTTCTGCACATGGCTAGCCAGTTTTCCCAACACCATTTATTAAATAGGGAATCCTTTCCCCATTGCCTGTTTTTGTCTGGTTTATCAAAGATAATATGGTTGTAGATGTGTTGTGTTGCCTCCGATGCCTCTGTTCTGTTCCATTGGTCTATATCTCTGTTTTGGTACCAGTACCATGCTGTTTTGATTACTGTAGCCTTGTAGTATAGTTTGAAGTCTGGTAGCGTGATGCCTCCCGCTGTGTTCTTTTTGCTTAGAATTGACTTGGCTATGCGGGCTCTTTTTTGGTTCCATATGAAATTCATGGTGGTTTTTTCCAGTTCTGTGAAGAAATTCAATGGTAGTTTGATGGGGATAGCATTGATTGTGTAAATTACTTTGGGCAGTATAGCCATTTTCACGATATTGATTCTTCCTAACCACGAACATGGAATGTTTCTCCATCTGTTTGTGTCCTCTCTTATTTCATTGAGCAGTTGTTTGTAGTTTTCCTTAAAGAGGTCCCTTACATTCCTAGTGAGTTGTATTCCTAGGTATTTTATTTTCTTTGTAGCAATTGTGAATGGCAGTTCGTTCTTGATTTGGTTCTCTTTAAGTCTGTTATTGGTGTATAGGAATGCTTGTGATTTTTGCACATTGATTTTATATCCTGAGACTTTGCTGAAGTTGCTTATCAGTTGCAGGAGCTTTTGGGCTGAGGTGATGGGGTCTTCTAGGTATACTATCATGTCATCTGCAAATAGAGACAATTTGGCTTCCAGCTTTCCTATTTGAATACCCTTTATTTCTTTTTCTTGCCTGATTGCTCTGGCTAGAACTTCCAGTACTATGTTGAATAGAAGTGGTGAGAGAGGGCATCCTTGTCTAGTGCCAGATTTCAAAGGGAATGCTTCCAGTTTTTGCCCATTAAGTATGATATTGGCTGTTGGTTTGTCATAAATGGCTTTTATTACTTTGAGATATGTTCCATCAATACCAAGTTTATTGAGGGTTTTTAGCATAAAGGGCTGTTGAATTTTGTCAAATGCCTTCTCTGCGTCAATTGAGATAATCATGTGGTTTTTGTTTTTGCTTCTGTTTATGTGGTGAATTACATTTATAGACTTGCGTATGTTGAACCAGCCTTGCATCCCCGGGATAAATCCTACTTGATCATGATGGATAAGTTTTTTAATGTGCTGTTGCAATCGGTTTGCCAGTATTTTATTGAAGATTTTTGCATCTATGTTCATCATGGATATTGGCCTGAAGTTTTCTTTTCTTGTTGAGTCTCTGCCAGGTTTTGGTATCAGGATGATGTTGGTCTCATAAAATGATTTGGGAAGGGTTCCCTCTTTTTGGATTATTTGGAATAGTTTCAGAAGGAATGGTACCAGATCCTCTTTGTGTGTCTGGTAGAATTCGGCTGTGAACCCATCTGGACCTGGGCTTTTTTTGTGTGGTAGGCTCTTAATTGCTGCCTCAACTTCAGACCTTGTTATTGGTCTATTCATAGTTTCGGCTTCCTCCTGGTTTAGGCTTGGGAGGACACAGGCATCCAGGAATTTATCCATTTCTTCCTGATTTACTGGTTTATGTGCATAGAGTTGTTTGTAGTATTCTCTGATGATGGTTTGAATTTCTGTGGAATCTGTGGTGATTTCCCCTTTATCGTTTTTTATTGCATCTATTTGGTTGTTCTCTCTCTTCTTTTTTATCAGTCTGGCTAGTGGTCTGTCTATTTTGTTGATCTTTTCGAAAAACCAGCTCTTAGATTTATTGATTTTTTGAAGGGTTTTTCTTGTCTCTATCTCCTTCAGTTCTGCTCTGATCTTAGTTATTTCTTGTCTTCGGCTAGGTTTTGAGCTTTTTTGATCTTGCTCCTCTAGCTCTTTCAATTTTGACGATAGGGTGTCAATTTTGGATCTCTCCACTCTTCTCATGTGGGCACTTATTGCTATATATTTTCCTCTACAGACTGCTTTAAATGTGTCCCAGAGATTCTGGTACGTTGTGTCTTCATTCTCATTGGTTTCAAAGAACTTCTTTATTTCTGCCTTCATTTCATTGTTTATCCAATCAACATTCAAGAGCCAATTGTTCAGTTTCCATGAAGCTGTGCGGTTCTGAGTTATTTTCTGAATTCTGAGTTCCAACTTGATTGCACTATGGTCTGAGAGACTGTTTGTTATGATTTCAGTTGTTTTGCATTTGCTGAGGAGTGCTTTACTTCCAATTATGTGGTCAATTTTGGAGTAGGTGTGATGTGGTGCTGAGAAGAATGTATATTCTGTGGATTTGGGGTGGAGAGTTCTGTAAATGTCTATCAGGTTTGCTTGTTCCAGGTCTGAGTTCAAGTCCTGGATATCCTTGTTAATTTTCTGTCTGGTTGATCTGTCTGCTATTGACAGTGGAGTGTTAAAGTCTCCCACTATTATTGTGTGGGAGTCTAAGTCCCTTTGTAAGTCATTAAGAACTTGCCTTATATATCTGGGTGCTCCTACATTGGGTCCATATATATTTAGAATCGTTATCTCTTCTTGTTGTATCGATCCTTTTACCATTATGTAATGACCTTCTTTGTCCCTTTTGATCTTTGTTACTTTAAAGTCTATTTTATCAGAGATGAGAATTGCAACTCCTGCTTTTTTTTGCTCTCCATTTGCTTGGTAAATCTTCCTCCATCCCTTTATTTTGAGCCTTTGTGTATCTTTGCATGTGAGGTGGGTTTCCTGGATACAGCACACCGATGGGTTTTGGTTTTTTATCCAATTTGCCAGTCTGTGTCTTTTGATTGGTGCATTTAGCCCATTTACATTCAGGGTTAATATTGTTATGTGTGAATTTGATACTGCCATTTTGATGCTAGCTGGCTGTTTTGCCTGTTGGTTCATGAACATTCTTCATTTTGTTGATGGTCTTTAGCATTTGGTATGCTTTTAGGATGGCTGGAACTGGTTGTTTCTTTCTATGTGTAGTGCCTCTTTCAGGAGTTCTTGTAAAGCAGGCCTAGTGGTGACAAAATCTCTGAGTACTTGCTTGTTCGTGAAGGATTTTATTTTTCCTTCACTTATGAAGCTCAGTTTGGCTGGATATGAAATTCTGGGTTGAAAGCTCTTTTCTTTAAGGATGTTGAATATTGGCCCCCACTCTCTTCTGGCTTGTAGAGTCTCTGCTGAGAGATCTGCTGTGAGTCTGATGGGCTTCCCTTTGTGGGTGACCCGACCTTTCTCTCTGGCTGCCCTTAGTATTTTCTCCTTCGTTTCAACCCTGGTGAATCTGACGATTATGTGCCTTGGGGTTGCTCTTCTTGCAGAGTATCTTTGTGGTGTTCTCTGTATTTCCTGGAGTTGAGTATTGACCTGTCTTGCTAGGTTGGGGAAATTTTCCTGGATAATATCCTGAAGAGTGTTTTCCAGCTTGGATTCATTCTCTTCATCACATTCTGGTACACCTATCAAACGTAGGTTGGGTCTCTTCACATAGTCCCACATTTCTTGGAGATTTTGTTCATTCCTTTTTGTGCTTTTTTCTTTAATCTTGGTTTCTCGTTTTATTTCATTGAGTTGATCTTCAACTTCTGATATTCTTTCTTCTGCTTGGTCAATTCGGCTGTTGATACTTGTGCATGCTTCACGAAGTTCTCGTGTTGAGTTTTTCAGCTCCTTCAATTCATTCATATTCCTCTCTAAGTTGTCCATTCTCGTTATCAATTCCTCGAATCTTTTTTCAAATCTTTTTTCAAGGTTCTTAGTTTCTTTGCACTGGTTTAGAACATGTTCCTTTAGCTCACTGAAGTTTCTCATTATCCACTTTCTGAAGTCTGATTCCGTCATTTCGTCACATTCATTCTCCGTCCAGCTTTGTTCCCTTGCTGGTGAGGAGTTTTGGTCCTTTTTTGGAGGTGAGGTGTTTTGGTTTCGGGTGCTTTCCTCCTTTTTGCGCTGGTTTCTTCCCATCTTTATGGATTTATCCGCCTGTTGTCTTAGTAGTGGCTGATTTTTCAATTGGGTCTCTGTGTGGACACTGAGATTGTTGATGATGAAGTATTTCTGTTACTTAGTTTTCCCTCTAATGATCTATCCTCTCTGCTGTATGAGTGCTGAGGTCCACTCCAGGCCCTGCTTGTCTGGGGTATACCTGCAGCAGCTGCAGAACAGTGAGGGATGATATCAGTTTCTTTTTCTGCTGCCCTTGTTCCAGAATGATGCCAGCCAAATGTCAGTCTGATTAGTCCTTTTCTGGTGTGACTCCTTGGATATACAGAGGTCAGGGAGCTGCTTGAGGAGACAGTCTGTGCTTTATAGGAGCTCCAGTGCTGAGCTGTGAGCTCCGTTGTTCATTCAGGGTTGTTGGGAGGTTATGTCTGCTGCAATAGAACTCATAAAACACCACTCTCTTTTTTTTTTTTTTTTTTTTTCACCCTTAGATGCTCTGTCTCAGGGAGTTGGGGCTTTCTTTATGAGTTTCTGTTGCACTGTCCTGCCCCACTAGGTGGCAGTCTATTCACTATTTGCCTGCCGGGGCTCTGACCTCCTAAGGCGGGTCCGCCCTGTTGCGGCCCGGCGGACTCTCTCTGTTATGGCAGGTTGCCTCGGCAACGGCAGGCTGCGTCAGTCCTGGGCGGTACTTAAGTGGGGGTGCACTTTGTCAGGAATGGTGGACGCCCCTCCCTGACCGGGCTGCACCGTCCTAAATGCCGGCAACAAAACTCTCAGCCCCAAGCGCCTCCAGTCGCCGCCCTGCTTGTCCCCGTGAGCGTGGGACCCGCCGAGCCCGATCACCCTGCTCCCTGCCTCAGAGTCCGTCCTCTCTCTCTCTCTCTCTTCCTCTCCCCAAGCTGAAAGGTTGACTCTCTCACTGGCGCCCCAGGAGCCTGCCGATAGGGCACTGGGATCCGTGCGATCTCCCGTGCCGCTGCCCACTACCCCGGCTCAGATCACGCTTCCCAGGAAACTCCTGGTCTGGCTCATTGTCCAAGTCCTGTTCAATCAGATGGACATGCCAATCTGCCCTTCCAAATCTCAGACTGCCGGTTTAACAGGGCACCCAGACCAGTGAGTTCCGCGCCGGGTCCCGCTGCGGCGCCGGCCGAAGAGGCGGCGGGAGCCGGTTGCGTTAGCCGGCTGCTAGCGTCCCGTGTCTCTCCCACACCTGGGACTTTCAACGCTCTGTGGGCATAAAAGGAACATCCGAGAATGCGGCTAGGACTCACCCTCTGCGCCTTCACCGAGAGCTGCAATCCTGAGTCACCTCTACGACGCCATCTTGCCTCCCTCCAAAGTCGAGCATTTTTTATATGGCCACTCATTCTGTGCCTCCCTGAATGATACACACCTGGGGAATTCTCAGGATTCTATTTCATACTACCACTCATTTAGAACCTTATTGAATAATTCGCAATCGAGAAATAGTCAGGTGTCTACTTTGTATCGCCTCTAATTCAAAGTTTCAGTGAAAATGAACTTCTATGGAGTAATCAGGACACTGTTTAAGATAGCCATGAATTAAGTGCCTTACTGAATGATACACACCTGGGTGGTAGTCAGGAGTCTATTTCATATGAACTCTCATTCTGTGTAACACTGAGTAATACACACCTGGTGGAGTTTCAGGGGTTTATTTGGTATGGACACTTATACGGAACCTGTTGGAATAATGCACACATGGAGAATAATGAGGAGTCTATGTCATATGGCTACTCATTCAGACAAACAGTGAATAATGCATATATATGGAGTCATTAGATTTCTGTTTCATATGGCCCCTCTTTCACAACTTCACTGAATATTACACACTTGTGATACAGTCTGGAGTGTATATTTTATGGCTACTCATTCAGAGAATCATTGAATAATTCACACCTGCGAAATAGTCAGAAGTCTCTTTCCTATGGCTACTCGTTGAGAGCCTCACTAAATGTACACACCTGGATAAATAGTCAGGATTTACTTGTATCTCCTCATTCAGAGTCTAAATAAATAATACACACCTGTGGAATAGTCAGCAGACTTTTTCATGTGGTCTCTCATTCAATGTGTCATTGAAACATGTGGTGTAGTCAGGAGACTCTTTCATGTAGACACATATTCAGAGACTCAGTGCATAAGACAGACCCTTGATATAGTAAGAAATCTAATTAGTATGACCATATCTTCTGAGGCTCACTGAATAATACACACCTGGGGAATAATTTGGAGTCTATTTTCGATGGACATTCATTCAGAGCCTCGGTAAATAATGCAGACATGTGGAGTAGTCAGGAGTCTCTTTCATTTGGACACACATTCATAGCCTCAGTGAATAATATGCATGTGTGGATTAATCAGGATTTCATTTCATATGGCCAATGACTCGTAACCTCAATGAATAATGCACAAATGTAAAGTACTCAGCAATTTATTTCATATAGCCACTCATGGAGAGATTCACTGAATAATAATATTATTTGAGATAGACAGCCTCCTGTTTCATATTGTCACACAAAAAGAGCCTCACTGAGTGACACACACCTGGGGAAGTGTTAGGAGGGTACTTTACAATCCCTCTCATTTACAGCCTAATGAAATAATGCACATGTGTGGAATAGACACCAGTCAGTTTTATATGGCCACAAAATCATAGCATGAGTCAGTAATGCACAACTTTGGAAGAGTCACTAGTCTATTATATATGCACAAATATTTAGAGTCAGAGTCAATAATACAGGCCTGTAGACTAGTCAGGCAACAATTTCATATGGCCAAAGTTTCAGAGCCTCAATGAATACTAAATACCTGAGGAATACTCTGGACGCTATTACATGCGGCATTTCTTTAGAGATTCATTGAGTAAATAACTGCTGTATTGTAGTCAGAATTCTATTTCATATAGCCACATACTCAGAGCCTAACTGAATAAGAGACACCTTGGGAAAGTCAGGATTCTGTTTTGTATAGTGATTCATTTACAGCTGAATGTAGAACTCATGCCTGAGTAGTATATAGGAGTCTCTATTATATGGCCACTCATTCAGAGCCTCACAGAATAATACAGACGTATGGAAATGTCAGGAGGGTACTTGACATGGCCACTTATTTAATTCCTCAGTGAAAAATTATATATATATGGAAAATACTCAGGATTCTATTACTTATAGCCACTTATTAAGAGACTCACTGAATAATGCACACCTGAAGAATTGTCTGGAGACTATTTGATAAGACCGTTCACCCAGGGACTAAGTGGAAAATGCAGAGCTGAGAAATAGTCAAGAGGACAGAGCCAGGAGTTTATTTTATGTGGACACTCGTTCAGAAACTGAATGAAGAATACACACCTTGGGAATAGTCAGAGTCCAGGTCATATGGCCACTCAATCACAGCATTACCGAATAATGTACAATGGGGCAATAGTAAGGAGTCTATTTCTTATGGCCTCTCATTCAGAGCTTCAGTTCATAATAAACAGCTGTGGAGTAGTCAGGACCCTATTGACGGTAGCCCCAAATAAAGCAGCTCCGTGAGTAATACACACATGTGTGAGAGTCAGGAGACTATTTGATATGGACACTCATACAGAACCTGTTCGAATATTGCACATGTGGGGAATAATCACTAGTCTATTTCATATGGTGGTTCGTTTGGAGATTCAAAAGATAACACGCACCTGTGGAGTAAAATGCGGTCCATGTCATAAGGCCACTTTTTCAGTGTTTTAGTGAATAACATGTATATCTGATAAGTCAGGAATCTTATTAACATGGCCACTCGTTCTGGGCCTCTGTGAATAATACTCCCCTCAGAAACAGTCAAGGGTCTACTTCAAATGCCTACACATTCAGAGTCTCTGTAAGTAATGAACACCTGGGCAATACACCTGAGTCTCTTTTTTATGCCCACTTAGTCAGAGTCTCTTTCAATTATACACACCTGGGGAAGAGTTAAGAGTCTACTTCATGTAGCCACTCATTTAGATCCTCAGTGAATAATCCACACCAGGGTAATAGTCGAGCATTTTTTATATGGCCACTCATTCTGTGCCTCCCTGAATAATACACACCTGGGGAATTCTCAGGATTCTATTTTATACTAACACTCATTTAGAACCTTATTGAATAATTCACAATGGAGCAATAGTCAGGTGTCTATTTTGTATGGCCTGTCATTCAAGTTTCAGTGAATAATGAACTTCTTTGGAGTAATCAGGACACTGTTTAAGATAGCCATGAATTAAGTGCCTTCCTGAATGATACACACCTAGGTGGTAGTCAGGAGTCTATTTCATATGAACTCTAATTCTGTGTAATGCTGAGTAATACACACCTGGGGGAGTTTCAGGATTCTATTTGGTATGGACACTCATACCGATCCTGTTGGTATAATGCACACATGAAGAATAATAAGGAGTCTATGTCATACGGCTACTCATTCAGACAAACAGTAAATAACACACATGTCAAGTCATTAGAATTCTGTTTCATATGGCTCCTCTTTCACAGCCTCACTGAATATCACACACTTGTGATATAGACTGGAGTCTATATTTTATGGCCACTCATTCAAAGAATCACTGAATAATTCACACCTGTGGAATAGTCAGAAGTCTCTTTCCTATGGCTACTCATTGAGAGCCTCACTAAATGTACACTCCTGGATAAATAGTCAGGATTTACTGGTATCTCCTCATTCAGAGTCTCGCTAAATAATGCACACCTGAAGATGGCGTCGTAGAGGCGACTCAGGATTGCATCTCTCAGTGAAAGCGCAGAGGGTGATTCCTAGCCAAATTGCCGGATGGACGTTTTTTGCCCACAGAACTTAGAAAGTCCCAGGTGTGGAAGAGACACGGGACGCTAGCTCTAGATCTGCTGGCTTGAGGGGCCAGTTTGGCCGGCGCCACATCGCAGTGGCACCCGGCACAAAACTCACTGGTCCAGGTGCCCTGTTAAACAGGCAATCTGAGATGCGGAAGGGCAGATTGGCATGTCCATCTGATTGAACGGGACTTGGACAATGAGATAGACCAGGAGATTCCTGGGAAACATGATCTGGGCGGTGCAGTGGGCAGTGGCACGGGAGATTGCATGGAGCCCAGTGCCCTATCAACAGGCTACTGGGTCGCCAGAGAGAGTCATTGTTCAGCTTGGGTAGAGAAAGAGAGAGAGAGAGAACAGACTCCGAGGCAGGGAAGCGGGTACCACCCTCTCTGGGACAAGCAGGGTGGCAATTGGAGGCACTTGGGGTTGAGAGTTTTGCTGCCGGCATCTAGGACGTTGCAGCCCGGTGGGGGAGGGGCGTCTGCCACTACAGACGCAATCCGCCCCTACTGAAGTACCACACAGGGCTGAGGCAGCCTGCTGTTGCCGAGGCAACCTGCCATAACAGAGAGACTCTGCCAGCAGGGTGAAGCGTGCCACAAAAGAACGGAGACTCACAGCAACCTGGCGGACCCTCGATAGCTGGCAAATAGTGAACAGACTGTCTCCTAGCTTTGCAGGACATTACAACAGATACTCACAAAGAAAACCCCACCTCCCTGAGAAAGAGCATCTAAGGGGGAAAAAACGGGGGGTTTTATGAGTTCTGTTGCAGCAGACATAAACACATCATCGCAACAGCCATGAATGAACAACGGAGCTCAAAGCACAGCACTGGAGCTCCTATAAAGCACAGGCTGTCTCCTCAAGCAGCTCCATGACCCCTGTATATCCAAAGAGTCACCCCAAAATAGGACTAATAAGACTGACATTTGGCAGGCATCATTCTGGAACAAACTGGTAGCATCCCTCACTGTTCTGCAGCTACTACAGGTGTACCAAAAAAAAGCAGGGCCTGGAGTGGACCGCAGCACTCGTACAGCAGAGGGCTAGACCATAAGAAGAAAAACTAAGTAACAGAAATACCTCATTATCAACAATCTGGTCATCCACAAAGAGACCCAATTGAAAAATCAGCAACTACTAAGACGACAGGTGGATAAATCCATAAAGATGGGAAGAAACCAGCGCAAAAAAGGAGGAAGACACTCGAAACCAAAACACCTCTCCTCCTAAAAAGGACCAAAACTCCTCAACAGCAAGGAAACAAAGCTGGACGGAGAATGAGTGTGAAGAAATGACGGAATCAGACTACAGAAAGTGGATAAGAAGAAACTTCAGTGAGCTAAAAGAACATGTTCTAAATCAGTGCAAAGAAACTAAGAACCTTGAAAAAAGGTTTGAAAAAAGATTCGAGGAAATGATAACAAAAATGGACAACTTAGAGAGGAATATGAATGAATTGAAGGAGCTGAAAAACACAAAACGAGAACTTCATGAAGCATGCACAAGTTTCAACAGCCGAATAGACCAAGAAGAAGAAAGAATATCAGAAGTTGAAGATCAACTCAATGAAATACATCAAGAAACCAAGATTAAAGAAAAAAGCACAAAAAGGAATGAACAAAATCTACAAGAAATATGGGACTAGGTGAAGAGACAAAACCTACGTTTGATAGGTGTACCAGAATGTGATGAAGAGAATGAATCCAAGCTGGAAAACACTCCTCAGAATACTAGCCAGAAAAATTTCCCCAACCTAGCAATACAAGTCAAAACTCAACTCCAGGAAATACAGAGAACACCACAGAGATACTCCGCAAGAAGAGCAACCCAAGGCACATAATCGTCAGATTCACCAGGATTGAAATGAAGGAGAAAATACTAAGGGCAGCCATAGAGAAAGGTCAAGTCACCCACAAAAGGAAGCCCATCAGACTCACTGCAGATCTCTCGGCAGAGACTCTATAAGCCAGAAAAGGGTGGAGGCCAATATTCAACATCTTTAAGGAAAAGAACTTTCAACCCAGATTTTCATATCCAGCAAAACTGAGCTTCATGAGTGAAGAAAAAATAAAATTCTTCATGAAGCAAGTACTCAGAGATTTTGTCACCACTAGGCCTGCTTTAAAAGAGTTCCTGAAAGAGGCACTACACATGGAAAGAAACAACCAGTACCAGCCATCCTAAAAGCATACCAAATGCTAAAGAGAATCCACAAAATAAAAAACTACATCAACCAATGGCAACACAGAAACCCAGCATCAAAATGGCAGTATCAAACTCACACATAACAACATTACCCTAAATGTAATTGAGCTAAATGCACAAAACTAAAGACACAAACTGGCAAATTGGATAAAAAAACAAAACCCATCAGTGTGCTGTATCCAGGAAACCCACATCACACGCAAGGATACACAAAGGCACAAAATAAAGGGATGGAGGAAGATTTACCAAGCAAATGGAGAGCAAAAAAAAGCAGCAGTTGCAATTCTCGTCTCTGATGAAATAGACTTTAAAGCAACAAAGATCAAAAGGGACAAAGAAGGTCATTACATAATGGTAAAAGGCTCGATACAACAAGAAGAGCTAATGATTCTAAATATATATGGACCCAATACAGGAGCATCCAGATATATAAGGCAAGTTCTTAATGACTTACAAAGAGACTTAGACTCCCACACAATAATAGTGGGAGACTTTAACACACCACTGTCAATATCAGACAGATCTACCAGACAGAAAATTAACAAGGATATCCAGGACTTAAACTGAGACCTGGAAAAAGAAAACCTGATAGATATTTACAGAACTCTCCAACCAAAATCCACACAATATACATTCTTCTCAGCACCACATCACACCTACTCCAAAATTGACCACATAATTGGAAGTAAAACACTCCTCAGCAAAGGCAGAACAACTGAAATCATAACAAACAGTCTCTCAGACCATAGTGCAATCAAGTTGGAACTCAGAATTCAGAAAATAACTCAGAACCACACAGCTTCATGGAAAATAAACAACTGGCTCTTGAATGTTGATTGGATAAACAATGAAATGAAGGCAGAAATAAAGAAGTTCTTCGAAACCAATGAGAACGAAGACACAACGAACCAGAATATCTGGGACACATTTAAAGCAGTCTGTAGAGGAAAATATATGGCAATAAGTGCCCACATCAGAAGAGTGGAGAGATCCAAAATTGACACCGTATCATCAAAATTGAAAGAGCTAGAGGAGCAAGAACAAAAAAGCTCAAAACCTAGCTGAAGACAAGAAATAACTAAGATCAGAGCAGAACTAGAGGAGAAAGAGACAAGAAAAACCCTTCAAAAAATCAATAAATCTAAGAGCTGGTTTTTCGAAAAGATCAACAAAATAGACAGACCACTAGACAGACTGATAAAAAAGAAAAGAGAGAACAACCAAATAGATGCAATAAAAAACGAAAATGGGGAAATCACCACAGATTCCACAGAAATTCAAACCATCATCAGATAATACTACATCAACCCTATACACATAAACTAGTAAACCATGAAGAAATGGATAAATTCCTGGACGCCTGGGTCCTCCCGATCCTAAACCAGGAGGAAGACAAAACTATGAAGAGACCAATAACAAGGTCTGAAGTTGAGGCAGCAATTAAGAGCCTACCACACAAAAAAAAGCCCAGGTCCAGAAGGGTTCACAACCGAATTCTACCAGACACACAAAGAGGATCTGGTACCATTCCTTCTGAAACTATTCCAAATAATCCAAAAAGAGGGAACCCTTCCCAAATCATTTTATGAGACCAACATCATCCTGTTACCAAAACCCGGCAGAGACTCAACAAGAAAAAAAAAACTTCAGGCCAATATCCATAATGAACATAGACGCAAAAATCTTCAATAAAATACTGGCAAACCGATTGCAACAGGACATTAAAAAACTTATCCATCATGATCAAGTAGGATTCATACCGGGGATGCAAGGCTGGTTCAACATGCGCAAGTTTATAAATGTAATTCACCACATAAACAGAAGCAAAAACAAAAACCACATGATTATCTCAATTGACGCAGAGAAGGCATTTGACAAAATATAATAGCACTTTATGCTAAAAACCCTCAATAAAACTGGTATTGATGGAACATATCTCAAAGTAATAAAAGGTATTTACGACAAAACCAACACCCAATATCATACTTAATGGGCAAAAACTGGAAGCATTCCCTTTGAAATCCAGCACTAGACAAGGATGCCCTCTCACACCACTCCTATTCAACATAGTACTGGAATTTCTAGCCAGAGCAATCAGGCAAGAAAAAGAAATAAAGGGTATTCAAATAGGAAAGGTGGAAGCCACATTGTCTCTATTTGCAGACGACATGATAGTATACCTAGAAGACCCCATCACCTCAGCCCAAAAAATTTTGAAACTGATAAGCAACTTCAGTAAAGTCTCAGGATATAAAATTAATGTGCAAAAATTACAAGCATTCCTATACACCAATAACAGACTTAAAGAGAACCAAATCAATAATGAACTGCCATTCACAATTGCTACAAATTAAATAAAGTACCTAGGAATACAAGTAACAAGGAAGTTAAGGGACCTCTTTAAAAAAAACTACAAACCAATGCTCAACGAAATAAGAGAGGACACAAACAGATGGAGAAACATTCCCTGTTCGTGGTTAGGAAGAATCAATATCGTGAAAATGGCTATACTGCCCAAAGTAATTTACACAATCAATGCTATCCCCATAAAACTACCATTGAATTTCTTTACAGAACTGGAAAAAACCACCATGAACTTCATATGGAACCAAAAGAGAGCCCGCATAGCCAAGTCAATTCTAAGCAAAAAGAACACAATGGGAGGCATCACACTACCAGACTTCAAACTATACTACAAGTCTACAGTAATCAAAACAGCATGGTACTGGTACCAAAACAGAGATATAGACCAATGGAACAGAACAGAGGCATCGGAGGCAACACAACATATCTACAGCCATATAGTCTTTGATAAACCTGACAAGAAGAAGCAATGGGGAAAGGATACCCTGTTTAATAAATGGTGTTGGGAAAACTGGCTAGCCATGTGCAGAAAGCAGAAACTGGACCCCTTCCTGACACCTTACACTAAAATTAACTCCAGATGGATTAAAGACTTAAACATAAGACCTGACACCATAAAAACCCTAGAAGAAAATCTAGGCAAAACCATTCAGGACATAGGAATAGGCAAGGACTTCATGAACAAAACACCAAAAGCATTGGCGACAAAAGCCACAATAAACAAATGGGACCTAATCAAACTCCACAGCTTCTGCACGGCAAAAGAAACAGTCACTAGAGTGAATTGGCAACCATCAGAATGGGAAAAAAATCTTTGCAGTTGACGCATCTGACAAAGGCTGATATCCAGAATTTACAAAGAACTCAAACAGATTTACAGGAAAATAACAAACAAGCCCATTCACAAATGGGCAAAGGATATAAACAGACACTTTACAAAAGAAGACATACATGAGGCCAACAAAGACATGAAAAAATGCTCATCATCACTGGTCATTAGAGAGATGCAAATCAAAACCTCATTGAGATACCATCTAACGCCAGTTAAAATGGCGATCATTAAAAAATCTGGAGACAACAGATGCTGGAGAGGATGTGGAGAAATAGGAACACTCTTACACTGTTGGTGGGAGTGTAAATTAGTTCAACCATTGTGGAAGACAGTGGGGCGATTCCTCAAGGACCTAGAAATAAAAATCCCATTTGACCCAGCAATCCCATTACTGGGTATATATCCAAAGAACTATAAATCGTTCTACTGTAAGGACACATGCACAGGAATGTTCATTGCAGCACTGTTTACAATAGCAAAGACCTGGAACCAACCCAAATGCCCATCGACGATAGACTGGACTGGGAAAATGTGGCACATATACACCATGGAATATTATGCAGCAATCAAAAATGATGAGTTTGTGTTCTTTGTCAGGAAATGGATGAATCAGGAGAACATCATTCTCAGCAAACTGACACAAGAACAGAAAATGAAATACTGCATATTCTCACTCAGAGGCGGGTGAGAAAAATGAGAACAAATGGACACAAGGAGGGGGTCTACTACACACTGGGAACTATTGGGGGAATGTGGGAGGGACAGCGGGGGGAGGTTGGAAGGGATAGCCTGGGGATAAATGCCAAGTGTGGGTGAAGATGAGAAAGGCAGCCAAACACACTTCCAGGTGTGTACCTATGCAACTAACTTGCACGTTCTGCACATGAAACCCAAAATCTATAATGCAGTAAATATTTAAAAAATTTTTTAAAAAAGAAGAAAGCAATAACCACGTATTAGGAATAAAAAAAATGCACACCTGTAGAATAGTCAGGAGACTTTTTCATGTGGCCTCTCATTCAATGTGTCATTGAAAAATGTGGTGTAGTCAGGAGACTCTTTCATGTAGACACATATTCAGAACTTCAGTGCATAAGACAAACCCTTGATATAGTAAGAAATCTAATTAGTATGGCCACATCTACTGAGGCTCACTGAATAATACACACCTGGAGAATAATTTGGAGTCTATTTTCGATGGACATTCATTCAGAGCCTCGGTAAATAATGCAGACCTGTGTAGTAGCTAGGGGTCTATTTCATTTGGAAAAACACTCATAGCCTCAGTGGATAATGTACACATGTGAATTAGTCAGGATTACATTTTATATGGCCACTACCTCGTAACCTCAATGAATAATACACAAACGTAAAGTACACAGCAGTCTATTTCATATATACACTCATACAGAGATTTACTGAATAATAAAATTATTTGAGATAGACCACCTCCTGTCTCATATGGTCATACAAAAGAGCCTCACTGAGTGACACACACCTGGGGAAGTCTTAAAAGTGTACTTTACATAGTGTCTCATTTGCAGCCTAAGGGAATAATGCATACGTGTGGAATAGAAACTAGTCTATTTTACATGGCCACAAAATCAAAGCCTGAGTCAGTAATACACAACTTTGGAATGGTCACTAGTATATTCCATATGCCCAAATATTTAGAGTCAGAGTCAATAATACACGCCTGTAGACTAGTCAGGAAGCAATTTCATATGGCCAAAGTTTCAGAGCATCAGTGAATAATAAATTCCTGAGAAATACTCTGGACGCTATTACATGTGGCATTTCTTTAGAGGTTCATTGAATAAAGAACACCTGTATTGTAGTCAGAATTCTATTTCATATAGCCACATACTCAGAGCCTAACTGAATAACAGACACCTTGGGAAAGTCAGGATTCTATTTCGTATAGCCACTCATTTAGAGCCAAATGTAAAAACTCATGCCTGAGTAGTATATAGGAGTCTCTATTTTATGGTCACACATTCAGAGCCTCACAGAATAATACAGATGTATGGAAATGTCAGAAGTGTACTTGACATGGCCACTTATTCAGTTCCTCAGTGAAGAATCATATATATCTGGAAAATACTCAGGATTCTATTATATATAGTCACTTATTAAGAGTCTCACTAAATAATGCACACCTGGATAATTGTCTGGAGACTATTAGATATGACTGTTCACCCAGCAACTCAGTGGAAAATGCAGAGCTGAGAAATAGTCAAGAGGACAGAGTCAGGAGTCTATTTTATGTGGTTACTCATTCAGAAACTGACTGAAGAATACACACCTTGGGAATAGTCAGAGTCCAGGTCATATGGCCACTCAATCACAGCATTACCAAATAATGCACAATGGGGCAATCGTAAGGAATTTATTTCATATGCCCTCTCATTCAGAGCTTCAGTGCATAATAAACAGCTGTGGAGGAGGGAGGACCCTATTGAAGGTAGCTTAAAATTAAGCAGCTCCGTGAATGATACACAGATGTGTGAGAGTCATGAGATTATTGGTATGGACACTCATACAGAACCACTTCAAATATTGCACATGTGAAGAATAATCACTAGTTCATTTCATAGGGTGGTTCGTTTGGAGAGTCAAAAAATAACACACTCCTGAGGAGTAAAATGTAGTCTATCTCATAAGGCCACTCTTTCAGTGTTTTAGTGAATAATATGTATATCTGATAAGTCAGGAATTTCTTTCACATGGCCAGTCGTTCTGGGCCTCTGTGATTAATACTCCCCTCAGAAGCAGTCAAGGGTCTACTTCAAATGCCAAAGCATTCAGAGTCTTTGTACGTAATGAACACCTGGGCAATACACCTGAGTCTCTTTCTTATGCCCACTGTGTCACAGTCTCATTCAATAATACACACCTGGGGAAGAGTTAAGAGTCTACTTCATGTAGCCACTCATTTAGATTTTCAGTGAATAATCCACAAAAGGGTAATTGTCGAGCATTTTTTATATGGCCACTCATTCTGTGCCTCCCTGAATGATACTCACCTTGGGAGTTCTCAGGATTCTATTTCATACTGGCACTCATTTAGATCGTTATTCAAAAATTTACAATGTAGCAGTAGTCAGGTGTCTATTTTGTATGGCCTCTCATTCAAAGATTCAGTGAATAATGAACTTCTATGGAGTAATCAGAACACTGTATAAGATAGCCATGAGTTAAGTACCTTCCTGAATGATACACACCTGGGTGGTAATCAGGAGTTTATTTCATATGAACCCTAATTCTGTGTAACCCTGAGTAATACACAGAATCTCTTCGAATATTGCACATGTGAAGAATAATCTCTAGTCTATTTCATATGGTCGTTCGTTTGGAGAGTCAAAAAATAACACGAGAGAGGGGTGATACACAGAGGAGAGTGGAGAGTAAAAACAGGAGACAGTGGGTACACAAAAGAGAGAAGAGGATACACAAAGGAGCGGGGGATACACACAGGAGAGTAGGGGATACACAGAAGAGAGAGGAGGATACACACAAAAGACAGGAGAATAAACACAGGAGAAAAAAATACACACAGAAGAGAGGGGCATACACACAGGAGAGGGTGATACACACCGGAGAAAGAAGGATAAACACAAGAGAGAGGAAGATACACACAGAACAGGGGGAAACACACAGGACAGAGAAGCGTACACACAGGAGAAATAAGTATACACACAGCAGAGAGGAGGATACACACAGAAGAGAGGGGATAAACAAAGAAGAGAGAAAAATACACACAGGAGAGAGAAAGTATACACACAAAAGAAAGGGGGTTACACATAGGAGAGAGGGGATACACAAAGGAGAGAGGACACAAACTGGAGAAAGGGGGGATACACACAGGAGAGAGGAGGATACACAGAGGAGAAAGGAGGATACACAGAGGAGAAAGGAGGATACACAGTGGAGAGAGAATGGTACACACAGGAGAGGGGAATACACACAGGAGTGAGGAGGATTCGCACACAAAAGAATAGGATACACACATGAGACAGGAAGATACACACAAAAGATGGAAGGATACACACGGTAGACAGAAGGATACACACAGGAGAGACAAGAATACAAACAGGATAGTCGTGATACAAACAGGAGAGATGAGGGTTCACACAGGAGAATAGAGTATACACACATGAGAGAGATGGATACACACAGGAGAGAGGAGAATACACACAGCAGAGAGGAGGATACACAAAAGAGAGAGGGCATACACACAGGAGTGAGAAGGATCCACACAGGAGAGAAGGGAATGCACAAAGGAGAGAGGTGGATACACACACAAGTGGGGCATACACACAGAAGAGAGGGGATATACACAGGAGAGACGGGGGATACACATAAAAAGTGGTGATAAACACAGGATAGTTGAGGGTACACACAAGAAAGAGGGGGTACACACAGGAGAGAAGAGGATACACAAAGGATAAATGGATACACACAGGAGAGAGGGGCTTCCACACAGAAGAGGGAGATATACACAGGAGAAAAAGGGATAAACACAGGAAATAAGAGGAAACACACAGGAGAGGGGGGATACACACAGAAGAGAGGGGCGTAGACACAGAAGAAAACAGGATACACACAGCAGAGAGGAAGATGAACACAGGAGAGAGGAGATACACAAAGGAGAGAGGGGAATATGCACAGGAGAGGGAAGGGATACACACAGGAGGGAGGGTGTTACACACAGTAGAAAGGAGGGATACGCACAGGATAGAGAAGGGATACCCACAGGAAAGAGGAGTATGCACACAGGAGAGGGGAATACACACAGGAGAGAGAAGGATGAACACAAAAGAGAGGAGACACACAGAGGAAAAAAGAATACACGCAGGAGAGAGGAGGGTAAACACAGGTTAGAGGGGGATACACACAGGAGAGAGGGACTTACACACAGAAGAGGGGAATACACACACGATATAGAAAGATACACACAGGCGAGAGGAGAATGCACAGAGAAGAGAGGAGGATACACACAGGAGAGAGAAGGATACACACAAAGAAGAGGGAGAAACTAACAAGGGGAGAAAAATAAACACAGGAGAAAGGAGGATACACACAGAAGAGAGGAGGATACACAAAGGAGAAAGTAGGATACACAAAGGAGAGGGAAAACACACAGGAGAGAGGGGCATACACAAAGTCGGGAAAGATAAACACAGAAGAAGGTGTATACACAGAGGAAAGAGGGGCATACAAACAAAATAAGGGGATACACACAGGAAACAGGGGCTTACCCACAGGAGAGAGGAGGATACACACAGGAAAAAGGAGCTTAGGCACAGGAGAGAAATGGATACACACAGGAAAGTGGGTAAATACACAAAAAAGAGAGGGGGTACACACAGGAGAGTGAAGAATACACACAGGAGAGAGGGGGATACACACAGAGAAAAAAGGATAAATACAAAAGAGAGGAGGATACACACCAAAAAAAAGGAGGATGAAGATAGAAGAGAGAAGAACAACTCGCAGGAGATTGGAGGATACACAGGATAGAGGAGGATAAACACAGGAGAGGGAAGAATACATGCAGGAGAGAAGAGGATACACACAAGAGAGAGGGAAAATATACACAAAAGAGAGGAGGATACACACAGGAGTGGCGTGATACACACAGGAGAGAGTAGAGTACACACAGTAGAAAGTAGAATACACACAGGAGAGAGGAGGATACACAAAGGAGAGGGGGATACACATAGAAGAGAGAAGGATACACAAAGGAGAGGGGGATACACACAGGAGAGAGGGGGATACACCGAGGAAAGAGGAAGATACACAAAGGTGAGAGAAGGATACACACAGGAGGGGGAATACACACAGAAAAGAGGACCATAAACACAGGAGAGGTGGATACGCACAAAAGAAAGAAAAATACACACAAAAGAGAGGAGGATACACACAGGACAGGGAGATACACACATGAGAGTGAAGCGTACACACAGGAGAGAGCAGGATACACACAGCAGAGAGGAGGATACACACAGGGAAGACGGGATACACACAAGAGAGAGGAAGATAAAAACTGGAGAGAGGGAACATACACACAGGAGAGAGGGTGGATACACACAGGAGAGAGGGGTGATACACACAAGAGAGAAAAATGATACACAAAGAGAGTGGAGGATACACACAGGAGAAAGGAGGATACACACAGGAGAGATGAGGGTTCACATAGGAGAAAAGAGGATACATAGAGGAGAGAGACGGATTCACACAGGAGAGAGGAGTATACACGCAGCAGAGAGGAGGATACACACAGGAGAAAGGGTATACACACAGGAGTGAGGAAGATCCACACAGAAGAGAAAAGAATGCAAACAGGAGAGAGGTGGATACACAGAGAAGTGGGGCATACATACAGCAGAGAGGAGGATTTACGCAGGAGAGAGGAAAATATACGCAGGAGAGAGGGGGATACACACAAGAGAGACGGGGATACACACAGGAGAGACGGGGATACACACGGAGAGTAGTGATACACATAGGACAGTGGAGGGTACACACAGGAAAGAAGAGGATACACAAAGAAAAAGAAATACACACAGGAGAGTAGGGAATAAAATGAGGAGAGAGGAGGATACACACAGAAGAGAGGAGGATAAACACAGGAGAGGGGGATACACACAGAAGAGAGGGGCATACACACAGGATGGGGGATACACACAGGAGAGAGGGGCATAGACACAGGAGAAAACAGGATACAAACAGCCGAGAGGAAGATACACAGAGGAGAGAGGAGATACACAAAGGAGAGAGGGAGATACGCACAGGAGAGAGAAGGGATACACACAGGAGGGAGGGTGTTTCACACAGGAGAAAAAAGGGATACGCACAGGAGAGAGAAGGGATACCTACATGAAAGAGGAGAATGCACACAGGAGAGGGGTATACACACAGGAGAGAGGAGGATGCACACAAAGGAGAGGAGGAGACACACAAAAGAAAGGAGGATACACGCAGGAGAGAGGAAGGTAAACACAGGATAGAGGGGGATAAACACAGGAGAGAGGAGCTTACACACAGAAGAAGGGAATACACAAACGAGATAGAAAGATACACACAGGCGAGAGGAGAATGCACAGAAAAGAGAGGAGAATGCACACAGGAGAGAGGGGGATACACACAAAGAAGAGGGAGATACAAAGGGAAGAAAATAAACACAGGAGAAAGGAGGAGACACACAGGAGAGAGGAGGATACACAAAGGAGAGAAAACACACAGGAGAGAGGGGGATACACAAAGTCGGGAAAGATAAACACAGAAGAGGGGGTATACACAGAGAAAAGAGGAAGATACACACAAAATAGGGGGATACAAACAGAAAAGAGGGGCTTACGCACAGGAGAGAGGAGGATACACACAGGAGAGAGGGTGAATACATAAAAAAGAGAGGAGGATACACACAGGAGAGTGAAGCATACACACAGCCGGGAGGGGAATACACACAGGAGAGAGGGGGATACACACAGAGAAAAAGGGATAAATACAAAAGAGAGGAGGAAACACGCCAAAAAGAGAAGGATGAATATAGAATAGAGGAGGATACAGGCAGGAGATTGAAGGATACACCGGAGAGAGGAGGATAAAAACAGGAGAGGGGAGGATACACGCAGGAGAGAAGAAAATACACACAAGAGAGAGAGAAAATATACACAGGAGGGAGGAGGATACACACAGGAGTGGCGTGATACACACAGGAGAGAGAAGGGTACACACAGTAGAAAGTAGAATACACACAGAAGAAAGGAGGATACACAAAGGAGAGGGGGATACACACAGGAGAGAGGGGGATACACCGAGGAGAGAGGAGGATACACAAAGGCGAGAGGAGGATACACACAGGAGGGGGAATACACACAGAAAAGAGGACCATAAACACAGGAGAGGCGAATACACACAAGAGAAAGAAAAATACACACAAAAAAGAGGAGGATACACACACGATAGAGAGATACACACATGAGAGTGGAACGTACACACAGGACAGAGGAGGATACACACAGCAGAGAGGAGGATACACACAGGAGAGAGGGGATACACAAAATAGAGAGGAAGATACAAACTGGAGAGAGGGAAAATACACGCAGGAGAGAGGGTGGATACACACAGGAGAGAGGGGTGATCCACACAGGAGAGAAAAGATACACCAGAAGGGAGGAGGATACACACAGGAGAAAGGAGGATACACACTGGTTAGAGACCAATACAGAAAGGAGAGGGGGATACACACAAGAGAGAGGAACATACAAACTGGAGAGAGGGAAGATACACACAGGAGAGAGGGTGGATACACACAGCAGAGAGTTGTGATCCACACAGGAGAGAAAAAATATACACACAAAAGAGAGGGGGATACATACAGGAGAAAGGAGGATACACACAGGAGAGATGAGGGTTCACATAGGAGAAAAGAGGATACATAGAGGAGAGAGACGGATTCACACAGGAGAGAGGAGTATACACGCACCAGAGAGAAGGATACACACAGGAGAGAGGGTATACACACAGGAGTGAGGAAGATCCATGCAGAAGAGAAGGGAATGCAAACAGGAGAGAGGTGGATACACAGAGAAGTGGGGCATACATACCTCAGAGAGGAGGATTTACACAGGAGAGAGGAAAATACACGCAGGAGAGAGGGGGATACACACAGTAGAAAGGGGGGATACACACGAAGAGTGGTGATACACACAGGACAGTGGAGGGTACACACAGGAGAGAGGTGGTAAACAAAGGAAAGAAGAGAATACACAAAGAAAAAGGGATACACACAGAAGAGTAGGGAATAAACACAGGAGAGAGGAGGATACACACAGGAGAGACGAGAAAAAACACAGGAGAGGGGGATACACACAGGAGAGAGGGGCATACACACAGGATAGGGTGATACACACGAAAGAGAGGGGCGTAGACACAGGAGAAAGGAGGATACACACAGCAGAGAGGATGATACACACAGGAGAGAGGAGATACACAGAGAAGAGGGGAATACACACAGGAGACAGAAGGGATACACACAGGAGAGAGGGGGTTACACACAGGAAAAAGTAGGGATACGCACAGGAGAGGGAATTGATACCCACAGGAGAGAGAAGGAAACACACAGGAAAGAAAAGGATACACACAGGAGAGAGGAGAATGCACACAGGAGAGAGAAGGATACATACAGGAGAGAGGAGGAGACACACAGGAGAAAGAAAGATAAACGCAGGAGAGAGGAAGATACACACAGGATAGAGAAGGATAGGAACAGGAGAGAGAAGGATACACGCAGAATAGAGGAGGATACACACAGGAGAGTGGAGGATACACAGAAAACAGAGGAGGATACACACAGGAGAGAGAGAAATACACACAGGAGAGAAGAGGATACACACAGAAGAGGGATGATACACACAGAAGAGAGAAGGGTACACATAGGAGAAAGGAGGATACAAACAGAAGTCAGAAAGATACACAAAGGAGAGTGAAATACACACAAGAAAGGGGGACACACCGATGAGAGAAAAAAATACACACAGGAGAGAGGAGAATACACACAAGAGACGGGGATAACAACAGGAAAGAGGGGCATACACACAGGAGAGGGGGATACACACAGGAGAAAGGGGGATATACACAGGAGAGTAAAAAATACGCAAAGGAGAGGGGGACACACACAAAAAGAGGGGCATACACACAGGAGAAAGAAAATACACACAGCAGAGAAAAGAATACACACAGGAGAAAAAGGATACACACAAGAGAGAGGAGGATACACGGAAGAGAGGGAAATACACGCAAAAGAGGAAAGGATAAACACAGAAGACAGAAGGATACACACAGGGTAGTGGGGGATACACAAAGGAGAAGGGTGATACACACAGGAAAGAGGAGGGCACACACAGAAGAGAGGGGGATACACAGAGGAGAGAGGAAGATACACACAGGATAAGGGGATACACACAAGAAAGAGAGGGATACACACAGGAAAAAGGATACACACAGGAGAGAGGGGCATACACACATAAAAGGGTGATAAACAAAGGAGAAAGAGGGATAAACACAGGAGAGAAAAGTATACACACAAGAAAGGGTGATACACACAGGAGAGAGTGCCATAAACACAGAAGAGAAAAGGATACACACAGGAGAGAGAAGAAAACAAACAGGAGAGAGGGGATACACAAAAAAGAGGTGGATACACACAGGAATGTGTTACACATAGGAGAGAACGGGAAAACACACAAAAGAGCGGAGGAATAAACACAGTAGAGAGAAGAATACACACAAAAGAGAGGAGGATACACACAAGACAGCAAAGTATACACACAGGAGAGGGGCATGCACAAAAGAGATAGGGGGATACACACAGAAGCGTTGGATGCATACAGGAGACAGGGAAATACACACAGGACAGAGGGGGATACATCCAAGATATGGGGATACAAACAGGAGAGAGGGGGATACACACAGGAGAGAGGAGAATACACACAGAAGATAGGAGAATACACACAGGAGAGAGGAGGATACACAAAGAAGAGGGAAAACACACAGGAGAGAGAGGGATTCACACAGGCGAGAAAGATAAACACAGAAGAGAAGTGAATACAGAGGAGAGGGGGAATACACACAAGAGAGAAAAACACACACAGGAGATAGGGGCTTATGCACAGGAGAGAGGAGGATACACACAGGAGAGAGGGGTGATACACAAAGAAGAGAGGGGAATACACACAGGAGAGTGAAGCATACACACAGGAGGGAGGGAAATACACACAGGAGAGAGGAGGATACAGACAGGGAAAAGGATAAATACAAAAGAGAGGAGTATACACACAAAAGACGAGGAGAAAAATAGAATAGAGGAGGATACATGCAGGAGATTGAAGGATACACACAGGAGAGAGGAGTATACACACAGAGAAGGGGCATACACGCAGGAGAAAGGGAGATTATCACAGGAGCATTGGATACATACAGGAGACAGGGAAATACACACAACAGAGAAAAGGATACACAAAGGAGAGGTAGATACACACAGGAGAGAGGAAAATTCACACAGAAGAGGGGGATACACACAGGAGAGATGGAGATCCACACAGGAGAGAGGGGAATACACACAGGAGAGAGGGCGTTACACACAGGAGAGTGGAGGGATACACACAGGAGAGAGGAGGAGACACACAAGAGAGAGGAGCATACACACAGGACAGAAAATGTTACGCACAGAATAGAAGGGAATTCACACAGGAGATAGGCTGATACACACAAGAGAAAGGGGAATACACACAGGACAGAGGGGTATACACACAGGTGAGAGAAATACACAAAGGAGAGAGTGGCATACACACAGGAGAGAGAACAGATACACACAGGGAGAGGAGGATACACAAAAAAGATGGGGATACACACAAGAGAGAAAAGGATACACACAGGAGAGAGGAGGATACACAGAGGAGAGAGGGAGATACACACAGGATAGAGGGGATACACACAGGAGAGAGGGAATATACACACAGGATAGAGGAGGATATACACAAAAAAGACGGGGATACACACAAAAGAAAGAATGATACACAAAGGAGAGAGGAGAATACACACAGAAGAGAGAAAAATGCACACGAGAGAGGAGGATACACACAGGAGAGGGGGATACGCACAGAGGAGGGAGCATACACACATAAAATGGGGATAAACACAGTAGAAAGGGGGTACACACAGAAGAGAGGAGGATAATCACAGGAAAAGGTGATACAAACAGGAGAGAGAAATACACACAGGTGAGAGAAGAATACACACAAAAGGGAGGGGTGTAAACACAGAAAAGTGTGGATACACAGAGGAGAAAGGGGGATACACAAAGGAGAAAGGGATACACACAGGAGAAAGAAATACACACAAGAGCGAGGGAGATGCACACAGGAGAAAGAAGGATACACACAGTAAAGAGGAGAATACACACAGGAGAGAGGAGCATATACACAGGAAAGAGGATGATACAGGAGAAAGGAAGATACACACAGGAGAGTGAAGCACACAAACATGAGAGTGAAGGATACACACAAAAGAGATGGGTATACACAGAGTAGTAGAATGATACACACAGGAGTGAGGAGGATACACTCTGGAGAGAGGAGGATACAGAGGAGAGAGGAAGATATGCACAAAAGAGGAAAGGATACACACAAGAGAAGGGGAAACACACAGAAGAGAGGAGGATAGGCACAGGAGAGAAGGATACACAGACGAGAGAGGGGATACACACAGGAGAGAGGGGGAAAAACACAGAAGAAAGGGATACATACAGAAGAGAGGGGCATAGACAGAGGAGAGGGGATGATACACGCAGGAGAGAGGAGGATACACACAGGAGAGAGGGAGATACACACAGGAAAGAGGGGAATAAACATAGAAAAAAGGAGGATACACACAAGAGAGAGGAGGATACACACAGAAGAGAGGAAGATACACACAGGGGAAAAAAGGATACACACAGAAAAGGGATGATACACACAGGAGAGAGAAGGGTACACATAGGAGAAAGGAGGATACAAACAGAAGTCAGAAAGATACACAAAGGAGAAGGAAATACACAAAGGAAAGAGGGGGACACACTGATGAGAGAAAAGGATACACACAGGAGAGAGGAGGATACACACAGGAGACGGGGATAACAACAGGAAAGAGGGGCATACACACAGGAGAGGGGGATACACACAGGAGAAAGGGGGATATACACAGGAGAGAAAAGCATACACACAGGAGAGGGGGACACACACAAAAAAAGGGGCGTACACACAGGAGAAAGAAAAATACACATAGCAGAGGAAAGAATACACACAGGAGAGAAAGGATACACACAGGAGAGAGAAGGATACACAGAAGAGAGGGAAATACACACAAAACAGGGAAGGATACACACAGGATAGAGGAAGATACACACAGGGGGAAAAAGGATACACACAAAAGAGGGAAGGATACAAATGGAGAGAGGGGGATACCCACAAAAGACAGAAAGATACACACAGGGGGACAGGGATAAATACAGAAGAAAGGAGGATACACACAGGAGAGAGGAGGATGCACAGAGGACAGTGGAGGATACACAAAGGAGACAGGAGCATACACACAGGAGAGAAAGATACACACAAAAGAGGAAGATACACACAGAAAAGAGGAGGATACATAGAGAAGATGGGATACACACAGGAGAGAGGGGCATACACAGAGAGGAGAGCAGGAAACACACAAAATAGAGGAGGATACACACCGGAGAGAGGGCGTACACACAGGAGACGGGGGGATACACACAGGAGAGAAGAAGATACACACAGGAAAGAAGAGGATACACACATGAGAGAGAAGGATACACACAGGGGAAGCGGGATACACACAGAAGAGAGAAGGATACACACAAAAGAGAGGAGGATACACACAGGAGAGTGAAGGATACCAACAGAAGAGAGGGGGATACACACAGGAGAGAGGGGCATACACGCAGGAGAGGAAGATACACAGAGCAGAGAGGAGAAAACAAACAGGAGAAGGAAATACACACAGGAGAGGGAGATACACACAATAGAGAGGGGGATGCACAAAGGAGAGGGGGATACACACAGGAAAGAAGTGAATACACAAAGGAAAGGGAAGGATACACACAGGAGAGAGCAGATACACACAGGAGAGAGAAAGATACACACAGGAGAGTGGGGCATACACACAGGAGGAAGAGAGATACACACAGAAGAGAGGGGTATACACACAGAAGAGACGAGGATACACACAGGGGAGAGAAGGATACACACAGGAGAGAGAAAGATACACACAGGAGAGAGGAGGATACACACAAAAAAGATTGGGGTACACACAGAAGAGAGGAGGATACACACAGGAGAGAGGAAGATACACGCAGGATAAAGGAGAATACACACAGGAAAGATGGGGATACACACAGAAGAGTGGACGATACACAAAGGAGAGAGAAAAATACACACAAGAGAAAGGAGAATACACACAGGAGACAGGAAAATACACACGGGAAAGAGGAGGATACACACAGTAGAGAGAAGGATACACATAGGAGAGAGGTAGATACACACAGGAGAGAAAAAGGTACACACAGGAGGTAGGAGGATATACACAGGAGAGGGTGGATACACACTAAAGAAAGGAGGATACACACAGGAGAGAGGGGGAATACACACAAGAAAGAGGGGGATGTACACAGAAGAGAGTAGGATACATAAAGGCTAGAGGGGGAAACACACAGGGGAGAGGTGAGATACTAACAGGAGACAGGGGGATACACACAGGAGAGTGGGGCATACACACAGAAGAAAGATGATACACACTGGAGAGAGTGAAATACACACAAGAGGAGAAAAATACACACAGTAGAAAAAAGGATACTCACAGTAGAAAGAAAGATACACACAGAAGAGAAACGGATACACACAGGAGAGAGGAGGATACACACAGGAGAGGGTGAAACATAAAAGAGAAGGGAAGATCCACACAGGAAACAAGAAAATACACATAAAAGAAAGGGGTATACACACAGGAGAGGGTTATACACACAGGAGAGAAAAGGACACACGCAGAAGAAAAAAGAATACACGCAGGACAGAGGAGGATACCCGCAGAAGAGAGGGGGATACACACAGGAGAGAAGGGGGATACACACAGGAGAGAGGAAAATACACAAAGGAGCGAGGGAAACACACAGGTGAGAAAAAAATAAACACAAGGGAGTGGGGCATAAACACAGAAAAGTGGGGAAACACACGGGAGAGAAAAATGCACACAGGAGTGAGAAGGATGCACACAGGAGAAATGGAAATACACACCAGAAAAAGGAAGATACACACGGGAGAGAGAATGATACCCACAGGAGGGGGGATACAAATAGGAGAGAGGAAGACACCCATAGTAGAGAGGAGGATACTCAGAGAAGAGAGGAAGATACACACAGAAGAAAAAAGGATACACACATGAGTGGGGGATACACACAGAACCAAGGGAGATATGCAGAGGAGAGAAAAATACACAGAGGATAGGGGGATACATACAGGAGAGAGGAGCATACATAGAGAAGAGAACAGGATACCCGCAGGAGAGAGGAGGATAAACACAGAAGCGAGGGGGATACACACAGGAGAGAGGGGGATACACACAGAAGACAATAGGATACACACAGGAGAAAAAAAGAGACACATGGGAGAGAAAGATACACAGAGGAGAGAGGGGCATACACACAAAAAAGGGGGATACACACAAAAGAAAAGGAAATACAGACAGGAAAGTGTGATACACACAAAAGAGAGAATGGTAAACACAGGAGAGAAAAGGATACACACAGGAAAGAGGAGGAGACAAACAGGACAGAGAGAATACACACAAGTGACAGGGGTATACACACAGGAGAAAGCGGTAATACACACAGGAAAGAAAGGTGTTACACACAGGAGAGATGGGGAAACACAGAAAAGTGGAGGAATACACACAAGAGAGAGAAGGATATACACAGGAGAGAGAAGGAAACACACAGGAGAGAGGAGTGTACACACAGGAGAAAAGCATACACACAGGAGAGAGGGGGATACACACAGGAGATTTGGATACATACAGGAGACAGGGAAATACACACAGGAGAGAGGGGGATACACACAGGAGAGTTGGACATACAGAAGACAGGGAAATACACACGAGAGAGGGGGATACACACAGAAAAGGGGAATGCACACGGGAGAGAGGGTATACACACAAAAGTGAGGGGAATACACACGAGAGAGGGGCATACACACAGGAAAGAGGAAGATACACATAGAAGAGAGGAAGATAAACAAAGGAAAGAGGAAGATACACACAGGAGAAAGGAGGATACACAAAGGAGAGGGTGAAACACACAGGAGAGAGGAAAATACACAGAGGAGAGAGGGGTATACACACCGGAGAGTTGTATACACACAGGAGAGAAGATACATGCAGAAGAGTGAAAAATACTCGCAGCACAGAGGAGGATACCCGCAAAAGAGAGGGGGATACACACAAAAGAGAGAAAAATGCACACAGCATTGAAGGGGATAAACACAAGAGAGAGAGAATGATACACACAGGAGAGAAAAGAATACCACAAAAGAGAGGAGGATACACACAGGAGTGAGGGATACACAGAGGTGAGAGAAGGATACACACAGGAGAGGGTCGTACACACAGAAAAGGGGGGAACACAGAGAAGAGAGGGAAATACACAAAAAAGAACGTGATACACACAAAAGAGGGAAATACACACAGAAGCGAGGAAGATGCATACAGGAGAAAGGGAAATACACACACACAAAAAGGAGGATACACACAGGAGAGAGAAGGATACACACAGGAGAGGGGGGATACACACAGCAGAGAGAAAGATACACACAGAAGAGAGGAGTATACACAGAGGAGAGAGGAAGATACACACAGAAGAGAAGAGGGTACACACAGGAGTGGGAGATACACACAGAAGAGAGGGGGATACGCACAGGAGAAAGAGATACAGAGGAGAGAGGAGGATACACACAGGAGTGAGGGATACACAGAGGTGAGAGAAGGATACACACAGGAGAGGGTCGTACACACAGAAAAGGGGGGAACACAGAGAAGAGAGGGAAATACACAAAAAAGAACGTGATACACACAAAAGAGGGAAATACACACAGAAGCGAGGAAGATGCATACAGGAGAAAGGGAAATACACACACACAAAAAGGAGGATACACACAGGAGAGAGAAGGATACACACAGGAGAGGGGGGATACACACAGCAGAGAGAAAGATACACACAGAAGAGAGGAGTATACACAGAGGAGAGAGGAAGATACACACAGAAGAGAAGAGGGTACACACAGGAGTGGGAGATACACACAGAAGAGAGGGGGATACGCACAGGAGAAAGAGATACAGAGGAGAGAGGAGGATACACACAGGAGTGAGGGATACACAGAGGTGAGAGAAGGATACACACAGGAGAGGGTCGTACACACAGAAAAGGGGGGAACACAGAGAAGAGAGGGAAATACACAAAAAAGAACGTGATACACACAAAAGAGGGAAATACACACAGAAGCGAGGAAGATGCATACAGGAGAAAGGGAAATACACACACACAAAAAGGAGGATACACACAGGAGAGAGAAGGATACACACAGGAGAGGGGGATACACACAGCAGAGAGAAAGATACACACAGAAGAGAGGAGTATACACAGAGGAGAGAGGAAGATACACACAGAAGAGAAGAGGGTACACACAGGAGTGGGAGATACACACAGAAGAGAGGGGGATACGCACAGGAGAAAGAGATACAGAGGAGAGAGTAGGATACACACAGGAGAGAGGGGAATAAACACAGAAGAGGAGGATACATACAGGAAAGAGGGGCATAGATAGAGAAGAGGGGAGGACGCACGCAGGACAGAGGAGGATACACAAAGGATAGAGGGGGATAGACACCGGAGAGAGAAGGATACACACAAGAGAGAAAATGATACACACAGGAGATAGGAGGATACACATAGGAGAGGAAGATACACACAGGAAAGAGGGCCATACACTCCAAAAAAAGGATACACACAGGAGAAAGTGGGATACACACAGGAGAGTGGAGGATACACACAGGAAAGGATGATACACACAGGAGAGGGGGCATAAACACAGGAGAATGCAGGATACACACAGGAGAGAGGAGAAAACAAACAGGAGAGAGGGAATACACACGAGACAGGGGGATACACACAGGAGAGAAAGGTGATACACACAGGAAAAAAAGGTGTTACACACAGGAGAGAGGGAGGAAACCCACAGGAAAGCGGAGGGATACATGCAAGAGAAAGGAGGATACACACAGGAAAGAGGAGGATACACAGAGGAGAGAGGAGTATACACACAGGTGAGTGGCATACACAGAGGAGAGAGGGGGATACACGCAGGAGAGTTGGATATATACAGGAGACAGGGAAATATACACAGGAGAGATGGAAATACACACAAAAAAGGGGAATATACACAGGAGAAAGGGTATACACACAGGAGATGGAAATACACATAGAAGAGAGAGGGATCCACACAATTGAGAGAATACACACAAGAGACAGGGGCATACAGACAGGAGAGAGAAAAATACACATAGGAGAGAGGAAAATACACAAAAAAGAGAGAAGGATACACGCAGAAGAGAGGAGTATACACAGGAGAGAGGTTAATACACAGAGGAGAGAGGGCGTTACACACAGGAGTGAGGGTGAATACACACAGGAGAGAGGAGTATACACACAGGAGAGAGGAGGATACACACAAAATAGAGGAGCATACACAAGGAGAGAGAATGATGTGCACAGGAAAGATGGGAATTCACAAAATAGAGAGGGGGATACACTCAGGAGAGAAGGGGATACACAAGGAAGCGAGGGGTATACACACAGGTGAGGGAAATAAACAAAGGAGAGAGGGGCATACACACAAAAAAGATAAAAGATAAAAACAGGAGAGAGGAGGATACACACAGGAGAAAGGAGGATACACACCAGAGAGAGACGGATACACACAGGAGAGAGGAGGATACACACAGGATAGGGCGATACACAGAAGATAGAGGAAGATCCACACAGGAGAAACGGGAATACACATAGGAGAGAAGAGTATACACACAGGAGAGGGGAATGCACACAGGAGATAGTAGGATACACGCAGCACAGAGAAAGATACCCACAGGAGAGAAGGAGAAACACACAGAAGAGAAAAAAATACACACAGGAGAGAAGGGGGATACACAAAAAAGAGAGAATGATACACACAGGAGAGAAGAGGATACACACTAAAGAGAAAAGGATACACACAGGAGCGAGGGATACGCACAGGTTAGAGGAGGATACACACAGAAGAGAGGGGCATACAAATAGAAAAGGGGCGATACAAAGAGAAGAGAGGGAAATATATAAAGGAGAAAAAGATACACACAAAAGAGAGAAATACACACAGGAGCGAGGGCGATGAACAGAGGATTAAGGAAAATACACACAGGAAAGACGAGGATACACACAGGAGAAGGAAGGATACACTCAGGAGAGGGGGATAAACACAGGAGAGAGAAAGATACACACAGGAGAGAGGAGGATACACAGAGGAGAGAGGAAGATACACACAGAAGAGAAGAGGATACACAAAAGAGTGGGGGATACACAGAGAAGAGAGTGGGATACTCAAAGGAATGAGGGATACACAGAGAAGAGTGTGGAATACACACAGGAGAGAGAAAGATAAACACAGGAGATGGGAATATATATTGGAGAGAGGGGCATAGACAAAGGGGAGGGGAGGATACACGCAGAAAAGAGGAGGATACACACAGGAAAGAGTGGGATACACACAGGAGAGAGGGGTATACACACAGGAGAGAAAAGAATACACACTGGAGAGAGGAGGATACACATAGGAGAGGGAGATACACACACAAGAGAGGTGCATACACACAAAAAAGGGGGATACACACAGGAGACAAAAGGATACACACAGGAAAGTGTGATACACACATGAGAGAGGGGCGAAAACACAGGAGAGAGGAGGATACACACAGGAGAGAGGAGGAAACAAACAAGAGAGAGGGGATACACACAAGAGAGAAAAGGATACACACAGGAAAAAGGGGTGATACACACAGGAAAGAAAGTTGTTACCCACAGGAGAGAGGGAAAAACACACAGAAAAGTGAAGGAATACACACAGGACAGAGGAGGATACACACAGCAGAGAGGAGGATACACACAGGAGAGAGGAGTATACACACAGGAGAGGGGCATACACACAGGAGAGAGGGGGATACACACAGGAGAGTTGGATACATACAGGAGACAGAGAAATACACACAGGAGAGAGGGAGATACACGCAGGAGAGGGGAATACACACAATAGAGAGGTTATACACACAGAAAAGAGGGGATACACACAGGAGAGAGAGGGATGCAAACAAAAGAGAGGGGAATACACACAAAAGAGAGGGTTATACACAGAGGAGAGAGGGGGTTACACATAGGAGAGAGGAAGATACACAAAAAAAGAGAGGAGGATACACGCAAAAGAGAGGAGTATACACAGGAGTGAGGGGAATACACAGAGGAGAGACGGCGTTACACAAAGCAGAGAGGGAGGATACACACAGGAGAGAGGAGAATACACATAGAAGAGGGTGGGTACACACAGGAGAGAGAAGGATACACACAGGAGAGAGAAGGATACACACAGGAGAGAGAAGGATACACACAGGAGAGGGAGGATACACACAATAAAGAGGGGAATACACACAGAAGGGAGTAGGATATACAAAGGCGAGAGAAGAGATACACACAGGGGAGAGCGGGGATACTAACAGGAGAGAGGGAAATAAACACAGGAGAGTGGGTCATACTCAGAGAAGGGAGAGGCTACACACTGAAGAGAGTGGGATACACAGAAAAGGAGGAAGATACGCACAGTAAAGAGAAGAATACACACAGGAGAAAAAAAGATACACACAGGAGAGAGACGGATGCACAAACGAGAGAGGAGCATACACACAGGAGAGGGCGATACACACAAGAGAGAGGGGATCCACACGGGAGAGACGAAATACACATAGGAGAGAGGGGTATACACACATGAGAGGGGTATACACACGAGAGAGGAGAATACACACAGGAGAAAGGAGGATACACGCAGCAGAGAAGAGGAGACACGCAGGAGAGAGGAGGATACGCACAGGAGAGAGAAAAATACACAGAGAAGGGAAGGGGGATACACACAAGAAAGAGAATGACACACACAGAAGAGAAAAGAATTCACACAAAAGCGAGGGAGATACACACAGGACAGGGGAAATCTACACACAGGAGAGAGGGCTATACACAAAGGTGAGGGGAATACGCAAAAAAGAGAGGTGCATACACACAAGAGAGAGAAAGGATACACACAAAAAAGAGGAGGATACACATAGATGAAAAGAGGACACACAGAACAGATGGCGATACACAGAAGAGAGAGGGGGATCCACACAGGAGAGAGGGGAAGACACATAGGAGAGAGGCGTATACACACAAATGAGGGGAATACACAAAGGAGAGAGGTGGGTGCACACATGAGAGAGAAGAATACACACAGGAAAGGGTGATACACACATAAGAGAGGTGCATAAACACAGGAGAGAGGAGGAAACACACAGCAGAGAGGATGATACACACAGGAGAGAGGAGATACACACAAAAGAGAGGGGGATACGCACAGGAGAATGGGGTGATACACACAAGAAATAAAGGTGTTACACACCGGAGAGAGGGGGAAAACACGCAAGAAAGCGGAGGGATACACGCAGGAAAGAGGAGGATACACGCAGGAGACAGAAGGATACACAGAGGAGAGAAAAGTATACACACAGGAGAAAAGCATACACACAGGAGAGAGGGGGATACACACAGGAGAGTTGGATACATACAGGAGACACGGAAATATACACAAGAGAGAGGAAGATACACAAAGGAGATGGGAATACACACAAGAGAGAGGGTATACACACAGAAGAGGGGAATACACACAGGAGAGAGGGGCATACAAACAGGAGAGAGGGAAATACATATAGGAGAGAGAAAGATACACAAAAAAGAGAGGAGGATACACGCAGGAGAGAGGAGTATACACAGGAGAGAGGTTAATACACAGAAAAGAGAGGGCGGTACACACAGGAGAGAGGGTCTACAGACACAGGACAGAGGAGGATACACACAAAAGAGAGGAGCATATACACGAGAGAGAGAATGGTACGCACAGGAGATAAGGGAATTCACAAAATAGAGAGGGGGATATACACAGGAGAGAGGGGGATACACACAGGAGAGAGGGGTATACACACAGCTGAGGGAAATACACATAAAAGAGAGAGGTATACACACAGGAATGAGAAAAGATACACACAGGAGAGAGGAGGATACACACAAGAGAGAGGGGGATAAACACAGGAGAGAGAAGAGATACACAAAGTTAAGAAGAAGATACACACAGGAGAGAGGAAGATTAAAACAAAAGAGAGGAGGATACACACAGGAGAGTGAAGGATACACAGAGCAGAGAAGAGGATACACACAGTAGAGGAGGATACACACATTAGAGGGGGATACACACAGAAGAGAGGGGCATACACAAAGGAAAGAGAAGGATACACACAGGATGCAGGAGGATACACACAGGAGAGAGGGGGGATACCCACGGGAGAAAAGAAAACACACACAGGAGGGAGGAGGATACACACAGGAGACAGGAGGATACACACAGAATAGAAAAGGTTACACACGGGGAGACGAAGGTACACACAAGAGGGAGGATGATACTCACAGGAGAGAGGAGGATCCCCACAGGTGAAAGGTGGATACACTGAAAAGAAAAAATGATACACACAGGAGAGAGAGGGATACACACAGGAGACAGTGTGATACACACAGGGGGAGGAAGATACACACAGGAGAGAGGAGGATACACACATTACAGAGAAAGATACACACATGAGAGAGGAGAATACACAAAATAGACAAAGGCATACACAAAGGAGAGGCTTAAACACACAGGATAGAGGGAGGATACACAGAGGAAAAAGACGGATACACACAAAAGAGGGAGATGCACTCAGGAGAGAGGGGGATACACACAAAAGAGAGGAGGATACAGAAAAGAGAGAGAAGAATACACAAAAAAGAGAAAATGATGCGAACAGGAGAGAGGAGGATACACACGTGAAATGAGGATACACACAGGAAAGAGGGAAATACACTCAGAAGAGTGGGGAATACACTCAGGAGAGTCGGGATACAAACAGGAGAGTGTGGCATACACAATTGGGGAGGGTGATACACACAGGAGAGAGGAGGATAAACACAAGAGAGAGAAAAATACACACAGGAGAAAGGAGGATACACACAGGAGAGAGAAGGATACACATAGGAGAGAGGAGAATACACAAATGAGAGGGGAAGATGCACACAGGAGAGAAGAGAATACACAAAAGAGACAAAGGCATACACAAAGGAGAGGCTGATACACACAGGATAGAGGGAGATACACACAGGAAAAAAAGAATACACGCAGAAGAGTGGGATACACACAGGAGAGAGGAGCATACACACAGAAGAGAGGAGAATATACACAGAAAAGAGTAGAATACAGACAATAAAAAGGAGGATACAAAGAAGAGAGGGGGTATACACAAGAGAGAAGAAGGTACACACAGGAGAGAGGAGGATACACACAAAAAAAGAGGAGGATACAGAAAGGAGAGAGGAGGATACACACAGGAGAGAAAATGATGCAAACAGGAGAGGAGGATACACACGTGAATGGAGGATACACAGGAGAGAGGGAAATACACTCAGGAGAGTGGGGGATACAAACAGGAGAGTGTGGCATAGACAAAAAGGGAGGGGGATACACACAAAAGAGAGGAGGATACACACAAGAGAGAGGAAAATACACACAGAAGAAAAAAAATACACACAGGTATGAGGGGGTAAACGAAAAAGAGAGGAGGATAAACACAGCAGAGTGGAGGATACACACAGGAGAGAGGAGAATACACACAGGAGAAAGGCGCATACACAAATGAGAGGGGAAGCACGCAGGAGAAAGAATACACACAGGCGAGGGGGGAAACACAAAGGATACAGTAAAGAGAGGATACAGAAAGGAAAGAGGAGGATACACACAGAAGAGAAAATGATACAAACAGGAGAGAGGAGGATACACACGTGAAAGGAGGAAACACACAGGAGACAGGAGAATACACACAGGAGAGAGGGGGATACACTCAGGACAGTGGAAGATACAAACAGGAGAGTGCGGCATACACAAAGGGGAAGGAAGATACACACAGGAGAGAGGAGGATACACACAAGAGAGAGGAAAATACACAGGAGAAAGGAGGATACACACAGGAATGAGGGGGATAAACGCAAAAGAGAGGAGAATAAACACAGCAGAGTGGAGGATACACACAGAAAAGGGTGGGACACACACGGGAGAAAGTGATACACACAGGGGAGAGGGGCATACACAGAGGAGAGAGGAAGGTAAACACAGGAGAGAGGAAGAATACACACAGGAGAGAGGGGATACACACAGAAGAGTGGGGCATACACATAGAAGAGAGGGGGATACACACAGGAAACAGGGGAATACCCAGAGGAGAAGAAGAATGACAGGAGCGGGGAGGATACACACAAAATAAAATAGGATACGGACAGAAGAGAGAAAAATACACGCAGGAGAGAGGAAAATTCACACAGGAGAGAGGAGGATACACACAGAAGAGAGGAGGACACAAGCAGGAGAGACGAGGATACACACAGTGGAGAAAGGGAATACACACAGGAGAGAGGGATACAAACAGAAGAGAGGAAAATACAAACAGGTGAGAGGAGTATACACACAGGAGAGAGGAGGATACACAGAGGTGAGAGGAGGATACACACATAAAGGAGGGGGATAAACACAGGAGAGAGGGTGATACACACAGAAGAGGGGTGATACACACAGGAAAAAGGATGGTACACAGAGGAGAGAGGAAGATACACAAAGAAGAAAAGAGGGGGATACACAGAGGAGAGAGGGTGATATACCAAAAAGAGAGAAGGATACACACAGGAGAGAAAAGGAAACACAAAGGAGAGGGGAATACACACAAGGGAAAGGGGGATACACACAGGAGAGAGGAGAATACACACAGAAGAGAGGGGCGTACACACAGGAGAGAAAAAGATACACAAAACAGAAAGGAGAATCCACAGAGGAGAGAGGGGATACCCACAGAAGTGTGGAGGATACATATAGGAGAGAGGGGGGATACACACAAGAGAGAAGGAAGATACATCCAAGAGAGAGAAAAAATACACACAGGAGAGAGGAGGATACACATAGGAGAGAGCAGGATACACACAGGAGAGAGGTGATACACGCAAGAAAATAAATTACAAACAGGAGAGAGAAGAATACAGACAGGAGAGAGAAGGATCCACACATAAGACAGAAGAATGTACACAGGAGAAAGAAGGATACACACAGGACAGAGGTGATACACACAGGAGAAAGAAGGGTACACACCACAGAGAGGAAAATACAAACAAATGAGAGAAGGATACACACAGGAAAGAGGGGGATACAAACAGGAGAGTGGTGATACACACAGGAGAATGGGGGATACACACAGGAGAGAAAAGGAACCACGCAGGAGAGAGGAGGATACACACAGGAGAGGGAGATACACAAAGTAGAAAGGAGAATTCACAGAGGAAAGGGGATACACACAGAAGAAAGGGGGATACAAACAGGAAAGGGGGGATACACACAGGAGATGGGGATACACACAGGAGAGAGGATGATACACAAATGAGAGAGGAAAATACAAACAGGCGAGAGGGGATACACACAGGAGAAAGGGTGAAACACACAGGAGAAAGCGTGATACACACAGGAGAAAGGGGAAATTCACACAGGAGAAAAGGGGGTTACACAGAGGAGAGAGGGGGAAAACACACAGAAGAGAGGAAGGATACACACAGGATAAAGGAATATGCACGCAGGAGATTGGAAAATACACACAGCAGAAAAAAGGATACACACAGGAGAGGGGGATACACAAAGTAGAGACAGGCATGCACACAGGGAAAAAGGATACACACAGGAGAAATAATAATACACAAAAGAGAGAAAAGGATACACACAGATGAGGGGGATACACATAGCAGAGAGGAGCAAACACACAGGAGCGAGGAAGATACACACAGGAGAGAGAAAGATACAAAAAGGAGAGAGGGAAAACACACAGGAGAGAGGGTGATACACACAGGAGAAAGGGGGGATACATACAAGAGAGGAAGGAATTACACACAGGAAAGAGGGGAGAAACACACAGGATAGAGGAGGGATACACAGGAGAAAGGAAGATACACACAAGAGAGTAAAAAATACACACAGGAGAGAGGAGGATGCACACATTAAAGAGGAGGATACACACAAAAGAGAAGAGGAGGGGACCGACTCGCAAGATGGCGTCGTAGAAGCGACTCAGGATTGCAGCTCTCAGTGAAGGTGCAGAGGGTGAATCCTAGCCGCATTCTCGGATGGACTTTTTTTTTTTGAGGTTTTATTTATTTTTATTTTTATTTTTTTTTATTTTTATTGCATTATAGGTTTTGGTGTACATGTGCAGAACGTGCAAGATAGTTGCATAGGTACACACATGGCAGTGTGTTTTGCTGCCTTCCTCCCATTCACCCACACTTGTTATTCATCCCCAGGCTATCCCCCCAGGCCCCCCGCTGTCCCTCCCCCATTTCCCCCAACAGTCCCCAGTGTATAGTAGACCACCTCTCTGTGTCCATGTGTTCTCATTTTTCTCACCCACCTATGAGTGAGTATATGCAGTATTTCTTTTTCTGTTCTTGTGTCAGTTTGCTGAGAATAATGTTCTCCAGATTCATCCATGTCCTTACAAAGGACACAACCTCATTATTTTTGATTGCTGCATAATATTCCATGGTGTATATGTGCCACATTTTCCCAGTCCAGTCTATCATCGATGGGCATTTGGATTGGTTCCAGGTCTTTGCTATTGTAAACAGTGCTGCAATGAACATTCGTGTGCATGTGTCCTTATAGTAGAAAGATTTATAGTCTTTTGGATAGATACCCAGTAATGGGATTGCTGGGTCAAATGGAATTTCTATTTCTAGGTCCCTGAGGAATCGACACAGTGTCTTCCACAATGGTTGAACGAATTTACACTCCCACCAACAGTGTAAGAGTGTTCCTATTTCTCCACATCCTCTCCAGCATCTGCTGTCTCCAGATTTTTTAATGATCGCCATTCTAACTGGTGTGAGATGATATCTCAATGTGGTTTTGATTTGCATCGGATGGACTTTTTTGCCCACAGAGCATTGAAAGTCCCAGGTGTGGAAGAGACACGGGATGCTAGTACAGCCGGCTCGCGCAGCTGGCACTGCAGCGGGACCCGGCATGGAACTCACTGCTCTGGGTGCCCTGTTAAACCGGCAATATGAGAGTTGGAAGGGCAGATTGGCATGTCCATCTGATTGAACGGGACGTGGACAATGACCCAGACCAGGAGATTCCTGGGAAGCGTGATCTGAGCTGGTGCAGTGGGCAGCAGCACGAGAGATCGCATGGATCCCAGTGCCCTATCAGAAGGCTACTGGGGCGCCAGGGAGAGAGTCGACTTTTCAGCTTGGGGAGAGGAAGAGAGAGAGAGAGGACGGACTCTGAGGCAGAGAGCTGGGTGATCGGGCTCGGAGGGTCCCACCATCACGGGTACAAGCAGGGTGGCGATTGGAGGTGCTCGGGGCTGAGAGTTTTGCTGCTGGCATTTAGGACGGTACAGCCCGGTGGGGAAGGGGCATCCACCTTCACGGACGCAATCCGCCCCTACTGAAGTACCGCCCAGGGCTGCCGCAGCCTGCCGTTGCTGAGGCAACCTGCCAAAACAGAGAGACTCCACCAGGAGGGGGGAGTGCTCCACAGCAGAATGGAGCCCAGCAGCAACAGGGTGGACTGCGCTAGCAGGGCAGAGCCCTGGCAGGCAAATAGTGAATAGACTGCCTCCTAGTGGGGCAGGACAGTGCAACAGATACTCATAAAGAAAGCCCCAACTCCCTGAGACAGAGCATCTAAGGGGGGAATAAAAAGAGTGGTGTTTTACGAGTTCTGTTGCAGCAGACACAAACAACTTCTCAACAACTCTGAATGAACAACGGACCTCACAGCTCAGCACTGCAGCTCCTATAAAGCACAGACCGTCTCCTCAAGCAGCTCACTGACCCCTGTATATCCAAAGAGTCACCCCAAAAAAGGACTAATCAGACTGACATTTGGCGGGCATTATTATGGAACAAAGACAGCAGAAGAAGAAACTGGTATCATCCCTCACTGTTGCACAGATGCTACAGGTATACCCCAGACAAGCAGGGCCTGGAGTGGACCTCAGCAGTCGTACAGCAGAGGGGCTAGACTGTTAAAAGGAAAACTAAGTAACAGAAATACTTCGTCATCAACAATTTCAGCGTCCACACAGAGACCCAATTGAAAAATCAGCAACTACTAAGATGACAGGTGGATAAATCCAAAGATAAAAAGAAACCAGCGCAAAAATGAGGAAAACACCGAAAACCAAAACACAGCACCTCCTACAAAAAACCAAAACTCCATACCAGCAAGGGAACAAAGATGGACAAAGAATGAGAGTGAAGAAATGACAGAATCAGACTTCAGAAAGTGGATAATGAGAAACTTCATTGAGCTAAAAGAACATGTTCTAAATCAGTGCAAACAAACAAAGAACCTTGAAAAAATATTCGAGAAATTGATAACAACAATGGACAACTTAGAGAGGAAAATGAATGAATTGAAGGAGCTGAAAAACACAACATGAGAACGTCACGAAGCATGCACAAGTTTCAACAGCCGAATTGACCAAGAAGAAGAAAGAATATCAGAAGTTGAAGATGAACACAAAGAAATAAAATGAGAAACCAAGATTAAAGAAAAAAGCACAAAAAGGAATTAACAAAATCTCCAAGAAATGTGGGACTATGTGAAGAGACCCAACCTACGTTTGATAGGTGTACCAGAATGTGACGAAGAGAATGAATCCAAGCTGGAAAACACTCTTCAGGATATTATCCAGGAAAATTTCCCCAACCTAGCAAGACAGGTCAATACTCAACTCCAGGAAATACAGAGAACACCACAAAGATACTCTGCAAGAAGAGCAACCCCAAGGCACATAATCGTCAGATTCACCAGGGTTGAAACGAAGGAGAAAATACTAAGGGCAGCCAGAGAGAAAGGTCAGGTCACCCACAAAGGGAAGCCCATCAGACTCACAGCAGATCTATCGGCAGAGACTCTACAAGCCAGAAGAGAGTGGGGGCCAATATTCAACATCCTTAAAGAAAAGAGCTTTCAACCCAGAATTTCATATCCAGCGAAACTGAGCTTCATAAGTGAAGGAAAAATAAAATCCTTCACGAACAAGCAAGTACTCAGAGATTTTGTCACCACTAGGCATGCTTTACAACAGCTCCTGAAAGAGGCACTACACATAGAAAGAAACAACCAGTTCCAGCCATCCTAAAAGCATACCAAATGCTAAAGACCATCAACAAAATGAAGAATGTACATGAACCAAAGGGCAAAACAGCCAGCTAGCATCAAAATGGCAGTATCAAATTCACACATAACAATATTAACCCTGAATGTAAATGGGCTAAATGCACCAATCAAAAGACACAGACTGGCAAATTGGATAAAAAGCCAAAACCCATCAGTGTGCCGTATCCAGAAAACCCACCTCACACGCAAGGATACACAAAGGCTCAAAATAAAAGCATGGAGGAATATTTACCAAGCAAATGGAGAGCAAAAAAAAGCAGAAGTTACAATTCTCATCTCTAATAAAATGGACTTTAAAGCAACAAAGATCAAAAGGGACAAAGAAGGTCATTACATAATGGTAAAAGGATCGATGCAACAAGAAGAGATAACAATTCTAAATATATACGGACCCAATGCAGGAGGACCCAGATATATAAGGCAAGTTCTTAATGACTTACAAAGAGACTTAGACTCCCACACAATAATAGTGGGAGACTTTAACACTCCACTGTCAATAGCAGACAGATCAACCAGACAGAAAATTAACAAGGATATCCAGGACTTGAACTCAGACTTGGAACAAGCAAACCTGATAGACATTTACAGAACTCTCCACCCCAAATACACAGAATATACATTCCTCTCAGCACGACATCACACCTACTCCAAAACTGACCACAGAATTGGAAGTAAAGCACTCCTCAGCAAATGCAAAACAACTGAAATCATAACAAACAGTCTCTCAGACCATAGTGCAATCAAGTTGGAACTCAGAATTCAGAAAATAACTCAGAACCGCACAGCTTCATGGAAACTGAACAACTGGCTCTTCAATATTGATTGCATAAAAAAAGAAATGAAGGAAGAAATAAAGTAGTTTTTGAAACCACCGAGAATGAAGAAACAACGTACCAGAATCTCTGGGACACATTTAAAGCAGTCTGTAGAGGAAAATATATAGCAATAAGTGCCCACATGAGAAGAGTGGAGAGATCCAAAATTGACACCCTATCGTCAAAATTGAAATAGCTAGAGGAGCAAGATCAAAAAAGCTCAAAACCTACCGAAGACAAGAAATAACTAAGATCAGAGCAGAACTGAAAGAGATAGAGACAAGAAAAACCGTTCAAAAAATCAATAAATCCAAGAGCTGGTTTTTCGAAAAGATCAACAAAATAGACAGACCACTAGCCAGACAGATAAAAAAGAAAAGAGAGAACAACCAAATAGATGCAATAAAAAACGATAAAGGAGAAATCACCACAGATTCCACAGAAATTCAAACCATCATCAGAGAATACTACAAACAACTCTATGCACATAAACTAGTAAATCAGGAAGAAATGGATAAATTCCTGGACGCCTGTGTCCTCCCAAGCCTAAAACAGGAGTAAGCCGAAACTACGAATAGACCAATAACAAGGCCTGAAGTTGAGGCAGCAATTAAGAGCCTACCACACAAAAAAAGCCCAGGTCCAGATGGGTTCACAGCTGAATTCTACCAGACACACAAAGAGGATCTGGTACCATTCCTTCTGAAACTATTCCAAATAATCCAAAAAGAGGGAACCCTTCCCAAATCATTTTATGAGACCAACATCATCCTGATACCAAAACCCGGCAGAGACTCAACAAGAAAAGAAAACTTCAGGCCAATATCCATGATGAACATAGATGCAAAAATCTTCAATAAAATACTGGCAAACCGATTGCAACAGCACATTAAAAAACTTATCCATCATGATCAAGTAGGATTTATCCCGGGGATGCAAGGCTGGATCAACATACGCAAGTCTATAAATGTAATTCACCACATAAACAGAAGCAAAAACAAAAACCACATGATTATCTCAATTGACGCAGAGAAGGCATTTGACAAAATTCAACAGCCCTTTATGCGAAAACCCCTCAATAAACTTGGTATTGATGTAACATATCTCAAAGTAATAAAAGCTATTTATGACAAACCAACAGCCAATATCATACTTAATGGGCAAAAACTGGAAGCATTCCCTTTGAAATCTGGCACTAGACAAGGATGCCCTCTCTCACCACTTCTATTCAACATAGTACTGGAAGTTCTAGCCAGAGCAATCAGGCAAGAAAAAGAAATAAAGGGTATTCAAATAGGAAAGGTGGAAGCCAAATTGTCTCTATTTGCAGACGACATGATAGTATACCTAGAAGACCCCATCACCTCAGCCCAAAAGCTCCTGCAACTGATAAGCAACTTCAGCAAAGTCTCAGGATATAAAATCAATGTTCAAAAATCACAAGCATTCCTATAAACCAATAACAGACTTAAAGAGAACCAAATCAAGAACGAACTGCCATTCACAATTGCTACAAAAAAATAAAATACCTAGGAATACAACTCACTAGGAATGTAAGGGACCTCTTTAAGGAAAACTACAAACAACTGCTCAATGAAATAAGAGAGGACACAAACAGATGGAGAAACATTCCCTGTTCGTGGTTAGGAAGAATCAATATCGTGAAAATGGCTATACTGCCCAAAGTAATTTACACAATCAATGCTATCCCCATCAAACTACCATTGAATTTCTTCACAGAACTGGAAAAAACCACCATGAATTTCATATGGAACCAAAAAAGAGCCCGCATAGCCAAGTCAATTCTAAGCAAAAAGAACACAGCGGGAGGCATCACGCTACCAGACTTCAAACTATACTACAAGGCTACAGTAATCAAAACAGCATGGTACTGGTACCAAAACAGAGATATAGACCAATGGAACAGAACAGAGGCATCGGAGGCAACACAACACATCTACAACCATATTATCTTTGATAAACCAGACAAAAACAGGCAATGGGGAAAGGATTCCCTATTTAATAAATGGTGTTGGAAAAACTGGCTAGCCATGTGCAGAAAGCAGAAATTGGACCCCTTCCTGACACCTTACACTAAAATTAACTCCAGATGGATTAAAGACTTAAACGGATGACCCGACACCATAAAAACCCTAGAAGAAAATCTAGGCAAAACCATTCAGGACATAGGAGTAGGCAAGGACTTCATGAACAAAACTCCCAAAGCATTGGCAACAAAAGCCAAAATAGACAAATGGGACCTAATCAAACTCCACAGCTTCTGCACGGCAAAACAAACAGTCACTAGAGTGAATCGGCAACCATCAGAATGGGAAAAAATCTTTGCAGTTTACGCATCTGAAAAAGGGCTGATATCCAGAATTTACAAAGAATTCAAACAGATTTACAGGAAAAAAACAAACAAGCCCATTCAAAAATGGGCAAAGGATATGAACAGAAACTTTACGAAAGCAGACATACATGAGGCCGGCAAACATATGAAAAAGTGCTCATCGTCATTGGTCATTAGAGAGATGCAATTCAAAACCACATTGAGATACCATCTCACACCAGTTAGAATGGCGATCATTAAAAATCTGGAGACAGCAGATGCTGGAGAGGATGTGGAGAAATAGGAACACTCTTACACTGTTGATGGGAGTGTAAATTAGTTCAACCATTGTGGAAGACAGTGTGGCGATTCCTCAGGGACCTAGAAATACAAATTCCATTTGACCCAGCAATCCCATTACTGGGTATCTATCCAAAGGATTATAAATCGTTCTACTATAAGGACACATGCACACAAATGTTCATTGCAGCACTGTTTACAATAGCAAAGACCTGGAACCAACCCAAATGCCCAACGATGATAGACTGGACTGGGAAAATGTGGCACATATACACCATGGAATATTATGCAGCAATCAAAAATGATGAGTTTGGGTCCTTTGTAGGGACATGGATGAATCTGGAGAACATCATTCTCAGCAAACTGACACAAGAACAGAAAAAGAAATACCGCATATACTCACTCATAGGAGCGTGAGAAAAATGAGAACATGTGGACACAGAGAGGCGGTCTACTATACACTGGGGACTGTTGGGGGGAATGGGGGAGGGACAGCGGGGGGGGGGCTGGGGGGATAGCCTGGGGATGAATACCAAGTGTGGGTGAAGGGGAGGAAAGCAGCAAAGCACACTGCCATGTGTGTACCTATGCAACTATCTTGCTCGTTCTGCACATGTACCCCCAAACCTATAATGCAATAAAAATTAAAAAAAAAAAAAAAAAAAAAAACATAGTACTGGAAGTTCTAGCCAGAGCAGTCAGGCAAGAAAAAGAAATAAAGGGTATTCAAATAGGAAAGGTGGAAGCCAAATTGTCTCTATTTGCAGACGACCATGATAGTATACCTAGAAGACCCCATCACCTCAGCCCAAAAGCTCCTGAAACTGATAAGCAAATTCAGCAAAGTCTCAGGATATAAAATCAATGTTCAAAAATCACAAGCATTCCTATACACCAATAACAGACTTAAAGAGAACCAAAACAAGAACGAACTGCCATTCATAATTGATATAAAGAAAATAAAATACCTAGGAATACAACTCACTAGGAATGTAAGGGACCTCTTTAATGAAAACTACAAACAACTGCTCAACGAAATAAGAGAGGACACAAACAGATGGAGAAACGTTCCATGCTCGTGGTTAGGAAGAATCAATATCGTGAAAATGGCTATACTGCCCAAAGTAATTTACACAATCAATGCTATCCCCATCAAACTACCATTGAATTTCTTTACAGAACTGAAAAAAAACACCATGAGTTTCATATGGAACCAAAAAAGAGCCCGGGAAGCCAAGTCAATTCTAAGCAAAAAGAACAGAGCGGGAGGCATCACACTACAAGACTTCAAACTATACTACAAGGTTACAGTAATCAAAACAGGATGGTACTGGTACCAAAACAGAGATATAGACCAATGGAGAAGAACAGAAGCATCGGAGGCAACACAACATATCTACAACCATATAATATTTGATAAACCAGACAAAAACAAGCAATGGGGAAAGAATTCCCTATTTAATAAATGGTGTTGGGAAAACTAACTAGCCATGTGCAGAAAGGAGAAACTGGACCCCTTCCTGACACCTTACACTAAAATTAACTCCAGATGGATTAAAGACTTAAACATAAGACCTGACACCATAAAAACTCTAGAAGAAAATCTGGGCAAAACCATTGAGGACATAGGAGTAGGCAAGGACTTCATGACCAAAACACCAAAAGCATTGGCAACAAAAGCCAAAATAGACAAATGGGAACTAATCAAACTCCACAGCTTCTGCACGGCAAAAGACACAGTCACTAGAGTGAATCGGCAACCATCAGAAGAAGAAAAAATCTTTGCAGTTTACACATCTGACAAAGGGCTGATATCCAGAATTTACAAAGAACTAAAACAGATTTACAGGAAAAAAATACAAACAAGCCCATTCAAAAATGGGCAAAGGATATGAACAGACACTTTACAAAAGAAGACATACATGAGGCCAACAAACATATGAAAAAATGCTCATCATCACTGGTCATTAGAGAGATGCAAATCAAAACCACATTGAGATACCATCTCACGCCAGTTAGAATGGCGATCATTTAAAAATCTGGAGACAGCAGATGCTGGAGAGGATGTGTAGAAATAGGAACACTCTTACACTGTTGGTGAGAGTGTAAATTAGTTCAACCATTGTGGAAGACTGTGTGGCGATTCCTCAAGCACGTAGAAATAGAAATTCCCCTTGACCCAGCAATCCCATTACTGGGTATATATCCAAAGGACTATAAATCGTTCTCCTATAAGGACACATGCACACGAATGTTCATTGCAGCACTGTTTACAATAGCAAAGAACTGGAACCAACCCAAATGGCCAAAAATAATAGACTGGACTAGGAAAATGTGGCACATATACACCATGGAATATTATGCAGCAATCAAAAATGATGAGTTTGTGTCCTTTGTTAGGACATGGATGAATCAGAAGAACATCATTGAGAGATTGGGAGGCAAGATGGCGTCATAGAGGTG